>CM024543.1:12990504-13543004 GCA_014182365.1 Eucalyptus tenuipes
TTATCCTCAAAATGGTATCGCACTCTCTCGACTCCTTAGTAAGCTGTCACAATGTTCCATTGTGATATATTTTCATTCCAGGGGACTCTCAAGCGATGGTAAAAGTCCTCCCGGGTTCATTATTGAACTCCCACTTGGTAACACCGACATTTGTAAACCGCCCGGGCGGTATCTATCTTCATATCGAGTCTACCAATCTAGGCGCGCCTTCTCGATCCATCTTGAATTGTTTAACCAATAACCGCAATACTACGGTGAATTTCGACAAAACCTTTTCCCCGAGTGCTACACTTTGCTCAGAGTGCACTCAATCACCATGGAACCCGAACGTTCCATCCTCATAAGTCTTAAAGTCGATTCTTTCTTACCAATATCCTCTTTATAAGATCTTCGAACATCTCCTGTCAATTTGGCGCCGATTCTAACTTGAATATATGGTTCAATTTTGAGGGCGGCTATAAAAATTCACAAGGTAGCCTACCTCAAATTTGAAAACCAAATTTCGAACCCTTTTCAAGTAAAGTCTATACTTTAGCTAGTCTATGCACAATTGGAGACTCTCGGCTCAACACATTAACGATTCATTTCGTTCTCCCAAGGTGATACCCGATATCACTATTATAGTCCTGCCAAAATTCTGATTCACGACACCGTTTCATATTCCACTTATTGGGTCTCAAATCGGTGGGACGGTTGCAACAATCTTCTCATGTTGTATCAATACGTACCCCGATCCTCTACAAGACACATCACTATAGATTTCATGCTTTCGAGCCAAATGAAAAGTTTAGCACAAGTGCGGTAGCCTGTTCTTACTTAAGCTCTAGCAATTATCTTTGCACTTGTCTATGCCTAAGAATTTCTCTTCTTTCTTAAGAGGTCAAGTCCATGATGATACGGGATGCCGAAAATTATTCCACGAACCTTCTATAGTACTTGCCCAATCCCACGGCTTGATCTCGATATTATTGTCGGTTTGGTCCATTAACAACCGATTCGATCTTGGTTGGGTCCATGAAGATTCCTTTACCTGAATCACATGACTATTCTTAGGGACACTCATGATCCAATACCCTAGAATGTCGCTTACACCACATGATCACCATTGATCTAGATATTCTTTGAACACTCGCTTTGTCAAATCTATGACAATGCGGCTGGAGCGTTTGTCAAAGCAAATGGCTTTACATTATTCTCACAAGGGCTAAATCGAGTGCACAATGTTGTCTTCGGTATAACCTCCTTCCCCGGTTCTCAACTACGATAACTCGTCCTCAAGTCGATCCTTGAAGACATCAACACTCTTTTATAACAAGTCACCCGATTCGTCGATCTTTGACAATGAACACTTATCCTTGATTGTCACTTGATTGAGTCGTATAGTTGATGCATAATTGCAATGAACCATCTTTCTTTCTTTCTCACTATGAGGCCGATGTTTCTCTAGGTAATGTATCGATATGCATAAATTCCTCATTCATCAATACTCACATCTGCACCATTGGTTCTATTAAATCACACAACAACAACCTAGGTAAGAAAGTTTAAAGAATGGTTACATTCGGATGTTAGCTCGATCGTAATTCTTTCTCTTTCTCTCGCGACGGTTTGACAATCCCTCCAGCAACACTTCCGAATTCTTGGACTACCGAGGAGTTCTAAATTTTCAATTCTTCAATTTGTCTTATTTTTTTTTTATAGTCGTCAAGTAACCTAGGCAACCTCCGTCTAACAAACGGATTGCCTCAAGTGACTAGATTAGAGAAGTCGAGGACCTTTCTCGACTCTCACCAAAATTGGCAATTCTACCTCGCTCTTGGAATAAACCGGGTTACTCCACTATAACAATTCATCACCACAAGATGCTCCCGTAACCAATTCTTTCCACACTTGACGAATAAGTTGTACACTCACAACTAATCAATTACAACTCTAGTCAGTGGTTCTTTTCCTACGGCCTTAACCAACAACGAAATTCCACAATTGTATTCCCAACACTCTCACCATTCGATGAAATCACCTCAAAATATTCTTCCATTGAATAAAGCATAGTCAATTCCTCCTGTTCATTCGCCATCCTAATGGCGTCTTATTCGCGGTATCGGTATCAATGCTTGGACTCACACCGATAGTTCTTCACCCGACAGTAGTGCCGACTACCATTATAGCACGTTTGAGCCATTCTCAGACACGAATTAATCCATGCATTCCTTCCATACTTTTGACACCTATCGGTGAGTCTCCTACCTCCTAACAAGTGCCGGCATGCACTTATTTCTTATACCTAGGAGACTTATCCCAAAAATTCCACAGTGCGTTCTATGGCGCACTTCTTCCGACTGTTCTATTGACGGTGACAAAGATAGAAGTTGTTGAGATTCCATCTACTTATGCGGGTACCCCATAAATCACCGTCCCGTGCCGGCGACACTTACTACAAATTCCTATCCTCAAGATACATGAGGCGATCTATACCGTCTTCCATGGAACAACATGTTCTATTTGTCTAAATGCCGACGACTATTCCACCCTTCCTATTGGGGGAAATAGAATACCCTTCCCTCAACATCAATCTTTACCCCGACAATTCCCAAGTGCCTGCCAATCTTGAATCGATATCGAAATCTATTCCTTGATTATCCTTCCAGGTTGAACCTTAGCAAAAGTAGCAACAACAATTTGATCCCGATCTTGCGACTCATCCAGGATCCCAAGGAACACTTGCACAATGAAAGATCTTAACGAACTTCGGATCAAACAACGGCTGCTACACTGACACCAACTGCGGTGGCACTCTTACGCTCGGGGCGCGAGTCAACACTCGCTTCCGAATCCACCATAATTAAAAGCAAGCAATTCACACACGACAAACAATTCTACCAATCGGCTATCAAAAACATGCACCCCCATGAATTTAAAGGCCTTTCCTACTACTATCCCATAGGTCATCGCACCTTATCACTCCAATACTTAACCATTGCTCGATACCACAAAAAGGGGGAATGTCACGCCCCCGGCCCTCGGTCTCGTGACCATCCTTCAACTTTGGTCGATTTTAAAATGCGATATCCCGTGACTACATATCGCCGACCCTTTCATTTTTGATAGCACATGCCATGAAGCGTTATAAAAATCCCCGATAAAAAGCAATGGGATATACAAGTAGGACTAGAAAATTTAACCTTAAAACCAACACCCTTATTTACAAATACAAGTCATGCTAAAAGGTTGGTTTCTACTTTGAAATAGATTCTACAGCCAAAATCATCAGATAGGATTGGCGACTCAATTCTCATCAGGATCCTACTCTGGATCATCCTCGTAGTTCTCCTCCAGATACTCCTCTTCGAATTCTTTCTCCTCGGGTTCTTCATCAGGGTCTCGAAATGTTGTCCCCTAAAACCGGGATGAGACTATGTCTCAAAGAAGTTCTACCCCTTAAGACCCGATTAGTAAACTAATACACCTTAGGGTTGCCTATGCACAACATGAGTCGGAGGGCTTACCTTGGCCTCGATTCCACTGCATATTAGCACGAGATCAAATAGTCACTCAAGCAATCACATCACCGATCGAAGCATCGATCAAATCGACCTAGTCGATTACATGAAGTAAACAAGACCACTCATCGGTCACTCCTATTCAATCAATCAATTCACAACATCGATCAAGCAATGATCAATCGACTCCTAGCGATTACATCTCAACAAGACCATTTCCGGTCGTTTCGACTATTCAACTCAATTCCCAATTATGAATCACGGTCATTAGGACACACTTATCTACGGGTGGTAATCATGGCCCCACCAAGCAACTTCCTTAGATTTAGTGGGCTTTATGGTCCCACCCGACCCTTCCAAGATTCAATGGCTTTATGGTCCCACTCCGCCCTTTCAAGATCTAGTGGCTTTATGGTCCCACCCGACCCTTTCAAGATCTAGTGGCTTTGCGGTCCCACCCGACCCTTTCAAGATCTAGTGGCTTTGCGGTCCCACCCGACCCTTTCAAGATCTAGTGGCTTTGCGGTCCCACCCGACCCTTTCAAGATCTAGTGGCTTTGCGGTCCCACCCGACCCTTTCAAGATCTAGTGGCTTTACGGTCCCACCCGACCCTTTCAAGATCTAGTGGCTTTACGGTCCCACCCGACCCTTTCAAGATCTAGTGGCTTTACGGTCCCCACCCGACCCTTCTTACGATGCCATACTCATCGTCACCGAGCCACGTGCATTCTCCGGAAGACATCGAGTCTCCGAGCCACGTGCATTCTCTAAGGCTACCTTTTCGCCAAGATGACCTATCCAATCACCGAGCCACGTGTCTTTCCCAGGTGACATTCCAATTCACCGTGCCACGTGTCCTTTTAGATGCCATAACAAACGTTGGGCCCACGTGCATTCTCTTAGGCACTAGTTCGCCAAAGTGATGCATCAATCACCGAGCCCACGTGCCCTTTTAGATGCCAATACTTAATCACCACTTTACTATGGGTGCGACCCTCGATATCCAATCGTTTTCCGAGTCAAATAATCAAAAATAACCATTTAGGAACATATCCTAAAAATTCACATTTAATTTAATTCAACACAATTCAAAGCTCAAATAAATAAACGGACTGCACCACGACAATCAACATGAAATTCCGGTCACCGGCCATCCTTGAATTTCCGGAAAAATACATAATTAAATAATTAATTTCGAAAATTAAATAAATAAACACAATAATTCCAATTTAGCACAATATAAAACTCAATTAAATAAACGACTGCGCCACGATCATCGCATAAAATCCCTGGTCCTTTGGCCATCCCAGTTGAATTTCCGGAAAAATAAATAATTAAATAATTAATTTCGAAAATTAATATTTAATTCCTAAAAATTCCACTTAGGCCCGAATTGCTTAATTAACACCCGATAAGGGTCGGGAAAATCCCAAGAAGCATCCAATAAATACTACGGGCCGTTCTCTATCTAAGTACACTAACCATTTCACTACTACGCGATGCAATTAACTAAAAATCCTAATCCATTCTAATCTAACCACCTAATTGCACTTAGCTAACACTAATCAACCTTTAAGTGTAATTAGCAAACTAAGAAGGCATTAGTGAGCAAAACTCACTTGAGCAAAGCGAAGACCAAAACACCGCAACGGCGACGCGACGGCGGCGAAATCCAAATTTCCGGCGGCTTAGGGCGGACACTCGGGCCGAGCCTCGCGGCTTGAGCTCGGGCTCGAGCTTGCAATACTTGCCTTTAAGTGCTTGATCGAAGATGGGCCGCGGGCTGAGTCCACGATTCGGTGGGCGACTTTTGATGGACTAGCCTTCGCAGGTTGCATTTGCGGTGACGTGTCTTATTTAGGCTTCTTTGACTTGGACTCAAATGGAGCTCTTTGTTGGTGTAATTTTGAATGGGCTTGAAGACGCACTTTGGGCCGAAATTACGGCTTTCCGGGCCCGAGGACTTTGGATCTCACGGCTCGCTTCATGGGCTTGGCTGCGGGCGAAGATTCTTTGACCGATGGGCGCTCGATCGCACGCGTGCGGTGGCGATGAAGAAACCGTGGGAGCTGCGAGAGTTGGGCCGAGCAAGCCGCACGTTGGGCCGAAGACGCACGTTCTTTTGACGCATGGATGGAGAGAGCGGTGGTGGCTTCGTTCGGTGCGAGTCAACCTCGGTGTGAGGGCTTCTTGATTGACTTTGAGCGACCGTGATGAAGACACGAAGGAAGGCCGAAGATGAGTGGTCTTCGGCGATAGATTCGTAGGTTTGTTCGGTGAAGGTAGCAATTCAAGAAGAAATCGTGGCGGGGTTTCACTCGGTGGGTGTTGGCGCGAGCTGAAGGACGCGCGGGGAACTTGCTTCGAATCGGTCTTTTTCGGTCAACAATCGGTGGGGGCGAGTTCTTTTGGATTTGACCGATGTGTCTTTGGCGGCGTGAGGATGCTCGGTGGATCTCGCGGACGAAGACATGGGTTCTTCCTTGGTTGAATCGGTGGTCTTCCGTGGGCGTTGGAGTTGACCGGCAAGTGGCTTCTGTGGACGGGGGGACTCGGTGAAGACGTGGCTTTGCTTTGTTGCAAGCTAACCGAAGATTGAAGAAGCTCGGGTTCTTTTTTTTTTTTCTCTTGTGCGGCGTCGCACGAAGTATTCGGGAGAGAAAGGATGGTCGGTGGGTGAGAGAAGGCAAGAAGATAAAGATGAGGAGTGAGGTGGGGTCTTGACTTGATATTTTGCAAAAATATCATCCAAGAATCAATCTTGGCCATGCATAAACACTTGGCCTTCATTAGGCCATCAAAATGACCCTCATAACCTCTCAAGTAGTCCATTATTGCTAGGGTAAGGGGATGTTACGAATTTCTCAAGGTCTTGCTTCAATTGCTCTTCCATTCTCTCTTGATTCATTTTCAATTGGCCACCATAATTTCAATTGGTATATCAGTTATCAAATTGATAATTTTCCTCATCCAATCACCCATCTTGCATCTCAATTTTGCGTCCAAATTTAATCCCCTGGCTTCAATTGCACAAAAACGACCATGCGACAACTTTTTCCCAAAAAGTGTCAGGTGTCAGAAAAATCTTCTGAGACTGAGTCGACATTCCTAAAATTTATTGTGATATGACGAATCTTCAATTTACAAATCGGACTTAGATTGGTAGTTAATTTCACTCGGACGCATTTTTAGTGTGACCTAGGCTATCGGGTAGTTTTAGAACTTTTAGGACAATTGACCCGTGGTCGATTTTCTTCGAGCCACGATGAACCCACTCGACACATTGGCGACTCTCGGTTGTCGTGAAAATCTCGAGGATTCAAATACGGACACGGGTACCAAAACAATAAGAAAATCAAATTAGTCTTGGTCGATGAGAATTTTTTCCAATTTAGTGGAGTCACCCACGATCGGTCATTCATCTCAATCAACCGACCTATCTCTCGATTTCAAATCGATTTTATACGTACCGAATGATCTCTAAAGATGAGCACGGTCGAGAAGTCGATTCTGGTCGAATTCTCAAGTCTAATTGCCCTAAAGTCCTTAATAGCTTACCCAAATAGTCTAGTTATCTCATGAGTGGCCAACTCGAGAGAACAACACTATAGCCACGTCGATGAAACGTCCAATTTATCTAATCGAAATCGGGCTCCAAAAATCTGGATGTCACAACTCTTCCTCTTATAAAAATTTCGTCCTCGAAATTTAAACCTTTACCAATCCTTAAGCAAAAGGTGGGGGTATTGTCGTCTCATCGAGTCTCACTTTTCCACGCTAATCCTTCGGTCTCGTGGTATTGTCCAACCACTTTGACCAAGGAGAATATCTTGGTACACAAAATCTGCCCTTTCGAACCAATAACCGAATGAGCTTCTCACGTATGACACTATGTCGTTCACACCTCATCTCTTTTTCTCGAATCCCTAATGAACCTTCGAAGTTCAACGATTCAAATTTTCTGACGGTTCTATGCGGCTTTTACTCTAACACTGATCTGACAACTGCAATCCCTGATTACTGAGCTGGCTCTGGCTTGTGATCTTCCTTCACTTTCTTTTCACCACTGAAATTATGTACCTTCTGTTATGCACTGCTTAAGAAAGAACCCTCTGAAAACTCTGCCAAACTTGTTACCTCTGATCTAAGTTCAAAATACATTTCATCCTCGGCACTCCATGCCAGTGAATTATCGATACACACACACACTTCGGTATACCCATTCAAAACAAGATCTATTCATACCGCACCAAAGTAGGCCGACTCAACTATCGATCGACCATTATCCTCAAATGGTATCGCACTCTCTCGACTCCTTAGTAAGCTTCGTCACAATGTTCCATTGTGATATATTTTCATTCCCACCTGGGACTCTCAAGCGATGGTAAAAGTCCTCCCAGGTTGCATTATTGAACTCCCACTTATTAACACCTCTGACATTTGTAAACTGCCTGGCGGTATCTATCTTCATATCAGTCTACCAATCTAGCTGACGCCGATTCTGATCCATCTTGAATTGTTTAACCAATAACTGCAATACTACAGTGAATTTCTGACAAAACCTTTTCCCTGAGTGCTACACTGTCAAGTGCACTCAATCACTCATGGAACCCGAACGTTCCATCCTCATAAGTCTTAAAGTCAGATTCTTTCTTACCAATATCCTCTTATAAGATCTTCCGAACATCTCTCGTCTGTCAATTTGCGCCGATTCTAACTTGAATATATGGTTCAATTTTGAGGCGGCTATAAAATTCACAAGGTAGCCTACCTCAAATTTGAAAACCAAATTTCGAACCCTTTTCAAGTAAAGTCTATACTTTAGCTAGTCTATGCACAATTGGAGACTCTCGGCTCAACACATTAACGATTCATTTCGTTCCTCCAAGGTGATACCCGATATCACTATTATAGTCTGCCAAAATTCGATTCACGACACCGTTTCATATTCCACTTATTGGGTCTCAACGGTGGGACGGTTATGCAACAATCTTCTCATGTTGTATCAATACGTACCCCCCTCTACAAGACACATCACTATAGATTTCATGCTTTCCCGAGCCAAATGAAAAGTTTAGCACAAGTGCGGTAGCTGTTCTTACTTAAGCTCTAGCAATTATCTTTGCACTTGTCTATGCCTAAGAATTTCTCTTCTTTCTTAAGAGGTCAAGTCCATGATGATACTGATGCTGAAAATTATTCCACGAACCTTCTATAGTAATCTGCCCAATCCCCACGGCTTCGATCTACGATATTATTGTCGGTTTGGTCCATTAACAACGATTCGATCTTGGTTGGGTCCATGAAGATTCCTTTACCGAATCACATGACTATTCTTAGGGACACTGATGATCCAATACCCTAGAATGTCGCTACACCACATGATCACCATTGATCTAGATATTCTTTGAACACTCGCCTTGTCAAATCTATGACAATGGCTGGAGCGTTTGTCAAAGCAAATGGCTTTACATTATTCTCACAAGGGCTAAATCGAGTGCACAATGTTGTCTTCGATATAACCTCCTTCCCCGGTTCTCAACTAACGATAACTCGTCCTCAAGTCGATCCTTGAAGACATCAACACTCTTTATAACAAGTCACCCACTCGTCGATCTTTGACAATGAACACTTATCCTTGATTGTCACTTGATTGAGTCGACTATAGTTGATGCATAATTGCAATGAACCATCTTTCTTTCTTTCTCACTATGAGGCGATGTTTCTCCTAGGTAATGTATCGATATGCATAAATTCCTCATTCATCAATACTCACATCTCGCACCATTGGTTCTATTAAATCACACAACAACAACCTAAGAAAGTTTAAAGAATGGTTCTGCTTGGGATGTTAGCTCGATCGTAATTCTTTCTCTTTCTCGCGACGGTTTGACAATCCCTCTGGCAACACTTCCAGGAATTCTTGGACTACCGAGGAGTTCTAAATTTTCAATTCTTCAATTTGTCTTATTTTTTTTTTATAGTCGTCAAGTAACCTAGGCAACCTCCGTCTAACAAACGGATTGCCTCAAGTGACGAGATTAGAGAAGTCGAGGACCTTTCTCGACTCTCAATTAAAATTGGCAATTCTACTCGCTCTTGGAATAAACCGGGTTACTCCACTATAACAATTCATCACCACAAGATGCTCCAGAACCAATTCTTTCCACACTTGACGAATAAGTTGTACACTCACAACTAATCAATTACAACTCTAGTCAGTGGTTCTTTTCCTACACCTTAACCAACAACCGAAATTCCACAATTGTATTCCCAACACTCTCACCATTCCGATGAAATCACCTCAAAATATTCTTCCATTGAATAAAGCATAGTCAATTCTCGCTCCTGTTCCTTCGCCATCCTAATGGCGTCTTATCTCGCGGTATCGGTATCAATGCTTCTTTGACTCACACCGATAGTTCTTCACCCGACAGCCGTGCCGACTACCATTATAGCACGTTTGAGCCATTCTCGAACACGAGAATTAATCCATGCATTCCTTCCATACTTTTGACACCTATCCGGTGAGTCTCCTACCTCCTAACAAGTGCCGCATGCACTATTTCTTATACCGAGACTTATCCCAAAATTCCACAAAGTGCGTTCTATGGCGCACTTCTTCTGACCTGTTCTATTGACGGTGACAGCAGTAACCGTTGTTGAGATTCCATCTACTTATGCGGGTACCCCATAAATCACTGTCCGTGCTGGCGACACTTACTACAAATTCCTATCCTCAAGATACATGAGACTGATCTATACCGTCTTCCATGGAACAACATGTTCTATTTGTCTAAATGCGACTGACTATTCCACCCTTCCTATTGGGGGAAATAGAATACCCTTCCTCAACATCAATCTTTACCCCGATCATTCCAAGTACGCTGCGCGAATCTTGAATCGATATCGAAATCTATTCCTTGATTATCCTTCCAAAGTTGAACCTTAGCAAAAGTAGCAACAACAACAATTTGATCCCGATCTTACCGACTCATCCCGGATCCCAAGGAACACTTGCAAATTGAAGATCTTAACGAACCGGATCAAACAACGCCGCTACACAAGCACCAACTGCGGTGGCACTCTTACGCTCCCGGGCGCGAGTCAACACTCGCCTTCCGAATCCACCATAATTAAAAGCAAGCAATTCACACGACAAACAATTCTACCAATCAGCCTATCAAAAACATGCACCGCCGTCATGAATTTAAAGGCCTTTCCTACTACTATCCCATAGGTCATCGCACCTTATCACTCCAATACTTAACCATTGCTCACGATACCACAAAAAGGGGAATGTCACGCCCGACCCTCGGGTCTCGTGACCATCCTTCAACTTTGGTCGATTTTAAAATGCGATATCCCGGACTACATATCGCCGAATTTTTCATTTTTGATAGACATGCGGAAGCGATTATAAAAATCCCAGACAATAAAGCAATGGGATATACAAGTAGGACTAGAAAATTTAACCTTAAAACCAACACCCTTATTTACAAATACAAGTCATGCTAAAAGGTTGGTTTCTACTCAAATAGATTCTACAGCCCAAAATCATCGAGATAGGATTGGCGACTCAATTCTCATCGGATCCTACTCGGATCATCCTCGTAGTTCTCCTCCGATACTCCTCTTTGAATTCTTTCTCCTCGGGTTCTTCATCGTGGTCCCGAAATGTTGTCCCCAAACCTGGGATGAGACTATGTCTCGCCAAGTTCTACCCCTTAAGACCCGATTAGTAAACTAATACACCTTAGGGTTGCCTATGCACAACATGAGTCGAGGGCTTACCTTGGCCTCGATTCCACCCGCATATTAGCACGGATCAAATAGTCACTCAAGCAATCACATCACCGATCGAAGCATCGATCAAATCGACCTAGTCGACATAAGTAAACAAGACCACTCATCGGTCACTTCCTATTCAATCAATCAATTCACAACATCGATCAAGCAATGATCAATCGACTGCCGATTACATCTCAACAAGACCATTTCCTATCATTTCGACTATTCCAACTCAATTCCCATTATGAATCACGGTCCTTAGGACACAACTTATCTACTACGGTGGTAATCATGGCCCCACCAAGCAACTTCCTTAGATTTAGTGGCTTTATGGTCCCACCCGACCCTTCCAAGATTCAATGGCTTTATGGTCCCACCCGACCCTTTCAAGATCTAGTGGCTTTATGGTCCCCACCCGACCCTTTCAAGATCTAGTGGCTTTGCGGTCCCACCCGACCCTTTCAAGATCTAGTGGCTTTGCGGTCCCACCCGACCCTTTCAAGATCTAGTGGCTTTGCGGTCCCACCCGACCCTTTCAAGATCTAGTGGCTTTGCGGTCCCACCCGACCCTTTCAAGATCTAGTGGCTTTACGGTCCCACCCGACCCTTTCAAGATCTAGTGGCTTTACGGTCCCACCCGACCCTTTCAAGATCTAGTGGCTTTACGGTCCCACCCGACCCTTCTTACGATGCCATACTCCGTCACCGAGCCACGTGCATTCTCCAGGAAGACATACGAGTCTCCGAGCCACGTGCATTCTCTAAGGCTACCTTTTCGCCAAGATGACCTATCCAATCACCGAGCCACGTGTCTTTCCCAGTGTGACATTCCAATTCACCGGGCCACGTGTCCTTTTAGATGCCATACCGAAACGTTGGGCCCACGTGCATTCTCTTAGGCACTAGTTCGCCAAAGTGATGCATCAATCACCGAGCCCACGTGCCCTTTTAGATGCCAATACTTAATCACCACTTTACTATGGGTACTGACCCTCGATATCCAATCGTTTTCCAGTCAAATAATCAAAAATAACCATTTAGGAACATATCCTAAAAATTCACATTTAATTTAATTCAACACAATTCAAAGCTCAAATAAATAAACGGACTGCACCACGACAATCGACATGAAATTCCGGTCACCGGCCATCCCGGTTGAATTTCCGGAAAAATACATAATTAAATAATTAATTTCGAAAATTAAATAAATAAACACAATAATTCCAATTTAGCACAATATAAAACTCAATTAAATAAACGGACTGCGCCACGATCATCAGCATAAAATCCCTTCACCACTGGCCATCCCAAATTGAATTTCCGGAAAATAAATAATTAAATAATTAATTTCGAAAATTAATATTTAATTCCTAAAAATTCCACTTAGGCCCGAATTGCTTAATTAACACCCGATAAGGGTCGGGAAAATCCCAAGAAGCATCCAATAAATACTACGGGCCGTTCTCTATCTAAGTACACTAACCATTTCACTACTACGCGATGCAATTAACTAAAAATCCCTAATCCATTCTAATCTAACCACCTAATTGCACTTAGCTAACACTAATCAACCTTTAAGTGTAATTAGCAAACTAAGAAGGCATTAGTGAGCAAAACTCACTTGAGCAAAGCGAAGACCAAAACACCGCAACGGCGACGCGACGGCGGTCAAATCCAAATTTCCTGGCGGCTTCGACGGACACTCGGGCCGCTCGCGGCTTGAGCTCGGGCGAGCTTGCAATACTTGGCCGGGCTTGACTGAAGATGGGCCGCGGCCGAGTCCACCGATTCGGTGGGCACGACTTTTGATGGACTAGCCTTCGCAGCTGTGCAAATTAACCGTGTCTTATTTAGGCTTGCCGACTTGGACTCAATGGAGCCGCGTTGGTGTAATTTTGAATGGGCTTGAAGACCGCACTTTGGGCCGAAATTACCGGCTTTACCGGGGCCTCGAGGATCGTGGGATCTCACGGCTCGCTTCATGGGCTTCGGCTACTCGAACCGAAAGATTGCTGACCGATGGGCCGCTGATCGCACGCGTGCGGTGGCGATGAAGAACCGTGGGAGCCGCAGAGTTGGGCCGAGCAAGCCGCACGTTGGGCCGAAGACGCACGTTGCTGGGCATGGATGGAGAGAAGCGGTGGTGGCTTCGTTCGGTCGAGTCAACCTCGGTGTGAGGGCTTTTTGATTGACTTTGAGCGACCCGTGATGAAGACACGAAGGAAGACCGAAGATGAGTGGTCTTCGCGGCGATAGATTCGTAGGTTTGTTCGGTGAAGGTAGCAACTTCAAGAAGAAATCGTGGCGGGGTTTCACTCGGTGGGTGTCAGGCGCGAGCCAAGGACGCGGGGGAACTTGCTTCGAACGGTCTTTGCTCGGCCAACAATCGCCCGGGGCGAGTTCTTGGATTTGACCGATGTGGCCGGCAGCGTGAGGATGCTCGGTGGATCTCGCGGACGAAGACATGGGTTCTTCCTTGGTTGAATCGGTGGTCTTCCGTGGGCGTTGGAGTTGACGGCAAGTGGCTTCGGTGGACGGCGGGAGTCGGTGAAGACGTGGCTTTGCTTTGTTGCAAGCTAACCAAAGATTGAAGAAGTTTGGGTTCTTTTTTTTTTTTCTCTCGTTGGTGCCGGCGTCGCACGAAGTATTCGGGAGAGAAAGGATGGTCGGTGGGTGAGAGAAGGCAAGAAGATAAAGATGAGGAGTGAGGTGGGGTCTTGACTTGATATTTTGCAAAAATATCATCCAAGAATCAATCTTGGCCATGCATAAACACTTGGCCTTCATTAGGCCATCAAAATGACCCTCATAACCTCTCAAGTAGTCCATTATTGCTAGGGTAAGGGATGTTACGAATTTCTCAAGGTCTTGCTTCAATTGCTCTTCCATTCTCTCTTGATTCATTTTCAATTGGCCACCATAATTTCAATTGGTATATCGCTTATCAAATTGATAATTTTCCTCATCCAATCACCCATCTTGCATCTCAATTTTGCGTCCAAATTTAATCCCCTCAATTGCACAAAAACGACCATGCGACAACTTTTTTCCCAAAAAGTGTCGAAAGTGTCGAAAATCTTCGAGACGAGTCGACATTCCTAAAATTTATTGTGATATGACGAATCTTCAATTTCTGAAATCGGACTTAGATTGGTAGTTAATTTCACTCGGACGCATTTTTAGTGTGACCTAGGCTATCGGGTAGTTTTTAGAACTTTTAGGACAATTGACCCGTGGTCGATTTTCTTCGAGCCACGATGAACCCACTCGACACATTGGCGACTCTCGGTTGTCGTGAAAATCTCGAGGATTCAAATACGGACACACGGGTACCAAAACAATAAGAAAATCAAATTAGTCTTAGGTCGATGAGAATTTTTTCCAATTTAGTGGAGTCACCCACGATCGGTCATTCATCTCAATCGAACCGACCTATCTCGATTTCAAATCGATTTTATATCGTGCCGCAATGATCTCTAAAGATGAGCACGGTCGAAAGTCGATTCTGGTCGAATTCTCAAGTCTAATTGCCCTAAAGTCCTTAATAGCTTACCCAAACAGTCTAGTTATCTCATGAGTGGCCAACTCGAGAACAACACTATAGCCACGTCGATGAAACGTCCAATTTATCTAATCGAAATCGAACCCAAAATGGATGTCACAACTCTTCCTCTTATAAAAAATTTCGTCCTCGAAATTTAAACCTTTACCAATCCTTAAGCAAAAGGTGGGGGTATTGTCGTCTCATCGAGTCTCACTTTTCCACGCTAATCCTTCGGTCTCGTGGTATTGTCCAACCACTTTGACCAAGGAGAATATCTTGGTACACAAAATCTGCCCTTTCTGAACCAATAACTGAATTGAGCTTCTCACGTATGACACTATGTCGTTCACACCTCATCTCTTTTTCTCGAATCCCTAATGAACCTTCGAAGTTCAACGATTCAAATTTTCTGACGGTTCTATGCGGCTTTTACTCTAACACGATCGACAACCGCAATCCCGATTACGGCGGCTCGGCTTGTGATCTTCCTTCACTTTCTTTTCACCACCGAAATTATGTACCTTACATTGCACCGCTTAAGAAAGAACCCTCTCGAAAACTCGCAAACTTGTTACCTCGATCTAAGTTCAAAATACATTTCATCCTCGGCACTCCATGCCAGTGAATTATCTGATACACACACACTTCGGTATACCCATTCAAAACAAGATCTATTCATACTGCACCAAAGTAGGCCGACTCCAACTATCGATCGACCATTATCCTCAAATGGTATCAGCACTCTCTCGACTCCTTAGTAAGCCTGTCACAATGTTCCATTGTGATATATTTTCATTCCCACTGGGGACTCTCAAGCGATGGTAAAAGTCCTCCCCTGTTGCATTATTGAACTCCCACTTATTAACACCTCGACATTTGTAAACCGCCCGGCGGTATCTATCTTCATATCGGTCTACCAATCTAGGCCGCGCCGATTCTGATCCATCTTGAATTGTTTAACCAATAACTGCAATACTACAGTGAATTTCGACAAAACCTTTTCCCGAGTGCTACACCACCGTCAAGTGCACTCAATCACTCATGGAACCCGAACGTTCCATCCTCATAAGTCTTAAAGTCGATTCTTTCTTACCAATATCCTCTTATAAGATCTTCGAACATCTCTCGTCATCAATTTGGCGCCGATTCTAACTTGAATATATGGTTCAATTTTGAGGCGGCTATAAAATTCACAAGGTAGCCTACCTCAAATTTGAAAACCAAATTTCGAACCCTTTTCAAGTAAAGTCTATACTTTAGCTAGTCTATGCACAATTGGAGACTCTCGGCTCAACACATTAACGATTCATTTCGTTCCTCCAAGGTGATACCCGATATCACTATTATAGTCCCCCAAAATTCGATTCACGACACCGTTTCATATTCCACTTATTGGGTCTCAACGGGTGGGACTATGTTATGCAACAATCTTCTCATGTTGTATCAATACGTACCCCCTCTACAAGACACATCACTATAGATTTCATGCTTTCCGAGCCAAATGAAAAGTTTAGCACAAGTGCGGTAGCCTGTTCTTACTTAAGCTCTAGCAAATTATCTTTGCACTTGTCTATGCCTAAGAATTTCTCTTCTTTCTTAAGAGGTCAAGTCCGTGATGATACTGATGCTGAAAATTATTCCACGAACCTTCTATAGTAATCTGCCCAATCCCCACGGCTTCTGATCTCTGATATTATTGTCAGTTTTGGTCCATTAACAACTGATTCGATCTTGGTTGGGTCCATGAAGATTCCTTTACCTGAATCACATGACTATTCTTAGGGACACTCATGATCCAATACCCTAGAATGTCGCTACACCACATGATCACCATTGATCTAGATATTCTTTGAACACTCGGTTTGTCAAATCTATGACAAGCGGGAGCGTTTGTCAAAGCAAATGGCTTTACATTATTCTCACAAGGGCTAAATCGAGTGCACAATGTTGTCTTCAAGGTATAACCTCCTTCCCGGTTCTCAACTAACGATAACTTTGTCCTCAAGTCGATCCTTGAAGACATCAACACTCTTTATAACAAGTCACCCACCTCGTCGATCTTTGACAATGAACACTTATCCTTGATTGTCACTTGATTGAGTCGACTATAGTTGATGCATAATTGCAATGAACCATCTTTCTTTCTTTCTCACTATGAGGCTGATGTTTCTCCTAGGTAATGTATCGATATGCATAAATTCCTCATTCATCAATACTCACATCTGCACCATTAGTTCTATTAAATCACACAACAACAACCGGTAAGAAAGTTTAAAGAATGGTTACATTCTGTGGATGTTAGCTCGATCGTAATTCTTTCTCTTTCTCGGCGACGGTTTGACAATCCCTCCGGCAACACTTCCGAATTCTTGGACTACCGAGGAGTTCTAAATTTTCAATTCTTCAATTTGTCTTATTTTTTTTTTTTATAGTCGTCAAGCAACCTAGGCAACCTCCGTCTAACAAACGGATTGCCTCAAGTGACGAGATTAGAGAAGTCGAGGACCTTTCTCGACTCTCAATTAAAATTGGCAATTCTACCTCGCTCTTGGAATAAACCTAGGGTTACTCCACTATAACAATTCATCACCACAAGATGCTCCAAACCAATTCTTTCCACACTTGACGAATAAGTTGTACACTCACAACTAATCAATTACAACTCTAGTCAAGTGGTTCTTTTCCTACACCTTAACCAACAACCGAAATTCCACAATTGTATTCCCAACACTCTCACCATTCGATGAAATCACCTCAAAATATTCTTCCATTGAATAAAGCATAGTCAATTCTCGCTCCTGTTCCTTCGCCATCCTAATGGCGTCTTATCTCATGTGATATCGGTATCAATGCTTCTTTGGACTCACACGATAGTTCTTCACCCGATGTACCGTGCTGACTACCATTATAGCACGTTTGAGCCATTCTCGATTACGAATTAATCCATGCATTCCTTCCATACTTTTGACACCTATCTGGTGAGTCTCCTACCTCCTAACAAGTGCCGCATGCACTATTTCTTATACCGGAGACTTATCCCAAAAATTCCACAAAGGCGTTCTATGGCGCACTTCTTCTCGACTTTGTTCTATTGACGGTGACGGCGAAGAACCGTTGTTGAGATTCCATCTACTTATGCGGGTACCCCATAAATCACCGTCCGTGCTTTGGCGACACTTACTACAAATTCCTATCCTCAAGATACATGAGACTCGATCTATACCGTCTTCCATGGAACAACATGTTCTATTTGTCTAAATGCCGACCGACTATTCCACCCTTCCTATTGGGGAAATAGAATACCCTTCCCTCAACATCAATCTTTACCCCGATCAATTCCAAGTCATTGCGCTGAATCTTGAATCGATATCGAAATCTATTCCTTGATTATCCTTCCAGGTTGAACCTTAGCAAAAGTAGCAACAACAACAATTTGATCCTGATCTTACTGACTCATCCAGATCCCAAGGAACACTTGCAACAGAAAGATCTTAACGAACTTCGGATCAAACAACGCTGCTACACAAGCACCAACCTGCGGTGGCACTCTTACGCTCGCCGGCGCGAGTCAACACTCGCCTTCCGAATCCACCATAATTAAAAGCAAGCAATTCACACTCGACAAACAATTCTACCAATCGCCTATCAAAAACATGCACCAGTCATGAATTTAAAGGCCTTTCCTACTACTATCCCATAGGTCATCGCACCTTATCACTCCAATACTTAACCATTGCTCGATACCACAAAAGGGAATGTCACGCCCGACCCTCGGTCTCGTGACCATCCTTCAACTTTGGTCGATTTTAAAATGCGATATCCCAGGACTACATATCGCCGACCCTTTCATTTTTGATAGCACATGCGGAAGCGATTATAAAAATCCCTTTACAATAAAGCAATGGGATATACAAGTAGGACTAGAAAATTTAACCTTAAAACCAACACCCTTATTTACAAATACAAGTCATGCTAAAAGGTTGGTTTCTACTCAAATAGATTCTACAAACCAAAATCATCGATATAGGATTGGCGACTCAATTCTCATCGATCCTACTGGATCATCCTCGTAGTTCTCCTCCGATACTCCTCTTTGAATTCTTTCTCCTCGGGTTCTTCATCGGGGTCCCGAAATGTTGTCCCAAACCTGGGATGAGACTATGTCTCAAAGTTCTACCCCCTTAAGACCCGATTAGTAAACTAATACACCTTAGGGTTGCCTATGCACAACATGAGTCGGAGG
Organism: Eucalyptus tenuipes; assembly: GCA_014182365.1. Taxonomy (NCBI): domain Eukaryota; kingdom Viridiplantae; phylum Streptophyta; class Magnoliopsida; order Myrtales; family Myrtaceae; genus Eucalyptus; species Eucalyptus tenuipes. The sequence continues at coordinate 13,009,584 of CM024543.1, forward strand.
GCTTACCTTGGCCTCAGATTCCACCTGCATATTAGCACAGATCAAATAGTCACTCAAGCAATCACATCACTGATCGAAGCATCGATCAAATCGACCTAGTCGATTACAAGTAAACAAGACCACTCATCGGTCACTCCTATTCAATCAATCAATTCACAACATCGGATCAAGCAATGATCAATCGACCTGCCGATTACATCTCAACAAGACCATTTCCTAGGTCATTTCGACTATTCCAACTCAATTCCCAATTATGAATCACGGTCCTTAGGACACAACTTATCTACGGGTGGTAATCATGGCCCCACCAAGCAACTTCCTTAGATTTAGTGGCTTTATGGTCCCACCCGACCCTTCCAAGATTCAATGGCTTTATGGTCCCACCCGACCCTTTCAAGATCTAGTGGCTTTATGGTCCCACCCGACCCTTTCAAGATCTAGTGGCTTTGCGGTCCCACCCGACCCTTTCAAGATCTAGTGGCTTTGCGGTCCCACCCGACCCTTTCAAGATCTAGTGGCTTTGCGGTCCCACCCGACCCTTTCAAGATCTAGTGGCTTTACGGTCCCCACCCGACCCTTTCAAGATCTAGTGGCTTTATGGTCCCACCCGACCCTTTCAAGATCTAGTGGCTTTACGGTCCCACCCGACCCTTCTTACGATGCCATACTCCGTCACCGAGCCACGTGCATTCTCCAGGAAGACATACTGAGTCTCCGAGCCACGTGCATTCTCTAAGGCTACCTTTTCGCCAAGATGACCTATCCAATCACCGAGCCACGTGTCTTTCCCAGGTGACATTCCAATTCACCAAAGCCACGTGTCCTTTTAGATGCCATACCGAAACGTTGGGCCCACGTGCATTCTCTAGGCACTAGTTCGCCAAAGTGATGCATCAATCACCGAGCCCACGTGCCCCTTTTAGATGCCAATACTTAATCACCACTTTACTATGGGTACGACCCTCGATATCCAATCGTTTTCCCGTCAAATAATCAAAAATAACCATTTAGGAACATATCCTAAAAATTCACATTTAATTTAATTCAACACAATTCAAAGCTCAAATAAATAAACGGACTGCACCACGACAATCAGCATGAAATTCCGGTCACCTAGCCATCCCGGTTGAATTTCCGGAAAAATACATAATTAAATAATTAATTTCGAAAATTAAATAAATAAACACAATAATTCCAATTTAGCACAATATAAAACTCAATTAAATAAACGGACGCGCCACGATCATCGCATAAAATCCCGGTCACGGCCATCCCAGGTTGAATTTCCGGAAAAATAAATAATTAAATAATTAATTTCGAAAATTAATATTTAATTCCTAAAAATTCCACTTAGGCCCGAATTGCTTAATTAACACCCGATAAGGGTCGGGAAAATCCCAAGAAGCATCCAATAAATACTACGGGCCGTTCTCTATCTAAGTACACTAACCATTTCACTACTACGCGATGCAATTAACTAAAAATCCCTAATCCATTCTAATCTAACCACCTAATTGCACTTAGCTAACACTAATCAACCTTTAAGTGTAATTAGCAAACTAAGAAGGCATTAGTGAGCAAAACTCACTTGAGCAAAGCGAAGACCAAAACACCGCAACGGCGACGCGACGGCGGCCGAAATCCAAATTTCCTATGGCTTCGACGGACACTCGGGCCGAGCCTCGCGGCTTGAGCTCGGGCGAGCTTGCAATACTTGCTGGGCTTGATCAAGATGGGCCGCGGGGCCGAGTCCACCGATTCAAGGGCTCGACTTTTGATGGACTAGCCTTCGCAGTGCTGCGGTGAACCGTGTCTTATTTAGGCTTGCGACTTGGACTCAATGGAGCCGCCGTTGGTGTAATTTTGAATGGGCTTGAAGACCGCACTTTGGGCCGAAATTACCGGCTTTACCGGGCCTCGAGGACCGTTGGATCTCACGGCCGCTTCATGGGCTTCGGCTCTGCGAACGAAAGATTCTTTGGACCGATGGGCCGCTCGATCGCACGCGTGCGGTGGCGATGAAGAACCGTGGGGAGCTGCGAGTTGGGCCGAGCAAGCCGCACGTTGGGCCGAAGACGCACGTTGCTGGACGCATGGATGGAGAGAAGCGGTGGTGGCTTCGTTCGCACGAGTCAACCTCGGTGTGAGGGCTTCTTTGATTGACTTTGAGCGACCGGGATGAAGACACGAAGGAAGACCGAAGATGAGTGGTCTTCGGCGGGGCGATAGATTCGTAGGTTTGTTCGGTGAAGGTAGCAACTTCAAGAAGAAATCGTGGCGGGGTTTCACTCGGTGGGTGTTGGCGCGAGCCGAAGGACGCGCGGGGAACTTGCTTCAACGTCTTTGCCGCTTGTCCAACAATCGCCGGGGCGAAGTTCTTGGATTTGACCGATGTCGGGCGCGTGAGGATGCTCGGTGGATCTCGCGGACGAAGACATGGGTTCTTCCTTGGTTGAATCGGTGGTCTTCCGTGGGCGTTGGAGTTGGATCGGCAAGTGGCTTCGGTGGACGGCACTCGGTGAAGACGTGGCTTTGCTTTGTTGCAAGCTAACCGAAGATTGAAGAAGCCGGGTTCTTTTTTTTTTTTTTCTCGTTGGTCCGGCGTCGCACGAAGTATTCGGGAGAGAAAGGATGGTCGGTGGGTGAGAGAAGGCAAGAAGATAAAGATGAGGAGTGAGGTGGGGTCTTGACTTGATATTTTGCAAAAATATCATCCAAGAATCAATCTTGGCCATGCATAAACACTTGGCCTTCATTAGGCCATCAAAATGACCTCATAACCTCTCAAGTAGTCCATTATTGCTTTTTTGGTAAGGGGATGTTACGAATTTCTCAAGGTCTTGCTTCAATTGCTCTTCCATTCTCTCTTGATTCATTTTCAATTGGCCACCATAATTTCAATTGGTATATCGCTTATCAAATTGATAATTTTCCTCATCCAATCACCCATCTTGCATCTCAATTTTGCGTCCAAATTTAATCCCCTTCAATTGCACAAAAACGACCATGCGACAACTTTTTCCCAAAAAGTGTCGGGTGTCGAAAAAAAATCTTCCGAGACGAGTCGACATTCCTAAAATTTATTGTGATATGACGTAATCTTCAATTTCGAAATCGGACTTAGATTGGTAGTTAATTTCACTCGGACGCATTTTTAGTGTGACCTAGGCTATCGGGTAGTTTTAGAACTTTTTAGGACAATTGACCCGTGGTCGATTTTCTTCGAGCCACGATGAACCCACTCGACACATTGGCGACTCTCGGTTGTCGTGAAAATCTCGAGGATTCAAATACGGACACGGGGTACCAAAACAATAAGAAAATCAAATTAGTGCCTGGTCGATGAGAATTTTTTCCAATTTAGTGGAGTCACCCACGATCGGTCATTCATCTCAATCGAACCGACCTATCTCGATTTCAAATCGATTTTATATCTTGCCGCAATGATCTCTAAAGATGAGCACGGTCGAGAAGTCGATTCCGGTCGAATTCTCAAGTCTAATTGCCCTAAAGTCCTTAATAGCTTACCCAAATTTACAGTTATCTCATGAGTGGCCAACTCGTAGAACAACACTATAGCCACGTCGATGAAACGTCCAATTTATCTAATCGAAATCGAACCCAAAAATCGGATGTCACAACTCTTCCTCTTATAAAAATTTCGTCCTCGAAATTTAAACCTTTACCAATCCTTAAGCAAAAGGTGGGGGTATTGTCGTCTCATCGAGTCTCACTTTTCCACGCTAATCCTTCGGTCTCGTGGTATTGTCCAACCACTTTGACCAAGGAGAATATCTTGGTACACAAAATCTGCCCTTTCGAACCAATAACCGACCGAGCTTCTCACGTATGACACTATGTCGTTCACACCTCATCTCTTTTTCTCGAATCCCTAATGAACCTTCGAAGTTCAACGATTCAAATTTTCTGACGGTTCTATGCGGCTTTTACTCTAACACGATCGATCCGACAACCGCAATCCCGATTACGAGCGGCTCGGCTTGTGATCTTCCTTCACTTTCTTTTCACCACCGAAATTATGTACCTTCATTATGCACTTTGCTTAAGAAAGAACCCTCTGAAAACTCTGCCAAACTTGTTACCTCTGATCTAAGTTCAAAATACATTTCATCCTCGGCACTCCATGCCAGTGAATTATCTGATACACACACACTTCGGTATACCCATTCAAAACAAGATCTATTCATACTGCACCAAAGTAGGCCGACTCCAACTATCGATCGACCATTATCCTCAAATGGTATCAGCACTCTCTCGACTCCTTAGTAAGCCTGTCACAATGTTCCATTGTGATATATTTTCATTCCCACTGGGGACTCTCAAGCGATGGTAAAAGTCCTCCCAGGTTGCATTATTGAACTCCCACTTATTAACACCTCTGACATTTGTAAACTGCCTGGCGGTATCTATCTTCATATCGCCTACCAATCTAGCTGACGCCGATTCTGATCCATCTTGAATTGTTTAACCAATAACTGCAATACTACAGTGAATTTCTGACAAAACCTTTTCCCTGAGTGCTACACTGTCAAGTGCACTCAATCACTCATGGAACCCGAACGTTCCATCCTCATAAGTCTTAAAGTCGATTCTTTCTTACCAATATCCTCTTATAAGATCTTCGAACATCTCGTCATCAATTTGGCGCCGATTCTAACTTGAATATATGGTTCAATTTTGAGGGCGGCTATAAAATTCACAAGGTAGCCTACCTCAAATTTGAAAACCAAATTTCGAACCCTTTTCAAGTAAAGTCTATACTTTAGCTAGTCTATGCACAATTGGAGACTCTCGGCTCAACACATTAACGATTCATTTCGTTCCTCCAAGGTGATACCCGATATCACTATTATAGTCCCGCCAAAATTCGATTCACGACACCGTTTCATATTCCACTTATTGGGTCTCAACTGGTGGGACGGTTATGCAACAATCTTCTCATGTTGTATCAATACGTACCCAGTCCTCTACAAGACACATCACTATAGATTTCATGCTTTCCAGAGCCAAATGAAAAGTTTAGCACAAGTGCGGTAGCCTGTTCTTACTTAAGCTCTAGCAAATTATCTTTGCACTTGTCTATGCCTAAGAATTTCTCTTCTTTCTTAAGAGGTCAAGTCCGTGATGATACTGATGCTGAAAATTATTCCACGAACCTTCTATAGTAATCTGCCCAATCCCCACGGCTTCGATCTCGATATTATTGTCGCTTTTGGTCCATTAACAACGATTCGATCTTGGTTGGGTCCATGAAGATTCCTTTACCTCGAATCACATGACTATTCTTAGGGACACTCATGATCCAATACCCTAGAATGTCGCTACACCACATGATCACCATTGATCTAGATATTCTTTGAACACTCGCTTTGTCAAATCTATGACAAATGGCTGGAGCGTTTGTCAAAGCAAATGGCTTTACATTATTCTCACAAGGGCTAAATCGAGTGCACAATGTTGTCTTCGGTATAACCTCCTTCCCCGGTTCTCAACTAACGATAACCCGTCCTCAAGTCGATCCTTGAAGACATCAACACTCTTTATAACAAGTCACCCACCTTCGTCGATCTTTGACAATGAACACTTATCCTTGATTGTCACTTGATTGAGTCGACTATAGTTGATGCATAATTGCAATGAACCATCTTTCTTTCTTTCTCACTATGAGGCCGATGTTTCTCCTAGGTAATGTATCGATATGCATAAATTCCTCATTCATCAATACTCACATCTGCACCATTGGTTCTATTAAATCACACAACAACAACCTAGGTAAGAAAGTTTAAAGAATGGTTACATTCCGGATGTTAGCTCGATCGTAATTCTTTCTCTTTCTCTCGGCGACGGTTTGACAATCCCTCCGGCAACAATTCCAGGAATTCTTGGACTACTGAGGAGTCCTCAAATATTCAATTCTTCAATCTGTCTTATTTTTTTATAGTCGTCAAGTAACCTAGGCAACCTCCGTCTAACAAACGGATTGCCTCAAGTGACGAGATTAGAGAAGTCGAGGACCCTTCTCAACTCTCAATTAAAATTGGCAATTCTACCTCGCTCTTGGAATAAACCTAGGGTTACTCCACTATAACAATTCATCACCACAAGATGCTCCGAACCAATTCTTTCCACACTTGACGAATAAGTTGTACACTCACAACTAATCAATTACAACTCTAGTCAAGGGGTTCTTTTCCTACACCTTAACCAACAACCGAAATTCCACAATTGTATTCCCAACACTCTCACCATTCTGATGAAATCACCTCAAAATATTCTTCCATTGAATAAAGCATAGTCAATTCTGCTCCTGTTCCTTCTGCCATCCTAATGGCGTCTTATCTGCGGTATCGGTATCAATGCTTCTTTGGACTCACACTGATAGTTCTTCACCTGACAGCCGTGCTGACTACCATTATAGCACGTTTGAGCCATTCTCAGACACAGAATTAATCCATGCATTCCTTCCATACTTTTGACACCTATCTGGTGAGTCTCCTACCTCCTAACAAGTGCCAGCATGCACTATTTCTTATACCGGAGACTTATCCCAAAAATTCCACAGTGCGTTCTATGGCGCACTTCTTCTGACCTGTTCTATTGACGGTGACAGCAGTAACCGTTGTTGAGATTCCATCTACTTATGCGGGTACCCCATAAATCACTGTCCGTGCTGGCGACACTTACTACAAATTCCTATCCTCAAGATACATGAGACTGATCTATACCGTCTTCCATGGAACAACATGTTCTATTTGTCTAAATGCTGACCTGACTATTCCACCCTTCCTATTGGGGGAAATAGAATACCCTTCCTCAACATCAATCTTTACCCCGATGAATTCCAAGTCCGCTTGCGCCGAATCTTGAATCGATATCGAAATCTATTCCTTGATTATCCTTCCAGGGTTGAACCTTAGCAAAAGTAGCAACAACAACAATTTGATCCTGATCTTACTGACTCATCCAGATCCCAAGGAACACTTGCAACAGAAAGATCTTAACGAACTTCGGATCAAACAACGCTGCTACACAAGCACCAACCTGCGGTGGCACTCTTACGCTCAAGCTGGCCAGAGTCAACACTCTGCCTTCCGAATCCACCATAATTAAAAGCAAGCAATTCACACTCCGACAAACAATTCTACCAATCGCCTATCAAAAACATGCACCGCATGAATTTAAAGGCCTTTCCTACTACTATCCCATAGGTCATCGCACCTTATCACTCCAATACTTAACCATTGCTCCGATACCACAAAGGGGAATGTCACGCCCGACCCTCGGTCTCGTGACCATCCTTCAACTTTGGTCGATTTTAAAATGCGATATCCCAGACTACATATCGCCGACCCTTTCATTTTTGATAGATATGCGACAGCGATTATAAAAAAATCCCCGACAATAAAGCAATGGGATATACAAGTAGGACTAGAAAATTTAACCTTAAAACCAACACCCTTATTTACAAATACAAGTCATGCTAAAAAGGTTGGTTTCTACTCAAATAGATTCTACACCAAAATCATCGACAGGATTGGCGACTCAATTCTCATCGTGATCCTACTTCCTGATCATCCTCGTAGTTCTCCTCCGATACTCCTCTTTGAATTCTTTCTCCTCGGGTTCTTCATCGTGGTCCCGAAATGTTGTCCCCAAACCGATGAGACTATGTCTCACAAAGTTCTACCCTTAAGACCCGATTAGTAAACTAATACACCTTAGGGTTGCCTATGCACAACATGAGTCGGAGGCTTACCTTGGCCTCGCATTCCACCCGCATATTAGCACGAGATCAAATAGTCACTCAAGCAATCACATCACCGATCGAAGATCGATCAAATCGACCTAGTCGATTACAAGTAAACAAGACCACTCATCGGTCACTCCTATTCAATCAATCAATTCACAACATCGATCAAGAATGATCAATCGACTGCCATTACATCTCAACAAGACCATTTCCTGTCATTTCGACTATTCCAACTCAATTCCCAATTATGAATCACTACCCTTAGACACAACTTATCTACGGGTGGTAATCATGGCCCCACCAAGCAACTTCCTTAGATTTAGTGGCTTTATGGTCCCACCCGACCCTTCCAAGATTCAATGGCTTTATGGTCCCACCCGACCCTTTCAAGATCTAGTGGCTTTATGGTCCCACCCGACCCTTTCAAGATCTAGTGGCGGTCCCACCCGACCCTTTCAAGATCTAGTGGGCCATGCGGTCCCACCCGACCCTTTCAAGATCTAGTGGCTTTGCGGTCCCACCCGACCCTTTCAAGATCTAGTGGCTTTGCGGTCCCCACCCGACCCTTTCAAGATCTAGTGGCTTTACGGTCCCCACCCGACCCTTTCAAGATCTAGTGGCTTTACGGTCCCACCCGACCCTTTCAAGATCTAGTGGCTTTACTGGTCCCACCCGACCCTTCTTACGATGCCATACTCCGTCACCGAGCCACGTGCATTCTCCAGAAGACATACCGAGTCTCCGAGCCACGTGCATTCTCTAAGGCTACCTTTTCGCCAAGATGACCTATCCAATCACCGAGCCACGTGTCTTTCCTGGTGACATTCCACCACTGCAAGCCACGTGTCCTTTTAGATGCCATACCGAAACGTTGGGCCCACGCGCATTCTCTTCAGGACTAGTTCGCAAAGTGATGCATCAATCACCGGCCCACGTGCGCCCTTTAGATGCCAATACTTAATCACCACTTTACTATGGGTGCACGACCCTCGATATCCAATCGTTTTCCAAGTCAAATAATCAAAATAACCATTTAGGAACATATCCTAAAAATTCACATTTAATTTAATTCAACACAATTCAAAGCTCAAATAAATAAACGGACTGCACCACGACAATCGCATGAAATTCCGGTCACCGCCATCCTGGTTGAATTTCCGGAAAATACATAATTAAATAATTAATTTCGAAAATTAAATAAATAAACACAATAATTCCAATTTAGCACAATATAAAACTCAATTAAATAAACGGACTGCGCCACGATCATCGCATAAAATCCCGGTCACCTGGCCATCCTGGGTTGAATTTCCGGAAAAATAAATAATTAAATAATTAATTTCGAAAATTAATATTTAATTCCTAAAAATTCCACTTAGGCCCGAATTGCTTAATTAACACCCGATAAGGGTCGGGAAAATCCCAAGAAGCATCCAATAAATACTACGGGCCGTTCTCTATCTAAGTACACTAACCATTTCACTACTACGCGATGCAATTAACTAAAAATCCCTAATCCATTCTAATCTAACCACCTAATTGCACTTAGCTAACACTAATCAACCTTTAAGTGTAATTAGCAACTAAGAAGCGTTAGTGAAATGGAAGAAACTCACTGGAAGAAAGCGAAGACCAAAACACCGCAACGGCGACGCGACGGCGGCCGAAATCCAAATTTCCTGGCGGCTGACGGACACTCGCCAGCTCGCGGCTGAGCTCGGAACGAGCTTGCAATACTTGCTGGGCTTGACTGAAGATGGGCCGCGGGCTGAGTCCACTGATTCAGTGGGCCTGACTTTTGATGGGTAGCCTTCGCAGGCTGTTGCAGCTGAACTGTGTCTTATTTAGGCTTGCTGACTTGGACTCAATGGAGCTGCTGTTGGTGTAATTTTGAATGGGCTTGAAGACTGCACTTTGGGCCGAAATTACTGGCTTTACTGGGCCTGAGGACTGTTGGATCTCACGGCCTGCTTCATGGGCTTCGCTGGCTACTGAACTGAAAGATTGCTGGACCGATGGGCCGCTCGATCGCACGCGTGCAGCTGGCGATGAAGAACCGTGGGGAGCTGCAGAGTTGGGCCGAGCAAGCTGCACGTTGGGCCGAAGACGCACGTTGCTGGACGCATGGATGGAGAGAAGCGGTGGTGGCTTCGTTCGGTACTGAGTCAACCTCGGTGTGAGGGCTTCTTTGATTGACTTTGAGCGACCAGGATGAAGACACGAAGGAAGACCGAAGATGAGTGGTCTTCGCTGGCGATAGATTCGTAGGTTTGTTCGGTGAAGGTAGCAACTTCAAGAAGAAATCGTGGCAGGGTTTCACTCGGTGGGTGTTGGCGCGAGCTGAAGGACGCGCGGGGAACTTGCTTCGAACGGTGCTGCTCGGTCAACAATCAGTGGGGCGAGTTGCTGGATTTGACCGATGTGCTGGCAGCGTGAGGATGCTCGGTGGATCTCGCGGACGAAGACATGGGTTCTTCCTTGGTTGAATCGGTGGTCTTCCGTGGGCGTTGGAGTTGACTGGCAAGTGGCTTCGGTGGACGGCAGAATTCGGTGAAGACGTGGCTTTGCTTTGTTGCAAGCTAACCGAAGATTGAAGAAGCTGGGTTCTTTTTTTTTTTCTCTGTTGGTGCTGGCGTCGCACGAAGTATTCGGGAGAGAAAGGATGGTCGGTGGGTGAGAGAAGGCAAGAAGATAAAGATGAGGAGTGAGGTGGGGTCTTGACTTGATATTTTGCAAAATATCATCCAAGAATCAATCTTGGCCATGCATAAACACTTGCGCCCATTAGCCATCAAAATGACCCTCATAACCTCTCAAGTAGTCCATTATTCTAGGGTAAGGGGATGTTACGAATTTCTCAGGTCTTGCTTCTTTCTTCCATTCTCTCGATTCATTTTCACCGGGCCACCATAATTTCAATTGGTATATCGCTTATCAAATTGATAATTTTCCTCATCCAATCACCCATCTTGCATCTCAATTTTGCGTCCAAATTTAATCCCCTACTTCACCGCACAAAAACGACCATGCGACAACTTTTTCCCAAAAAGTGTCGGGTGTCGAAAAATCTTCCGAGATCGAGTCGACATTCCTAAAATTTATTGTGATATGACGAATCTTCAATTTCGAAATCGGACTTAGATTGGTAGTTAATTTCACTCGGACGCATTTTTAGTGTGGCCTGAGCCATCGGGTAGTTTTTAGAACTTTTAGGACAATTGACCCGTGGTCGATTTTCTTCGAGCCACGATGAACCCACTCGACACATTGGCGACTCTCGGTTGTCGTGAAAATCTCGAGGATTCAAATACGGACACACAGGTACCAAAACAATAAGAAAATCAAATTAGTGCCTAGGTCGATGAGAATTTTTTCCAATTTAATGGAGTCACCCACGATCGGTCATTCATCTCAATCGAACCGACCTATCTCTCGATTTCAAATCGATTTTATACGTCACCGAATGATCTCTAAAGATGAAAGACGGTCGGTAAGTCGATTCCCTGGCCGAATTCTCAAGTCTAATCGCCCTAAAGTCCTTAATAGCCTTACTGCCAAATTTGGGTCTAGTTATCTCATGAAATGGCCAACTCAGAGAACAACACTATAGCCACGTCGATGAAACGTCCAATTTATCTAATCGAAATCAGAACCCAAAAATCTGGATGTCACAACAAAGACGAAAACTGCATTCAATAATTCATTCAAAAGGACCTTCTTTACGTCTTGATAATTATCTCTTTATGATGGGACGAGATTATACATTCATTTCGACAGCATGAATTGTGTATTTCGAGAGGGTCGTATAGCTCTATTAAACGTTGACAATTTCATTTAAATAGTTTGCAAATTCAAGACGTCTGTACGAAAGTAAATAGAAGTGGGTAGAAAAAATATAAGAATTCATTTCTATTAGTGATGAGGGAAGTCTGTATTTTGAAATAAACATTGAAACTAAGTCAAATAAGAGTTGGTAGATGCAAAACGAGTTAGGAACTTAATCAGAGAAAAGTTGATATTAGTGCAATTATGATTAGTAATTTCTGAAAATAGTTAGCAAATGTAAAAATTCGGTAAGTAAGGCAAACTAGTGTTGGTAAACAAAATGAAAAATTGGCATGTTGAAAATACCATATAAACATAGGCATAACTCTAATTAGAGTTGGCAGTCCAAGTTTTGCTGATAATTTCGTCGAAGAGAAGTGGGTTAGTCTCTCAAATTTAACATTAGTAGCTTTATTTATAGTTGGGAAATTTAATATATTGGTAAGAGAGTTAAATTAAAGTTGGCAAAAAGTAGAATTTTTCTTTTTTTTGATTAGAGATAAGAAAATTTGGTAAGTTAATGAAAATCAAATGAACTTTGTAATTAATTCAAATAAGAGTAGGTAGTGCAAAACGAATTTGTAACACAATCGGAAAAATTGAAAATCACTCTAATTAATCTTGGTAATTCTCAAAAAGAGCCGGTTTAAAAGGGAGCCAGTAATATCCAATAGTTTGAGCAATAGACAAGAAAAAAACCTAAAAAATAATTACAAAAATTGGTGAATCAAGTCGGGTCGATTATATGGTTTGACGTGTGGGTGACAATTCTTATCCATTCGGATAAGATTTAGATTGGACCTTCTTCGAATTGAAGTCCTAGTTTTGAATTGTAGACATAACAGATACCCAGCAACAAAATCCTTGTTTTCAAATGGCGTTGTTCATTTTGTCGAACACGATGAAAGTTTTAGGTTGATGAATCTTATATGGTTTAATAGAAGAGTTTCATGTGATTGACAAAATACACACTGTGGAAATCCTAGGAAATCAAGTAATCAGTGTACTATGGCTTCAAATACTTATCAAATTGCAAAAGTTGAAAAATCTTCTAACTTACACGCATGATGGTCTACAAAGAGTCGAACATTATTAACCTAAAAGGAATATGAAAAAATATGATGATATCCGTGATGACGACGAGTACCAAAAGACTTAGCTAGACAATCCTTTCCAAATGTCAAATCTAATATCTAATTCAGCCTCGTTTCAAGTTATATTTTGGCCCACATTTTCAGTCGCCTCATGGTTCATCTTCAGTCATACAAATGTGGGTGGTCCTTCCTCAGCTTATTAATCTTTGTTCCTATGTGCGTGGAACACATTTGCTCTGTCGTTTTTTGTCCCTTCTTGTTGGCATTGGTTGAGAGGCAAGGACGCTCGCGCTTCGTCCTTCTCCTGAATGGGCTTAAATGGTTGATTAGTATGGGGGCATTAAAGGTCAAGCTCTAAGTGGTCCATGTTCAAGCTTTAAGTGGTCCATGTGACTAAGTAAGTTGTTTCCTTTTCAACATGCAAATTCTCCACTTGACTTTGTCTTTGCATGTGCATGAACACCATGTATTTATCAGTAGTCTTTTTCCGCAATTAAATTGTGTAGATTTCATCGTTTCTGTTATGCATCGTCTAATTCAATTTCGCAACATGAACACTCTAATTGGATAACACATACGTATAATGGTGATGTTGATGCTTGTTTTACTAAGCACAGATAAAAGAATCGAACAACGATATTTGTGGTAGATCGATAGAGTTGTTCCTATATATATTCATCCTGTCAATCAATTATTATTAGTTATCTCTTTACGGACAACAAAGACGAAAACTGCATTCAATAATTCATTCAAAAGGACCTTCTTTACGTCTTGATAATTATCTCTTTATGATGGGACGAGATTATACATTCATTTCGACAGCATGAATTGTGTCTTTCGAGAGGGTCGTATAGCTCTATTAAACGTTGACAATTTCATTTAAATAGTTTGCAAATTCAAGACGTCTTTACGAAAGTAAATAGAAGTGGGTAGAAAAAATATAAGAATTCATTTCTATTAGTGATGAGGGAAGTCTGTATTTTGAAATAAACATTGAAACCAAGTCAAATAAGAGTGGGTACATGCAAAACTAGTTAGGAACTTAATCAGAGAAAAGTTGATATTAGTGCAATTATGATTAGTAATTTCTGAAAATAGTTAGTAAATGTAAAAATTTGGAAAGTAAGGCAAACTAGAGTTGGTAAACAAAATGAAAAATAGGCATGTTGAGAATACCATATAAACATAGGCATAACTCGAATTAGAGTTGGCAGTCCAAGTTTTGCTGATAATTTCGTCGAAGAGAAGTGGGTTAGTCTCTCAAATTTAACATTAGTAACTTTATTTTATAGTTGGTAAATTTAATATATTGGTAAGAGAGTTAAATTAAAGTTGGCAAAAAGTAGAATTTTTCTTTTTTTGATTAGAGATAAGAAAATTTGGTAAGTTAATGAAAATCAAAGGAACTGTGTAATTTATTCAAATAAGAGTAGGTAGTGCAAAACTAATTTGTAACGCAATAGGAAAAATTGATAATCACTCTAATTAATCTTGGTAATTCTCAAAAAGAGCCGGTTTAAAAGGGAGCCAGTAGTATCTAACTGTTTGAGCAATAGACAAAAAAAAAAATCATTACAAAAATTGGTGAATCAAGTCGGGTCAATTATATGGTTTGACGTGTGGGTGACAACTTTTATCCATTCGGATAAGATTGAGATTGGACCTTCTTCAAATTGAAGTCCTAGTTTTGAATTGTAGACATAACAGATATCGAGCCACAAAATCCTTGTTTGCAAATGGTATCGTTCATTTCGTCGAACATGATGAAAGTTTTAGATTGATGAATCTTATATGATTTAATAGAAGAGTTTCAAGTGATTGACAAAATACACGCTGTGGAAATCCTAGGAAATCAAGTAATCAGTGTACTATGGCTTCAAATACTTATCAAATTGCAAAAGTTGAAAAATCTTCTTACTTGTACGCATGATGGTCTACAAAGAGTTGAATATTATTAACCTAAAAAGAATATTAAAAAATATGATGATATTCGTGGTGACGACGAGTACTAAAAGACTTAGCTAGGCAATCCTTTTCAAATGCCAAATCTAATAATTAATTCAGCTTCCTTTTAAGTTATATTTTGGCCCACATTCGCAGTCACCTCATTGTTCATCTTTAGTGATACAAATGTGGGTGGACATTCCTCAACTTATTAGGCTGTGTTCGTATGTGCGTGGAACACATTTGCTTTGTCGTTTTGTGTCGCTTTTTGTTCGCATTTGTTGAGAGACAAGGACGCTCGCGCTTCGTCCTTCTCCTGAACGGGGTTAAATGGTTGATTAATTTGGGAGCATTAACGGTCAAGCTTTAAGTGGTCCCTGTGACTGAGTACCTTGCATCCTTTTCAACATGCAAATTCTCCACTTGACTTTGTCTTCGCATGCGCATGAACACCATGCATTTATCACTGGTCTTTCTTCGCAATTAAGTTGTGCAGATTTCATCTTTTCAGTTTCTTATTTGATTTTGCGACGCGAACACCTCTAATTGGGTAACACATACGTGGGGAGAATTACCAAAAAGTCATCAATCAATTACAATTGTGCCGATTAAATCATAAATATTTTGTTTTTTTTTTTTTTTCGCCAATTTAGTTCTAAACCTTTTACACCGCGCTCTTCAAATTCATCTCACTAAAATTGGCAGGTCGGCGGTCGTGACGATGTGGATGCGGCGGCAGGCAACGACAATCCCAAGCAAACACTGATGTGACAAACTTTTTAATATTTTTATTTTTTTTCAAATTTTTAATTTTTTTGAATTTTTTTTCTTTTTTTTTTTTTTTTTTTCCCGCACCTTCTTTTCCTCTAGCTAGCCAATGGCGAGGCTCACCCGCATCGGCCACTGGTGAAGGTGAGCCTCACCCAACAACAACGAGGCCACTGTCACCAGATCTGGCAAAGCTCGGCCTCACCTGGGCCAAGGTGACGGCCCACCTCACCAAAGTGCCAACGAGGCCACCGTCGCTGATCCGGCGAGGTCGACCCTTATCTTGGAAAGGCAAGGCCCCGCCAGATCTGGCAAGGCTTGGGCCCGCCCAACCATGGCAAGGGTCGACCTTGCCAGTGCCAGCGAGTTCGGCCCTTGCCATGGCTGGGCGAGGCTGAGGCTCACCCTCACCAGTGGCTGACGAGGGGCAAGCCTTGCCATTGGCGGCAAGGCTGACCTCGTTGGCCCTCACCTCTTGTTAGCGTTGGCCAGCTAGAGGAAGGAGAAGATGGATGAAAAAAAAAAAAAATAATTCAAAAAAATAATTTAAAAATGCCACGTCGTTGTGTTCTTGACGACCGTCACGGCTATTGTCCACGTCGACCGGCCTATTAAATTTGGCCGGATGGACTAAATTGACACAATTGCAAAATGTTTAGGACTGAATCGGCAAAAAAAAAAAATGGTTTAGGACTGAATTGACATAATTACAATAAATTTATGACTTTTTTGGTAATTCTCCCCACACACGTATAATGCTGATGTTGATGCTTGTTTTACTTAGCACATATAAAAGAATCAAGCAATGATGTTTGTGGTGTATCGATAGAGCTATTCATACACATATAATATATATATATATATATATATATATGATTGTTACTAATCTCCTTTGGAGACAGACAATAAAGGGGAAACTGCACTCAATAATTCATTCATAAGGTCCTTCTTTACGTCTTGATAATTGTCTACGATGGGACGAGATTATACACTGATTTCAACATCATTAATTGAGTATTTCAAGAGGCTCGTATAGCTCAAATAAATGTTGATAATTTCATATAATATTTAGCAAATTCAAGACGTCTGTACAAAAGTAAATAGAAGTTGGTAGATAAAATATAAGAATTTGTTTCTGTCAGTGATTAGGGAAGTTTGTATTTTGAAATACAACATTAAAACTAAGTCAAATAAGAGTTGGTACATGCAAAACTAGTTAGCAATTTTTTATTTTTTATTTTTGGTCGAAAGTAGAAATAGTATTATGACGTCGGAACCTTACAACCAGACGCTAAGGCATCGGCATACACAAGGTCAAGCAAAAGATAAGGCGGGAAGATGTTCCAATCTTGGGCTGAAATTTCGGAAAGCAAAAAGAAAAATTGGTGTATTGAAAATGCCATGTGAAACATTGGTATAACTTGAATTAGAGTTGTCAATCCTAAACTAGCTGAAAATTCCGTTGAAGACAGGTGGGTTAGTCTCTCAAATTTGGCATTAGTATTAGTACCTTTATTTTATAGTTGGTAAATTTATTGTACTGGTATAAGACTTAAATTAAAGCTGGAAAAAAGTGGAATTTTTCTTTTTCTGATTAGAGATAAGAAAAGTTGGTAATTTAATGAAAATCAAATAAACTTTGTAATTAATTCAAATAAAAGTAGCTGGCGCAGAACTAGTTTGCAACTCAATCGGAAAAAGAAAAATTGAAAATCACTCTAATTAATCTTGTTAATTCTAAAAAGGAGCCAGTAATATCTAACGGTTTGAGCAACAGACAAATAAAAACTGAAAAATCAATACCAAAATTGATGAATCAAGTCGGGTCGATTATATGGTTTGGTGACCATTTTTGTCCATTTGGATAAGCTTAGATTAGACCTTCTTCAAACTGAAGTCCTACTTTTGAATTGTAGACATACC
Organism: Eucalyptus tenuipes; assembly: GCA_014182365.1. Taxonomy (NCBI): domain Eukaryota; kingdom Viridiplantae; phylum Streptophyta; class Magnoliopsida; order Myrtales; family Myrtaceae; genus Eucalyptus; species Eucalyptus tenuipes. The sequence goes on from CM024543.1 coordinate 13,026,909, forward strand.
AGATATCGAGCAACAAAATCATTGTCTGTGAATGATATTGTTCATTCTATCGAATACGATGAAAGTTTTAGGTTGATGAATCTTATATGGTTTAACAGAACAGTTTCACGTGATTCCCAAATTACACTTTGTGGAAATCCAAGGAAATCAAGTAATCAGTGTACTATACTATGGCTTCGAATACTTATCAAATTGCAAAAGTTGAAAAATCTTCTAGCTTACATGCTTGATGGTTTACAAAGAGTCGAACGTTATTAACCTAAAAGGAATATTAAAAAATCTGATGACATATGCGATGACGATGAGTACTAAAAGACTTAGCTAGACAATTCTTTTCAAATGCCAAATCTAATATTTAATTCAGCCTCGTTTCAAGTTATATTTTGGCTCACATTTGCAGTCGCCTCATGGTTCATCTTCAGTGATACAAATGTGGGTGGACCTTCCTCAGCTTATTAAACTGTGTTCGTATGTGCGTGGAACACATTTGCTTTGTCGTTTTGTGTCCCTTCTTGTTGGCATTGGTTGAGAGGCAAGGATGCTCGCGCTTCGTCCTTCTGCTGAATGGGCTTAAATGGCTGATTAGTTTGAGGGCATTAAAGGTCTAGCTCGAAGTGGTCCATGTTCAAGCTCTAAGTGGTCCATGTGACTAAGTACCTTGTTTCCTTTTCAACACGCAAATTCTCCACTTGACTCTGCCTCTGCATGTGCATGAACACCATGCATTTATGAGTAGTCTTTTTCCGCAATTAAATTGTGTAGATTTCATCAAATCAGTTACGCATTGTCTTATTTGATTTTGCAACATGAACACTTCTACTTGGGTAACACATACATATAATGGTGATGTTGATGCTTGTTTTACTTAGCACAGATAAATCGAACAATGATATTTGTGGTAGAACGATAGACTCGCAATCAATTATTATTAGTAATCTCTTTTGGAGACGGACAACAAGGAGGAAAACTGCCTTTGATAATTCATTCAAAAGGGCCTTCTTTACGTCTTGATAATTATCTCGTTATGATGGGACGAGATTATACATTGATTTCGACAACATCAAGTGTGTATTCAAGAGGGTCGTATAGCTCAAATAAATGCTGATAATTTCATACAATAGTTTGCAAATTCAAGATGTCTATACGAAAGTAAATAGAAGTTGGTAGAAGAAATATATAAATTTGTTTCTATTAGTGATGAGGGAAGTCTAGTTTGAAATAAACGTTGAAAGTAAGTCAAATAAGAGTTGGTACATGCAAAACTAGTTAGGAATTAATCACAGAAAAGTTGATATTAATGTAATTATGATTACTAATTTCTGAAAATAGTTAGAAAATGTAAAAATTTGGTAAGTAAGGCAAACTAGAGTTGGTAAACAAAATGAAAAATTGGCATATTGAAAATACCATATAAGTGAGACAATGTCTCAGTAAGTTCACCCCCTAAACTCCGACTAGGAAGGAAATACGCCTAGCCACACAATCACACAACCACAAAGACTTACCTCGTCTCGCATTCTCCCCGCAGTCGGATAGTTCAAATACACAACCATATGCAGTAATCAAACTCAATCGATTGGAACGCCACCACTTTCATCTCAATAAGCACAATGGTCCCAATAATAAGGCCAAATCGTTATGACACGTCCCATATCGTGCCACACAATTTTGTCCCATAATTAGGCGCGTCAATTTCACTCAACATGCGTTCCAATTTTTAGTCACGGCCACACACGGGCATGGCCTACTCGACGTTCGGCAGTCTTCTGGCGTAACCAGGCATCGCCTCATCCCTTGAGCGTGGCAATGTCCACCTGACACACATCGGGGGCAGCTGTCACGCCCGATCCTCGAGGACGCCCCGATCCCAGATCCTCGCCGACCCTTTCATTTTAATACGCATGCGGAAGCAGTTATAAATCCCCAGACAATAAAACAATGGGATAGAAAAGCAGGCCATATTTTTCATATTGAAATTCACAACCACACTTTTATTCTTAGCACAACTCATAGTATCACAACCTTCTAGTCTCACACTTATCTACACAAGGACGGGGTTCACAAAAGGGATGGGATCTCAATCCTCATCCAAGTCATACTTGGGATCATCATCCAGATCCTCCTCAAACTCTTCTTCATTAGGCTCGTTTTCTTCAAATGCTTCATCTTCTTCTTCAAGCTCATCCTCAAGTCAGATGCCGACTCATCCTCAGGTGATCTAGGGGCCTGAAATTTTATCTCACAACCGGGATGAGACTATGTCTCAAAGCAAGTTCTACCCCTAAGACCCGATTAGTAAACTAATACGCCATACGGTTGCCTAAGCACAACACGAGTCAGAGAACTTACCTTGGCCTCAGTTCCAACCTGCAATTCAATGTTATACACAAATGCTTTATATACACATCAAACATTCACTCGATTCAAGATACTAGATCAAGCGTTGATCAATCGACTCAGTCGATTACATGCCAATCGGACCATCTCTAGGTCATTCCCACTCATACCATGATTCTCAAATGGTATGCTCATTCCCAGATCACTTGTGTTTCTCGGCCGTCGTTTTCGCCAATGACATACCGATCACCAACACCGTGCGTTCTTTAAGGCGCCGTTTTCACCAGTGATATCCTCAATCACCGAACCACGTGTCCTTTCTAGGGCGCCGTTTTCGCCAAGGTGACATCGGTAATAGACAACATCATGGGTTCTTTAAGGCGTCTTTTTCACCAGTGATATTTCCTTAATCACCAAACCACGTTTGTCTATAAGTCATTCACGTGCGTTCTTTAAGGCGCCATTTTCACCAGTGATACTTCCAATCACTGAACCATGTATGTCCAAAAATATCGTACCTAATTGGTCTCAGCCAATAATATTCTCAATTAGCTCTCACCATTCTCTCTCTATATAGCCCATCAAAGCAATACTAGCGCTATATAGACATGCTCGGCCATCTACCAATCAATTATCCAATTTCAATCAATTTAGGAATAATTCCTCAAATTTCACAATCAATTCAATTCCACGCAACGTAAGCTCAAATAAATAAACGGACTGCACCACGACAATTAGCATAAAATTCCGGTCACCGGCTAGCCCGGTTAAATTTCTGAAAAAATAAATAATTAAATAATTAATTTCGAAAATTAATAAATAAATACAATAAATCCAATTTAGGCCCGTAATGCCTAATTGGAGCCCGAGACGGGTCGGGAAAAATCCCGAGATGCATTCAATAAATACTATAGACTATCATCTAGCTAAATGCACTAACCATAATCCTAACATGCATCACAATTAATTAATAATCACTAATCTACTCTAATCTAACCACCTAATCCTACTTAATTAATATTAATCAACCCTTAAACATCATTAGCAAACTAAGCAGGAATTAGTGAGCTAAACTCACCCGTTTAACGATCCGCTCGGATCGAAACGTCGGGAATGTCGTAGGGGACGTTTTTCTCCGAAGCGGGCCTAGGAACCGAGGCCCGAAACACCCTCAAAACGGGCTTCAAAGCCGCTGCGAGACCCACAAAATTCTGGTATGATCTTGCTGCAAAAACAGAAGAAATCAAAGCTGGTTGGTGTTGGAATGGCGACGGTGGACCGGATGGCTTAGAGAGGTAACCGGCGGCCAAACGGCGAAGAAACGGGTTGATCGAAGCTCTGGCGAGCGGGTGGTTGGCAACCGGTGGCTTCCGGGGGTCTTGGAGATCTTGTTGGAGGTTGGGATGGGCAAAGGAAGTGCTGGAATGGGAGAAAAATGAAGAAAAACGCGAAATAGTCCACTCAGCAGGGCTCCAAACGGTCAGGCGACCGGTAATTTCACACCGGCGTACCGGACGACCGGCAGCTTCGTTCGGGGCAAGGTCAGGCTTGATGGAACGGTTTGGATGTCCTCTTCATGGCAATGGGTGGTTCATTCTCTTATTCATCCTGGAAGTCTACTTTTTACTCAAATCTTTGACGAAAAGTCGGCTAGAGCAGAAACCAGCAGAAGTGAAACCAGAGGGGAAAATGGTCCGGCGGTTTTCCTTGCTGTCTTCCTTGGCTGTGGTGTGCGAAAATGGAGGGGTAGAGGGGATGAGGAGGCTGTCTTGGATGGCAATGAGGAAGAGAGAGAAGGAAGAGATGAGGATAGAGAGAAAAGATCTAGGGACAAGGGCTCCACTTGCCTCAATTTTCCACCAAGTTATCTCCCATTTGCTTGCCCATGAAGTCCTCATCCCTTGGCTGAGAATTGGCCACCCAAACACTCCATTCAACCTTTCAAATAGTCCATTTGGGTAGGGGGATGGGGGAGCTACGAATTTGGCACCATCTCCCTTCAATTGGACACTCATTTCTCTTCAATTCAACCTCAAATGGCCTCTATAAAATCCATTGTTACCTCAATGCCACAATTGATAATTTTCCTCATCCAAGAATCCCTCATGTCTCTCAATTTTGCCATAAAAAACAACCCTCAGCTTTTTCTGCACAAAGATGACCCTGCGATGACTTTTTCCCAAAAAGTCTCGGTTGTCAAAAAAATCTTCTGAAACTGAGTCATGGGTCCTAGAATTTATTATGACATGACAGAATCTTCAATTTCTGAAATCGGACTCAAATTCGTGGTTAATTTCACTTCAACGGGTTTTTAGCGTGACCTAGGCTACTGTGTAGTTTTCGAACTTTAGGACAAATAACTCATGGTCGATTTTCTTCGAGCCACAATGAACCCACTCGACACAATGGCGACTCTCGATTGTCGTGAAAATCTCGAGGATTCAAATACGGACACAGGGTACCAAAACAACAGTAAAATCAAATTAGTGCCGGTCGACGAGAATTTTCCAATTTGGTGGAGTCACCCACGATCGGCCACACATCTCGGTCGAACCGACCTATCTCTGACTCCAAATCGATTTTTAATCGTGCCGTAATGACCTCTAACCATGAGCACGTCGAGAAGCCGATTCTTGGTTGAATTCTCAAGTCTATTTGCCTTAAAGTCCTTAATAACTTACCCAGTTAGTCTAGTTATCTTGTGAGTGGCCAACTCAGAGAAAAGCACTGTAGTCGCGTCGATGAAATGCCCAATTTATCCAATCGAAATCAGAACCTGAAAATCAGGATATCACAACGGCATTCCCGAAGTAGCTTCGGTCCGGCCTCTACCGCGATCCGGCATCCATTGATAGGGCATCCCATATATGGGCACGTCCAACCGACTCATTTCGAGGACGGGTTCTCTTAACCAACACACGATCATTCAATCTTGGCCAAGGACACCGCGCGTTGCACTCAAATGCCTCGATTAAAATAGTGAACTTGACCTATTTTCTTCATATTAAAAATACACGGTAAAATAATCGTATGCGGATACACGGTCAATTTGAATCGAAAAATTGATACCGTCCTTTTAGTATACCACTATTTGATATAGTCTTTAAAAACCATTTTCGGTGTTAAAACCCAACACCCGGGATTTTCTAATTAAATATCAAAATTTCACAATTTTGGAATAAATAACCAAAATTCCAATCGCCACTCAATTTGTACAAATTAACACTCAATTGCATAAACTAAGCACACCACTACAATCAGCACGAAATTCCGGTCACCGGCTATCGTAGTATAATTTTTGAAAAATATTAAATAATTAAATAAATACCAAAATTAGCTAAATAATGCAAATTAAATACCATAAATACCAACTTAGGCCAGAAAAGCTAATTTAACCACCTAAACGGGCCTAGAAAATTTCCGAACCGATCTAGATAAATAGCACGATCTATCTAGTCCTTAATCCGTCTAATCTAACCATCTAACATGCATAAATGAATAATTAAATCACTAATCTAAACTAACTAACCACCTAATCCCTAATTAGGCTAAACTAATTATCCACTAAGCGTCATTAACTCCCTAAGCAGAGTTTAGCAAGTAAACTCACCGGTTTAGCGGGCCGGTGAGTCCACGATGTCGGTGACACGAGGTGAGCGACTCTCGAGCCTGCGGCGACACCAACGGAGGTTCGAACGGGCCTAAAAATAGGCCACAAGCTCTCAGCCCTAGCTAAAGTTTGGCTTCTGCTTCGGTTGGAAGAACCAGTCGAAGGGGCTGCTCGGCTCGGGAAAGGGGCATGGTAGGACGGTGATGGCGGCGCCGGACCAAGTGGGCTTCGACGGCGACCCGGGGTTGCTCGGGGGACAGCGGGCCGGGCACGAAATGAGCGAGATGAGCATGCGAGCGGGCGGACGGCTCGCGGGCAACGTGCGGGCGTGCGACGGTGTTGGACGGCGGGCGGTCGACAGTGAAGGGAGGCTGCTTGTCTTTCTTCTTCGGTTTTCTAAGCTCTCAAAATGCTACAACAATGGGGAAAGCAGCCCAAATGAAGAAGAAGAAGTTGCTAGAGATGGGGGGCCACAAAATATCCCAAGCTCCCAAGTTCTATGCCCCACCATGCATGGCTGTCCTCCTCAACCAATTTACAGCCATCAAACTTCCTTAGCAAGCCATCCAAGGGTCCAAATGTTGCACACCCTAAGGACCTACGAATTTGGACCATTGGCCATCCAATTTGATTCAATTCCCCTTTCCTCCAATTTGATCCAATTGAAGCCCCAAAAATTCAGCCAAGGTGCCATCATCCCTCTTATGATTTTTTCTCGTCAATTGAACCAACTTGACGAAAAGATGTGACCAAAAAAGGTCCTTCAAATTTTCCAGTCTAAAATAGCCTTACTTTGATTTTTCGCCGAAATCTGGGTTTGCAGAAAAATCTTCGGAGGATGAGTCGACGTTCCAAAGATGAATTGTAACATGACAGAACTTTCAATTTCTGAAATCGGGTTTAAATTCACTGTTAATTTTAATCGGGCGCGATTTTAGTGTGACCTAACCTACTGGGTAGCTTTTAGAAATTTTTAGTGCAATTGACCCGTGATCGATTATTTTTGAGCCACATTATGCATCTTCGACTCATTGGTGACTCTCGGTTGTTGTGAAAATCTCGAGGTTTTAAATACAGACACAGGGTATAGAAATGACAGAAAAATCGATCTAGCGCCATTCGACGAGAATTTTGCAATTTGGTGGAATCACCCACACTTTAATCACATACCTCAGTCGAAACGACCTATCTCCGATCTCTGATCGATTTTGACGGTACCGTGATGACCCTTGCAGATTAGCACGGTCGAGCAGTCGGTTTCTAATCGAATTCTCAAGTCTATTGCGTGAAAATCCCTTAACGGCCTCACCAAATAGACTAGTTATCTCGTGAGTGATCAACTCAGAAAATAGAACTATAGGCGCGTCGATGAAAAGTCCAACTTATTCAATTAAGAACATAACCTAAAAATCAGGATGTCACAACTCTTTCCCTCTTATTAAAATTTCGTCCACGAACTTTGAACCATTACAAATCTTTAAACAAAAAGGTGGGGGTACAGTCTTCTCATCGAATCTTCACTTTCCCAGGTTGCTCCTTCTGTGCTGTAGTATTGCCAGACCACTTTAACCAACGGGATTGTCTTGATGCGCAGAACCTGCTCCTTCCGATCTACAATATGAACCAGTCTCTCCATGTACGACACCCTGTGGTCCACGTCTAACTCTTCAAAATTCAGCATGTGGGTCGGGTCAAGCTCATACTTTCTCAACATTGACACGTGGAAGACATCGTGCACTTGCGCCAACCTCGGCGGCAAAGCAAGACGATGCACTAGGGTCCATATTCTTTATAGAATCTCAAAGGGACCTACGTACCTCGGACTTAGCTTCCCTTTCTTGCCGAAGCGCAAAGTACCCCTCATCGGTGACACCTTTAGAAAGACGTGCTCACCAACTTGGAATTCCAAAGGTCTTCGACCCTTATCAGCGTAGCTTTTCTGGCGGCTCTGAGAGGTCTTTAATCTGTCTCTGATAACTGCAACTGCATCCATTGACTACTGAACCAACTCTGGGCCTGTGATCTTTCATTCTCCAACCTCATCCCAATAAACTGACGTTCTGCATGCTCTGCCATACAGCGCTTCGAAGGCGCCATCTGAATACTCTGTTGATAGCTGTTGTTGTAGGCGAACCCGACAAGATGAAGCTATTCCTCCCAGCTCCCATTGAAATCTAACATGCAAGCTCGTAGCATGTCTTCGAGGGTTTGAATCATCCTCTCGGACTGGCCATCAGTCTGAGGATGATAGGCCGTACTGTACTTCAGCTTCGTTCCTATGGCGATTTGCAAACTTTTCCAAAAGGCAGCTATGAACCTCGGGTCTCAGTCTGATGTAATCGTCACCGGCACTCCATGCAGATGAACAATCTGAAGCACGTACAACTCTGCATGCCTGTCCAAATCAAGGTGCTTTCGTACGGCAATAAAGTGAGCCGACTTCGTCAATCTATCAACCATTACCCAAATGGAATCATTACCCCTCTGACTCCTTGGTAAGCCAGTCACAAAGTCCATTGTGATGTGTTCCCATTTCCACTCAGGAATCTCGAGAGGTTGCAGAAGTCCTCCCGACTTACAGTGGTGTGCCTTCACTTGCCGACACGCTAGACATCTGGTGACATGCTTGGCGATATCCGCCTTCATACCAATCCACCAATAGTATTGGCGCAGATTCGATACATCTTCGTACTGCCTGGATGAATGCTATAACTGCTACGATGAGCTTCTGACAAGATCTCCTCATTAAGCTCTGCATCGTCAAGTACACATAATCATCCAGGATGTGTGTGGCCATGATTAAAAATTAGAACACATTTTGAGTGAAATTGACGCGCCTGATTATGGGACAAAATTGTGTGGCACGGTATGGGACGTGTCATAACGATTTGGCCTTATAATCGAGATCCTTGTGCTTATTGAAATGAAAGTGGTGGCGTTCCGATTGATTGAGTTTGATTACTGCATATAGTTGTGTTTTGGTTACTGCATATGGTTGTGTATTTGAATTGTGCTGACCTGCAGGGAGGATCTGAGACGAGGTAAGTCTCTGTGGTTGTGTGATTGTGTGGCTAGGTGTATTTCCTTCCTAATCGGAGTTTAGGGGGTGAACTTGCTAAGATATTGTCTCATCTCGTCGTGGGCTCAATTCCTTTCAGGTCCTTAGATGGCGGCCCCGCCGATTCGTTATGGTCAGCCTCGGAGGGTTACGGAGCTGGTATTGACTACCCCGTTCCTGGAGATCATGAGGTATGGGTCTATGAGCTCGTAGAGACCACCGTCTGGGTCAATGAGGGCCTACCTCAGAGGGTACCTCATGGACTTAGGGCGTGGTTTCGCCGCAGGCTCAATTAATTCAGAGTTGGTCCCTTCCAGGGTTTTGAGGTCCCCGCTGCGGTAGTCGACGCCGCTTTTGGCGAGGGTTCAACTGACCATCGTAATGGTGCTGTGGAGAACCCGGCGCCGCCGGAGCCTGTGGAGTCTAAAAGGTCGATGAACGTGTTCGACTAGGGGGTTGTAGGACAGTTTCCTTGTTGGGGGCTGATCTTTTTGGTAGACAGACTAGTCTTGTATATAAACCTAGTTTGTGTATAAAAGCGTGTTTTTGTTGTGAATTTGTTATCCTGCTTTTCTATCCCATACTGTTTGTTGTCAGGGGAATTGTTTATTTGCTTTTGCATGTGCAATAAAATGAATGGGTCGGCTACGCATCCTGGGACGTCGCAATTTCATCAACCACCGAGAGATGTGCACGCGCTCGGAGCTCCGGGGCATGATATCCCTACCCGGAGTGGTATCAAAGCTGGTCGGTAGTTGGAGTAATAAGGTGTGAGGGTTCATGGGATAGTTAGTAGGAATGATCTTTATTTTATGCTGATGCATGTGTTTGATAGTTGTTTAGTAGATTGTTTTATGGGGATCACTCAACTTCTAATTCTGTGTGAAATTGGAAAGTAGGTTTCTATAAAGAACTTGCGTGATGAGTGATCAGGAGGAGAGGACTCCTAGGATGAGAACCATGGGACCAGTAACTCGGGGTAGGACGCCAATAAGGGTCGGTACCCGAGGTGGTCGTGGTCGAGCACCGACTTAGGCCAAAGACTAGTGGAGTAGCACCGCCTCCGCCGATGCCGGGGTGGCAGCCCCTGGTGATCCTAGAATAGATGGGATCGTACAAGCGCTTGAGACTCTTGGAACACTGATGGGGCAATAGGCCCATAATCAAGCCGTCGCCACTACTACCACCGCTACAGCTGCTGCTACTATTGCCGCCGCAGCCGCACCTGCCGAAGTTCCACCTAGGAATGTGGTAGTTGAGAGAGAGAGGCCCATGCACAAGTTGGTGGAGCAGTTCTTGAAGCTGAACCTGCCAAGGTTCACTGGTGTGAGAGATCCTGAGGCTGCAACCCTCTGGATACAAGACCTTGAGAAGGCCTTTGCACTGCTGATGTGCAATAATGAGGAGAAGGTTGTCCTGGTAGTATATCAATTGCTGTGGCATCCTAGAATTTCTTGTCAATCCTTAGAGGTACTCTAATTCATGTCTTGCATTAAAACTTTGGCCAAGCTTTTGGTGGGTAATTATTTGATAGAAAATTCTATTTTTGGCCATGTGAATTATGGATTGGAATTTATTAAATTAGGTCACAAAGTTTTGTGATTTATAAATTTCAATTAGGTGTTTATAAAATTAAGGATTAAGGAGGATTATTAGGATGAGGTGTGGGCCAAAATTCTAGCTCAAGACCAGCCCACAAGAAGCCCCACCCTACGGCCATTTGGGCCTAGCCGCAAAGCCCAAAGGAGGAGGAGGAGCTATCGACCAAGCTGGCCTCAAGCCCGGCCGGATGGAGCCCCATTAGGCCGTCGACCAAGGAGAGCCCGGAAGGAGGAACAAGGCCCATGAGAGGCCCACCCTTTTTCATGAAGATTTTGCCAAGTGTTTCCCCCTTAGTCCAAGTGTCCTTCATGCAAAATCAATGATTGTTCATCATTGAAGAGAGGAAAATTTGAGAGAACCGGTTGATGATGAGGGGGAGGTGTCGTCGGAGAGAGGGGGAGAGAGAGAGAGAGAGAGCTACCGAGGGGAAGAGAGAAATCGAGAGAAAGGGTGAGTGAGCATGCGGAAGAAGAAGGAAGCCGATCGTCCGTCGTCCGTCGTCCGTCGCCGCCGTGTCCAGTCGCCGTGTGCTCGCTGTTTGCTCGGTCTAGAGGCAAGTGGGATCCTTGATCTACTCTTGCATGTTGTGCCTAGTATGTGTGATTGAATGGTGATAAATTTCGGATGTCTAGGGTGTGAAAAGTTGAAGTTTTAAGAGTGGTGTTTTAGGCTAGTAAACTGTTCTTGAGAAAACAGCTCGACCTTGGATATTCTAGTGGTTTGCATGTGATGTTCGAGTTGGATTTTGGCCGTGACTTCTAAATGAAAGTTGTTAAGGACTTCTTGGAGTATAACATACTCAAATTTGGGACGAAACGAACAAGCATAAGTGGGTGAAATCTTTATTCTTTGGAAAGACTGAATCTGGAGATTTCGGTAACTACCTTTGATGAATGCATGGACTGTAAGGCTAAATTTTGTTGGAATTTCACTTCGATTTCTTAACAAAATATGTAAAGGACATCCTGAGGTTTAACATATCAAAAATTTAGAGAAAACCAACAAGAATAGGTAGGTGAAATCGTGGTTTTTCGGAGGTAGTTAGATCTGGAAATTTCGGTACTAGGAACAGAAGTTTTAACCACCTATATTAAATTACCTAGGACGAATCTGACTTTGATTCCTTCATGAAAAATCTACCTTAGGGTCTTGACTATCACATAGTCGAATTTCATAATTTTTGAAGGTCATTCTGGTATTTAATCAGAAATGTTTCTAAAACCGTGCAATCTGATGTGTTCGGACTTAGTCAGTTTCAATGCGTGGACTATATCGTTTTGTATGAGGTTTTTTCGGCAATGTTTCTTCATGAAATATCTCTCTTTATGTCTTCCCTACAACATATTTAAATTTCGTAATTTTTGAAGTTCATTTTCCTATTTAACCAAAAATGTTTCAAAAACTGTGCAAGTTGAATTGTTAGAATAGTAGTGCTGTGATGCTTGGTCTATACCGAATTGTATGAGGGTCTTTTGGTGTAGTGTTCTCATGAAATACCTGCCTTTATGTCTTGACTATTACATATTCGAATTTCATGATTTTTGAAGGTCATTTGTGTATTTAATTAAAATGTTTTCTAAAACTGTGCTAGCTGGATTGTGCAAGTTTCACAAGCTGTGATGTACGGACTAACCTGTTTTGTATGAGATTCTGGTGGTGTTGTGTTCTTCATGAGATAAATGCCCTTAGAGTTTGTCTATGATGTACTAAATTCTTGGAAATTATTAGAGACAATTATTAAATTTTAGGAAATGTAAATTAAAAAGAATGCATTCTGTTTTCTAAAGTAATAGTAATTGATCTTGCTGCATATGTGATGAAACATGGCATTACATATAAAATCAAAAGCTGAAATTGACCTTGTTGCCATTACATTGTGCATCATGTGAATAATATGGTACATATATGAGAATAAATTACGATGATGAGGATACCGTCGGAGGTGTGAGCCGACAATGCCCCGGGAGTGTCGGGATGCCTGGAGTGTGTGTGCCGGATGCCCGGAGTGTGTGAGCCGGATGTCCTCGGGAGTTTCGAGATGCCCGGAGGTGTGTGCCAGATGCCCGAAGGTGTGTGCCGGAGGTTCCTTGCGATGCCAGGATTGGGTGCGAGCGATAAATTAAGGGACGCAATCACTGGTCCCGAAGAAGAAAAATGTGGCGATCCAATTGAAAAACAACGGCTGAAATTGAATCATGCATAGTGTGGTGACATGTATGTATGGCTGTAGGATGTAATATATATAAGTGCATGGTGGTATGTGCACATGGTATGGTGACATGTATGCATGGCTGTATGATGTAATATGTATAAGTGCATGGTGGTATGTGCACATGGTATGGTGACATGCATGCATGGCTGTATGATGTAATATGTATAAGTACATGGTGGTATATGCACATGACATGGTGACCTATATATATATATATATATATATATATATATATGGCTGTTTTGATGTAATATGCATGACTCGAAAGGTGAGATATGTTTGATATGTATGAACTATATGTACTCTATGATGCCATGATTCTTCCGTTTGATGCATTGAGTAGTTCGATGGATCTTTTACCCGCTAAGTGGTTGTACTCACCCCTTTGGGGACTAACATTTCAGATTAGAAGATGCCGCTACTACAGGTGGCGCGGGGTACCTTCTATGGTATACCTGTTGACACTGAGGTCGAGTGTATGGAGCATGTCTGCGTTAGTGTTCCTGGATTGGTATTCCTGCGAGTCCGTGTGCTGATCATATATGATGTAGGCCTGGCTGGGGGCCCTGTTGTGCAAGAATTTGTGTCTATCCACGTTTGGCGCAATGAAGTGAATGTAGGGATGCTGCCGCCGCCGCCACCCGATGCACCGGATTGGGTGTGATGGCATGTAGGACCGTTGGGAGCTAACACTTTTTGGAGATAGCCAACACTTGTAGATGGAGGGTTACACGTGATCAATATAGGGGGTCGAGATCTCTCTTTTGAGCTGTGGCCAAGTTTAGCTAAAAGTCTTGGCTTTTCTTTTTGGTTGTACCGACCCGTGAAGTCCATCATGAAAATATAAATAAAAAGTGGCTCGGCTTTATCTTTTCGCATGGCGCGTAGTTGGTGTGCATTGCATTATGGTTATTGGAGGGAGAAATGGTGAGACTTGTTTATGCTTCCACTAATAAGCTGCGCTGGGACCGTTTTCAAAAAAAAAAATTTACCTATGAACTACGGTTCTTCTTTAACCCCAAAACAAAGATATGTAACTGATATAAAGATGGTGGAGCGATAGGTACCTGTGGCAACCTTAGTTGTTTGGGGGTGCCACAATTGCAGGGTAATGCGAGTACCGGTGGAGGGCCACCGAGGCGAGTAGTCCCCGAAGGTGAGGTTCCGATGTGGAACGCCTTCTTAAGAGCCTTTAATAGCAAGTATTTTTCTGATAGTGCCCGAGAGCAGAAGATGGAGGAATTCTAGTGCCTCCGTCGGGGCATGCCGACCGTGGATCGACAAAGCTAAGTTTGCAAAGCTATCACAAGACGCTCCTAGATTGGTGGAGGATCTTGAAGATAGAGCTCGGAGGTTCGAAACGGCCTCCGACCCGTAGCCGAACAATCCGCCGGTGCCATTCGACCTAAAGGATCACAACGAGCTATATGGTCGGGCCCGGTTGATAGATAGGAACCTGATCGAGCAAGCTGCTACATCTGGGTCGAGGTTCAGTTCAAATAGGGATGGAAATAGGTTTGGGAAGAAACCTATCACTAGAGGAAGGTATCCCGTCCCACCGAACAGGAAGGGGGGATAGGTAAGTCTCGCACCGAACCAGATAGGCATGTGTCGCTTTTGCGGAAGGCGACACGTATCAGCCCCATGCCATTTTTAGGCGGGGTGCTTGTTATGAGTGTGGCCAGCGGGGTCACATAGCCGAATTGGCCCAAGAGACCAATGGGACCACAACAGTTGCCGCTGCCACCGCCGATGGGACAGAATAGGGGGTTTCTACCTTAGAATGCACAATGGGGTGGGGACGAATGCCTCCCGGCTCAAGGAAGAGTGTATGCCACCACTAGAGGACATGCTGAGGACTCGCCTGATGTGGTTACAGGTACTGTTTCCCTGAACGACCACGTTGCTTATGCTTTATTTGAGCCTGGTGCAACTCATTCATTTATAGCTAAGCAATTTGTTGAGCTGGTAGGGTTAAGTCCTGAATTGTTGGAGTCAGTGGTTAGTATATCTACACCGTTAAAGGATAAGGTGTTGTCTGCGATGGGCTGTCCTAGTTGCAAGTTAGTGATTGGTGAGCGAGAGGGGAGGATAGATTTGATAGTCCTAGCCATGTATGATTTTGATATAATAATTGGCATGGACTGGCTCACCAAGCAACGAGCTAAGATGGACTGCTATCATAAATTAATTTAGTTTAACCCGTTAGCGGGAAAAAGTTTCGAGTTTATTGGGAGTCGAGGAGGACCCTCGATTACCTTAATCTCATCGCTTGAGGCAATTCGTTTGTTAAACGGGGGTTGTCAAGGTTACTTAGCGACTGTCGTGGATACGACAGTCGAGGAGTTAAAGATTGAAGATATCGCAATGGTTCAGTCCAAACGTGTTTCCAAAAGAATTGCCAGGCCTGCCGCTAGAGAGAGAGATTGAGTTCATGATTGAGCTAGCCCCGGGGACAGAGCCAATCTCTAAAGCTCCTTACCGGATGGCGTTGTCTGAGTTGAAAGAACTGAAGGTGCAGATGCAGGAGTTGTTGGATAAGGGATTCATACGTCCCAGTGCATCACCGTGGGGAGCACCAGTTCTATTCGTGAAGAAGAAAGATGGTTCGTTGCGCCTGTGTATCGACTATCGTCAACTCAATCAAGTGATGATCAAGAACAAGTATCCACTACCGAGGATCGACGACTTGTTTGATCAGCTGCAAGGAGCGTCGATATTTTCTAAAATCGACTTGAGGACAGGGTATGTGACATCCCAAATTTCCAATTCTATTTTCAATAAATTGATACGGGTATTTCATCTGCATGCATATAGTTCTTTTTCCTTAGTTGATCACTCATGGGATAACTAGTCTATCAGGTGAAACCGTTAAGAAATTCTAATGCATCGGACTCGAGAATTTGACCAGGAAACGACCTTTCGATCGAGTTAATCTGCAAGGGTCATTACGGCACAGTTAAAAATCGATTAGAGACCGGAAATAGGTCAACTCGACAGAGGCATGTGATCGAGTGTGGGTGATTCCACCAGATCGCACAATTCTTGTCGATCGGCATTGGACTGGTTTTTTTGTCATTTGGGTACCCTGTGTCCGTGTTTGAAATCTTGAGATTATCCCGACAACCGACAGTCGCCAATGTGTCAAAGATGTACATTGTGGCTTGAATTGATCAACCACAGGTCAAATGCACGAAAATTTCTAAAAGCTACCCGGTAGATCAGGATGCGCTAGTATTGTGCCAGAGTGAAGTTAGCTGTGAAATTGAGATCGAATTCAGAAATTGGAAGTCCTGGTGTGTCACAAATCATTTTAGGATCATTGACTCATCTTTGGAGGATTTTTCATGCAAACTGAGTTTTTCAGCAAATTAATCAAGGTATGGTTAATTTGGCTCGAGAAATTAGTAGGCCCGCCTTTGGTCGTGTTTTTGGGACTCAAGATGGTTCTATGGTCAAGTAAATATGTGAATTGAAGTGTGGTGACATTGGATTAATTTTACGGACTTCAATTTGGCTCAATTGGAAGTGGATTGAATGGAATTGAAGAATGTGATGTACCAAGTTTAAAAATTGGTATGCCATGGCGGAAAATGAAATTGGACCTATTAGGAAGATTCTGGTGGAAGATTTGGGTGAGTGGGAAGTGATGTCACTTGATGTCATGGTGGGCCATTTTTATTGGATTAAAGAAAAAGAAAAAAAAAAAAAGGAAAAGAAGGGGTCCCATCTCTCTCTCTCTCTCCCCTTCCTCTCCCTCTTCCGTCGGTTTCCCCATCCATCTCGTGGTGCGAAGACCATAAAATGGAGGAAGGAACCGAGTAGCCATGGTCGTCGCATGCCACCAGCCGGAGCCTCGCCGTTCGTCCCTCGCCATTCGTCGCTTGCCGCCGCCACTCCGCGCCGCCCGCGCCCCTCGCCCGGGTCGCCCGACCGGCCGAAGACCGGCCGGGCTTGCAGCACCGTCGGAGCAGCCGCTCGCCGCCCACGCCTCTGCTCGCCGCCGCCGGAGTCGCCGTCCAACACTGCCCCAAGCTGCCGCCGTCTCTCCCCCGTCGTTCCTTCCCTCGATCGAGCTCGGATCCGCCCTCCTTCGGCCCCAAAACAGCAGCTGCAGAAATGGGTATGGCAGCTCGGTCTTGGCCCGTTTTGGCCGGCTTCCCGACCCCGAATGCTCGGCCCGTCTAGAGGAAAGTCGATCCTCGCGTCGATCCCGTCGTTTTGGTTCGCTCGGCTCGCTAATCGGGTGAGTTTAGCTCACTAAACCTTGATTAGACAGTTAATGATGCTTAGGGTGTTCTTAGTTTAAGTTAAGCAAGATTAGGTGGTTAGATTAGTTTATTTAGTTGAGGATTAGATTAAGGTGTTTAATTAAGTTAAAGTGTGTTTAGTTTAAAGCTAAGTAGGTTTATTTTAATATAAGCCTTGATGTGACTTAAAGGAATTTATTTTTTATTTAAATAAATGTTTTGAAATTATTGGATTATTTAATAATATATTATATTCCAAAAATTATTAAAATATTATTATTTAAAAAAATTCGAAAAATTATTTCGACCTCAATTGCTCGAATTTCGTGCTGATCGCTGTTGTGTATTTAGAATTTGAATTTGATGAGTGGATAATGCAAATTGAGTGTTGATTGTGAAAAATATGGATTTTATTCAGAAAATCCCAGGTGTCGGGTTTGGCACCGAAATTGGATTTTTAAGGATTACTATTGCAATTGGAGTATTTGAGTGAAATGCAAATTGTCCGGGAGTCAATATTGAATTGTCGTGTGCTGGTTGAAAGACTCGGTTGCAGTAGTGGCTAGGCCAACTGGACAAATATTCCTTTATAATCCCCGTCAATATAGTGACGACGCTCGGTCGCAGTAGTGGCTAGGCCAGCCGCCTGCACACCGTATTCCTTTATAATCACCGTCAATATAGTGACGAGGCTCGGGTGGCAGTAGAGGCTAGGCCAACTGGACCTATGCTCCTTCGGGAATGCTGTCGACGTAGTGACGAAGCCGCGCTCCAAGGGGGGAGGCGATGCCTGGCATTAATGTCGGTAGATAGCCGAACTCAAGAGTAGGCTATGCCCTTGTGTGGCAGTGAATATCAATTGGAACGCATGCTTTGAGTGATGTTAACGAGTCGGATTATGGGACGGAATCGTGTGACATGGTATGGGACGTGTCATAACGGTTTGGTCTTATAATCCGAACCCCTGAGGTTGTTGGTTATCTAAAAGAGATTGCGTTCGGGTTGTTTAAGTTCTTATTACTATATGTGATTGAGTGATATGAACATGATTGGGTGATTTGAATTGTGCTAACTGCGGGGAAGGAATTGAGGCGAGGTAAGTCCTCTATGTGGTGTGGTTAGGCCACCCTTGGGTGTATTTTCTTTCTAATAGGGGCTTAGGGGGTTGAACTTGCTGAGACAATATCTCACCCCGGTTGTGGGCTTACATTTTCAGGTCCCTAGTGAACGGAGCGCGCCTCGTTATGATTGGCCTCGTGGAGTTACGAGGGTGAAGTTGAAGGATTGGAGGTCGTGTTCGACTTGTAGGTCGTAGGGCGGTTCCTTTTTAAAAGCCGGTCTTTTGTAGACTTTTGGTTGTATACATCTCTATTTGTAAACTCCGTTGGTTTATGTAAGTGATCGGTTATGAAATTGTTTCCTGCTTTTCTATCCCGTTTTATTGTCAGGGGTTTATAATACGCTTCCGCATGTGCATTAAAGAATTGATTGGGTCGGCGACTTAACCTGGGAACGTCGCATTTGAATGACCATGGTGGAATGTTGGCGAGCTCGAGGTTCGGGCGTGACAGGGTATCATCAGTTGAGGATAAAAAAGGAGGACATACCGAAGTCGCGTTTCATACTCGATACGGCCATTATAAGTTCACTGTAATGCCGTTCGGTGTGACGAACAGTTGCTTTCATGGATTTGATGAACCGAGTTTTCAAAGAGTATCTAGATTAGTTTGTGATCGTGTTCATCGACGATATCCTAGTGTACTCGAGAAGTCCTGAGGAGCACGAAAGGCATTTGAGGATGGTACTTCGTACACTAAGGAATCATGAGCTATATGCTAAGTTTAGCAAGTGCGAGTTTTGGTTGACTCGGGTTACTTTCCTAGGTCACGTGATTTCAAGTGAAGGAATCTCCGTGGACCCAACCAAGATTAAAGAAGTTATCAATTGGCCAAGACCGACGACGGTGACAGAGATAAGAAGTTTCCGGGTTTAGCAGGTATTACAGAAGGTTCGTGGAAGGATTTTCAGTTTTAGCCTCACCGTTGACTCGACTGTTGAAGAAAGAAGAGAAGTTTGTGTGGACAAATAAGTGCGAGCGTAGTTTCCAAGAGCTTAAGCAAAAGCTGACTATCGCACCGGTACTGACAATGCCATCTCGGTCCCGGGAGAATATGAGATCTACAATGATGCATCGTTCAGAGGACTTGGTTGCGTGTTGATGCAACATGGCAGGGTTGTTGCAAACGCGTCATAAGCTCATCGTAGCAGTTATAGAATTTTTTTTTTTTTTTGATTAGAGATAGGAAAAGTTTGTAATTTAATGAAAATCAAATAAACTTTGTAATTAATTCATATATGAGTGGGTAGCGCACAACTAGTTTGTAACTCAATCAGAAAAAAATTGAAAATCCCTCTAATTAATCTTGGTAATTCTAAAAAAGAGCCAGTAATATTTAACAATTTTGAAAAATAGACAAATAAAAACTGAAAAATCAATACAAAAATTGGTGAATCAAGTCGGGTTGATTATATGATTTGACGTATGGGTGACCATTTTTATTCGTTTGGATAGGATTTAGATTGGACCTTCTTCAAACCGAAGTCTTAGTTTTGAATTGTAGGCATTTCAGATACTAAACCACAAAATTCTCGTCTGCAAATGATAATCATTCTGTTGAACATGGTGAAAGACTTAGGTTGATGAATTATGTATGGTTTAACGGAAGAGTTCCAAGTGATAGACAAAATGCACTTTGTGGAAATCCTAGGAAATCATGTAATCTAATACTATGCGGGGAAAAATCTCCCATCTTATGTACATACTGACCCATATTGCAACTTATATATTTGATGACACATCATGTATGTTTTAAGCTGCAACACTAACTGAGTGAGGCAGCTCTCTAAGAGCTGCTATGAGGTGTTTATCAAATATTGTATAGAACTTGCATCATCTCTTTTCACTATTGAAATTGTTGTGGGAAAGTTATACCAAAGTGCCTCGTAGTTATTGTCCACATTCGAGCATGTAGTTCGACTAGGCTACTCCACCCAACATCCTACTTTTTGGAATAACTTGCAACACCAACGAGATTTTATTGATGACTTAGAAGGTAAAGGAATTTGCTTATCTTCTTGTGCTTTTTGGACTCGAGTCATGTTGCGAGCGCTCCGAGTAAAATCCTAATTGCCTAGGCTAGCGTGGGGGATCTGGGGCTCTAGAATCGCCCGGAGAGGTAAATTAGTTGAAGTGAGGAAAGTTGGCCTGGATACCATACCTGACAGCTAAACCCAAAAAAAAAAAAAAAAAAACTTGCAACAACCTTTCGAAAAAAAAAAAAGGAAAAAAAGAAAAGAAAAGATATCACCAAGATACTGAATCCTCGTAGTTGTGAGCCGATTTCAAGATAAGGTGAGGTTCGATCTCAGAGGCAAACTGCAATTAATAAACATTCGTATATACCAAAAGTTAAGCATGAAGCACAAGCTAGTCTCCTAACATTTTCAAACTAACATATCCCAAAAGAGGGGAAGTCTTGAGACACTGGCTAAAGTAGCATTTGCCATGAATTACAATGTAGAGTAATACACACAGGTAAAGATACGAAAGGAAATAGACAAAGCACACATGATCATATGAGTACTCTTATTCATGAGCATGAAACTTTCATTGCTGGAAGCTGATCTATCCGGGCCGACGTCCATCCCCGTCATTTTCTTGCTCACTCTCTTTCTGCAACAAGTAGAAGCATTTGTATTGGCCAAGCAGAAGATAAATATGTTTTAAGAAGATGAAGAACTTAAAAAACTGCAGTATATCACATCCATAGAAGTTTCGACCGTTCTTTCCTTATTTCCCTCGGAAATGACATGATCTTAAATTGGACGTGGAAAAACTAAAATCTATAGATGAAGATACAATGCATATCTTTCTGCATATTAAAATCGGTTTTCGTTTATCAAAATCTATCAATGAACAACATAAGCCATCATCTTGCTATTTTCCAATTATTTGTGTAACAAAAACGTTACACAAGCTATGAACCATAGGAAGGTCCTTTCATTATTACTCTAAGGGTTTGTATTTGTAAGAAACAACCAATATCGCTCCCTAAAATGTTCTCTCTTATTTCTCCTAAAGTACAATTGAATATTTCTAAAATTTCACATAGTAAAATTGCACTTTCTTTCATGATGATAATGACAATAATAACAATGGTAACAATAATAATAGATGTTACCTTTGGACACTAAATCCTTTGTTTTGATCAGTGTATGTTGGCGACGTTCTAGTTTTTCTTTTATCTGCTTGGCAAGGTCTTCATCAACTCCGGTAAGACTCACACTTTTCAAATTGTTGATATGATCCAAGCCATCAACCGTCCGTAGCTTCTCGCATTGCCTGATTTCCAACTCTTCGAGGTTACACATCGCCCCTTGCTCAACAACTAAGTTGTCCAATTTATCGAGCATCCATAGCTTCAGGATGCGGAGTTTTGGAAAACCTGCTCGGCGATACACCATTTCACCAACCGCAAAGCTTTCACCAGTGTACGATCGTGCCAATAACCTGAGAACAATCAAATCACTCAGGCAACCTAGGTGCCGCATGGGATCGCATCGCAGTTCTGACATCGACAGCGTGAGCATTTTGAGATTCCTAGGAAGGACCAGCAGGTCCGGTACGAGCCTCAATGATCCGAGCAAATACAATTTTGACAGATATACGGGCCAATGAAAATTGTGCTTTGTTATACTCAAATCGAGGCTCGCAGGCTGACCGAGCAGGTCCCTTGATCTCAATCTCAGGGACTGGAGCCTGGTCAGGTTCGGAATGCATTTGGTCACTGCCTCCACCACTCTGGGACGGCACGTCACTCCCAGCTTCTTCAGGCTGCGCAGCTTCTCCAACTCACGTATCATGGGGCTGTCATGAGTTTTTATGGACAGACCCCATAGCGTCTCGAGTTCAGTAGATGAGATAGGTTGTCGGATGGACTCATCAAATGATGCTTCGCTGAGGTACAGATGTCGGAGATTCTTCGCATTCCAAATGGCGCTCGTCATTTTGGTTATGTTGGTGTGCTTCAGATCTAAGGTTTCCAGGAGCAACAGATTCCCCACTGATTCCGGAATCGAATCCAGAACCGTCCGTCTCAATCCCAAATACCTTAGGTTCAACAGTGTATTTCCGAAGTTCTCAGGGAGCACTGGCTTGTAAACACCCTCGAGATCAAGAACCCTCAGCAAAATCGGGCGCCCATCTGAATTTGATAATTTTTTAAGAAGATTTCCCATGTCTCTCGCTTGCGTCCCTAGCTTACGGGTGTTAAACGATGCAAAAGACTGAAGGCATTGGACCAGGTAACCATGATGTCCTGTCGCTTTGTTTTGCGCTTGCTTCTGTTGATTCTGGGCGCTCTGCTCGGCGACGGGTCCCGTGCCCCTTGATTCTTCCTCTGAGACAGAGTCAGAGCCAGAATGGATCTGAAGAAGTCCCAATTCTTCTGCTTTCCGATGGAAAAATCCATGAAGAAAAGCAGGCATGCGACATGATCCAGCACTTCCGTCCAGTTTCCATCGTACCATGCGAATCAAGTTCCTGCTCTCTAATTCGCAAAAACAGTCCTCCGGCGATCGCGTTCGGACTGAACTGTCGGCAGCCACCTCTGCCAACAACCCCTCAGCAGCCCATTGCCCAAAAAGCCTCCTTGTGGGGACCTCAGACTCCTTGGGAAAGTGAGCCATATAGAGAACACATAGCTTCATCTTGTAAGGCAATTCATTGAAGCTCAAGCGCGTGACATCATCGAGGGTGGGACGTTCTCCAAGCCAATCGACGAGGGCCTCCCAACTGCTTTCTTCCACAGCTGACAAAAGTCCTCCTAGCAGTGAGATTGTTGGGGGAGAACGATTGCATTTGCTCAAAATTCTCTGCTCGAGGCTGGTCATCTCCGATGCTGAATCGCCGTCTCCCGTGATGCTTACCCGCAGCAATTTCTTGCACTCTTCATCGGTCATGTCAGGGCGTAATGGGAGACCAAGCGTCCAAGGGTCTGCAAATTTTTGCATTTTTTCATTTGTAGAAGTTACAATTACTCTGCTTCCTTTACTCGAGTCCACGAATGGGACCAAGAGCTTGTTGATGAGACTGGCCTCGCACGAATTATCCAAAACTATCAAGTACCGACTCTGCATCAACAATTTATGAAGCATCTCGAACAGCTGCTCCTCTTGCTTGCGCTCCAAGTCTTTCGCCTGATCTTGGAGTGGTGTCTGTTTTAGTATGTCCACCAGGAGGTTCTTCATCCCGTCAGACTCCGCCCCAAGGTCCGGGACACGGACCCAAGCACGACAGTCGAAGTGATGCTTGATTTTTAGCTTGCTGTAGACACTCCTCACCAGCGCAGTCTTGCCACAGGCAGGTTCGCCAACCACCGAGATCACCCGAAGGTTGGAGTCGTCATCCTTCGTCAACCAGGCCAGAAGATCTTCTACACACTGGTAACGGCCCACGATATTGGACTCGACCCTCTGCCTTGCATTTTCTCGATTCCTCTTGCTCGATGATGAAGATGATGCCCTTTCATTGTCCAGTGTGAACTCGCTGAATAACAATTGGACTTTCGTCATGAAATCCTCGGCCATCTTTTTCCTGGCACTTCCTCGGTTCATTACCGAGAAGAACCGAACTAAATCAAACAACTTGGTGAATCGACCCTTTTGAAATTTCGACATCTGGTGTCGTAACAATTTGACAAGGAATTCTTCTGCAATCTGCTCAGCTCTGCAAGCCTGAAGCAGAAGCTGTTCCTCACGTCCCCAAGTTTCTTGGCTGTGGTCATCATTGTCCTCAGCGTGTTTCAGGATCTCTTGGAGTTTGCTTATGGAGTCTGAAATTTGATCAGTTATTCTTTTAGAGATGATGGTGCCTTCGGACTTGGAGAGAAGATCACGAAGTCTGAGTATTGCCGACGAAACGGCCACCTCAGAGGCAGCCATGGGTGTGAACAGAGAAGATGCTGAAAATGAGGGACATGTTAATAAACTAGAAAGGATGAGTGTCTCAAGCTTTGATTTAGAGGAACAAGCAATTAGAACATATGTGGTCCGAGACCTTTATGAGCGTAAGAATAGAAGTAAAAAGGACAAAATAATCAATTTACTTTCCGTATTAATCTTTCAATTTGCTTGATTTCTTTAAAATTTGCTGAAAATCATGAACAAAACATGTGTGGATCTTCGTGTCGATACGAGAACCCTTTTAAGTTTTAAGCATTTCGCATTAGACAACGGTTAAAGTGCATGTGCCCCGAAATTTGGGGAAAAAGAAGAAGAAGGAAGTAGAAACAAAATGTAAAAGTTATTTCAAAGAAACCAATGTCTTTATGCATTTGGGCAAAATAATAAAATTGATGGCCAAATAAAATAATTGTAATCAAGTTGAAGACTCGAAGTTTGGTTAAAACCATGGAATGGTGGTACGTTGATGAATTCGGTTACATAATTAGCGGACTTTATAGTAATTCAAAATAAGACTACAGCTATTGAAGGCACCACCCCATCTACCAACGCCAATCCGTTCGTGCTTTTATTGACTACCAACAGGTGCGACTGGAGCGGGACTTGGAAATGGACGATTCTCACGGGAAAAACGTGGGTCTTGAACCAAACTAGCGTTTGTCGGCTGATTTCAAACGTTTCAAGACATCGATCTCCAATTCTTTAGGGTTTAGTCAAATACTAATTCATAAGCGTCGGAATTATTCACACTAATGTAAAAGTGCATGCTCCTCTGCCAAACCAACCGTGTCTTATGCATAGGAAGTGACGTGTGTGGTTCGGGAATCCTCACAAAATACATAATGCTTTCTTGTATGTACAATGGGCGGGATCTCCTTCGGAACCCAAAAGTTTTCTCTCTCTTCTTTTCCTATTGTCTTCTTCAACCTTCCTCCATGGGGAGGGTTTGAGCTAATCTCACCCTCCCCTCTCTTTTATTGATTTTGTTTGCTTTTTATTGTTCTTTTTTTAGTTTTTCTTCTCTCCCAATTTAGATTTGGGAGCTCTCTTTT
The DNA here is from genome assembly GCA_014182365.1 of Eucalyptus tenuipes. Taxonomy (NCBI): domain Eukaryota; kingdom Viridiplantae; phylum Streptophyta; class Magnoliopsida; order Myrtales; family Myrtaceae; genus Eucalyptus; species Eucalyptus tenuipes. The sequence continues at coordinate 13,052,053 of CM024543.1, forward strand.
TCCACTCTAATTTTCAATTTGAGAGTTTAAAATCTTCCAATTTAGTTCTAGATTTGGGTGCTATTTTTCTCCCGATCTAAATCTGAGAGTTTAGGGGATTCAATGCCCTTTTGCTCTATTCGCGTACAAGTTCACTGCCTCTAGCTTCAATGATAATTGCAGGAATTTTGGCATCTCGTTGTTTGCTTCTCCACATGTTAGATCTATGTTTGTTTAACATATTTGGTTGTCTCAGTACAACGATAGTATAAAAGAAGCTAAACCTAGGCATGCACTGTCAACTGGCAACGTCATAATTGTTGGATAAGGAATTTCCGACGTGTGCTCATCATTGACAAAGACACAAAATCTAGTAATCGATCGCTAATTTTGTTTACAGATCCATTCTTGTAAAACGAGTTTGTGCTTAACTTTGCTGGTGCTCCATCGATCCCGCTTGTGCTCTAGATTTAACATTGTTTTTCAGTATTCATGCTCTATATCAAATTGCCTTGTCATAAAACTATATACTTTTGTATCATTTTGAGTAATGAAAACAATTTTATTTTTATAAAAAAAAAAAAAAAAACTTTGTGCTTTTTTTTTTCAATTAAATCCTTCGAGTTTCAATTTGTTTAATCAAGTTCTTGAACTTACATAATTATTTTAATTAGGTCTCCCAAGGCCAATTCCAAATCCGATTAGTTGGCACTCACTTGTCCGATTGAGATGACGAAAGTTTTGACGCAAAAAGCTCGAGGGTCGTGTTTGTTTTGAAGAATCTTATTGCTTGAGGTTCCGTTGCGGCCTTCATCTTTAGGGGTTTTTTAGACTGCAGTGTCAGAGTTTTTCCTCTTGAAGTCAGAGGGACTTGATTAATGGAGTGACGCACAAGTACGAGGACTTGATTGGAAAAAATTACACAAGCTCGGGGATGCAAAGGTGGATTTCTAACTTGTAGAATTCTAAGCACTCCAGACTGCAACAACATACAGATTTGAGTAGTAGTTATGCGTAATTCAAAAACTAGTAACATCGATTAACTTTATCTTAAAAGATTAGATCATTTATCCAACTATAAATTACTTCCATCTAATTTGATTTAGTAGAAGTATAGTAATTTATTGCCATCTCGGCCTTCTAATTTGTTCAAACAATGAAAACAGATTTTCCCTAGCAAAACAATAGCCCAAGTGTCAAAACTTGGACAAATTGACATTTAAGTGCCAAAAGTTAGGAAAGTGACACTTAAGCGCCATTTTTTTAAATGAGACACTAGAATATCAAGTTCGACGAACCCCGTTGAAAATCCTACATTGCAATTTTTATTTAATATTGCTGGGTTACATGGCTCGCCGAAGAGCCGACTTAGCAAAAAAGCCAAAACGACGTTGTTTTGGCATGAATTTAAATTTTAATATAAATATTAATTAAATTAAATTTGAAACCAATTAAACTAAAGAAAAAAGAGAAACAAATTAAACCGGCTCCCACCGCCGCCGGCTAGGGAGGTAATAGTCGGCCCCGGCCACGACACTGGGACCCCGACCAACCCTCCCCCTACTGTTGCTGGCCCTTCTCGACGACTGTAGGGAGGCGGCGGCAAGGGCTTAGCCCTCACCTTCTGCAATCTTCATCTTATTCCTTTTTTTTTTTAATTATGAATATTATTATTTAATTTTTTTAATTTTAATTTAATTAATATTTATATTAACTATTTAGCCACGTCAGCAAAATGACGTTATTTTTGCACATGTCTAGCCATGTCAGCATACAAAACTACATCGTTTTTTCACATGTCTAGCCACGTCGACCGCAAAACGATGTTGTTTTGCACTTGTCTAGACGGAAAATCGCCACGTCAACATTTCGATTGGATTTTCTTGTCGTTGGTACTTAACTGATCTATTTTACTCTAATTTTAGCACTTAAGTGTCACTTTACTAACTTTTGGTACTTAAGGGTGCGCATGTCAAAATTTATGTTTTTCTATTTCTTTATTTTTCTGTTCTAACAACAAGTTTGTAATGTAAACCGTTTGGTAACGTAATTTTATTTATCTATTTCTAAAACGAATTTCTATTCCAAAAATAGATTTGGAGCAGAATCAAAAGCTAAAATTTTTAGCTTTTCTATTTATGGAATAAAAATGAAAAATCAAAACTCTCTTGATCATTCACTCCTGTCATTGCTCGTTGCCCACCCGCTCGTAAGATGTCGGACACTCGCCACCGATTGCCAAAGGTCCACCATCGCCCGCCCACCACCGACCGCCGGATGCCGGCCATCGGCCGCTCGCCACGATTGTTGACCGTCAATCGCCGGATGCCGCACACTCACCACTAGACGCAGAGCGCTGGTTGCCCATTGTCGACTGCCTAGCACCGGTCTCTGACCGCCCGCCATCGATTGCCGGACATTGGCTGCCACCATCGAACATCAGACTCCAGCCGCCTGCTGCTAGACGCCACCTGCCCACTGCCGAGACGCCGGCCGTCACTGTCCCTGGAAATAGAAATTTTATTATGTTATCAAACGAATTTTTATTATAAAATTAGAAATTTTGAATTGTTATCAAACGCGTTTTTCAAAGAAAGCTTTGTCACGAAATAGAAATTGATTTCTATTCCAAAATTGTGTCATGCGCGCCTTAAGCCCTCATGTCAAGTTTTGGCGCTCTAGGGGTTTGGGTCTATTTTCCTTAATTGGCCAAATTTAGGGCTCAGCATGATTCAAGTCGAAAATATTTCAGGCTGGGAATATATATTGTTGCCATTGGATATGATTCGGAGAAGTATCATTACCACGACGCATCGGCATACACAGAGAGGATCTTAATACAAACACTTGAGCCACAATTCACGCATTATTTTGGCTATTCATTCTCTGCTGTAGGCGTGCAAAGGACGCCTTTGACGCGGAGGACGGACTCCCAATGCCCATCAGTTTGTGTGAGGGAAAAGCTTATCTCGCCGACGGTTTTGGGTGTCGTCTCGAATTTGCCGATGCTAGTAAGTTTCCACCTTTCCTTTTTTAATCTCTCCAATCTTTCCATGCCTACCTTCCATCCATTAATTCGAGACTGAGGTTCACCCGAATTTCCCATCCGCGGTTTCCACTGCTCATCTTCACTACGATAGCGACTTCGTACATTGTCCTCGGAGAGAGCACGATCGTTTTGCATTTCCCTTTGATTTCTAGCCAGCAACGTGTTTTAGCGTGGCAACAGGCAGATTTACATTGCTCAGATAGCTGGAAATCAGAAATATTCAAGAAGCACAAGGTTGGTTTGATGATGGTTAGCAATAATCTCATTTTCATGTAAGCAATTCAGAGTTTTAGCAACAGAAATTACTGTTTCAGTGCCGCCAAATTAACAACTTGCAGCTGAAAAAAGGGGCATATTCAACAGCGTCTTTTCAGTGGCATCAAGAATGCAACGCCAAAATAAATGTAGAGATATGCCGAGAAAGAGGTACTCATTTAGCGGCAACACAACGTTTCTGGCCGCCTGCAAGTCATTTATGTTGAGGCAACTTCATACGTCATCCCCAGACCGGCCTAGATTCTTGATCATCACGTGAAAGTTCGACTAAAAATGTACTTATTTAGGATAGAAGAAGCAATGATACCATCGCTTCTCTTCTGCCCATGTTCAGTATCTGCTATCATCACCCCAAGTGATCGATAAAGCCTTAGCCAGAACCATAGAGCAGTTCCTGTTGAGCTTCCTGTGCACCCAATACTTGTGTATGTATGGCTGTTCCTGTAAGCACAAAGCAGTGACCATTAAGTGAGACATTAACAAAATCAGAACAAAACTTGGCTCAGCTCTCGTCCAATCAGGAGCTACCGAGCTCCCATCCAATCCGTGATGACCTCTTCATGGCTGAACTTGTCATCTGCGGGGTCTTGATTTACAGACTTCTCTGGCATATCATCCAGCTTTAATTTCATGGCGAGCATCACGACCCGAGCCATATGTTTCCTCAATTAATCAATTATCTATCTGAGCAAACATGTTCTTTTTGGTCCTTTGGAACTTGCCTGATCCTCCTGGCCCTGCTTCTCGTCGTCCTTCAAGGGCACTCCTTCAAAGGCTCGACGGGTCACCTAATTTAGTTCGAGGGAGGCGATTTCGTCACCGATGGCTCTTCTCAACATCGCCAGGGAAATGACAGGAGGATTTCTCGTTTGAGTTGTGCCGTTACAAGCGTCATTTTCATCTGCTGACGACGACAGAATCCGGCGCATCTCCTGCTGAAATATCTGCCATCTTCTTCCAGAAATTCTCGTACCTACCATACATGTATACCAAAAAACAAAAAGTGATGATGATAATCAAAGGTGTGAGTTGGTCTATAACGTTAGACTACATGAAACGTTGTCTATTAGTCCAGAAATCCGGACTCTACCGAGAAGGTCTGGTTGCCTGCAGCTCCTCATATGGCGGAAGAACCAGAGACGAAGACGTGTTCTGATTTTACAGGCTTTTACAGTCAAGTGGAGATAAGGGGACCCAAATAATAATAATAACAAAATATAAAAAGTATTGATAATTATAATAATGATGTCACACTAAAAGATTTTTTTTCTTCTTTTTGCGTCGCAACACTAAAGATGAGCTACCTTCATTATTCGGCTCGAGCTAAATGGGCTTGAGCCTAGCCAGCTCGCCTATCAAAGGCTTGTTAAGGGCAAAGCCTTCTTTACTTTCGGACTGGACTTTCTTTTATACACACATGGAAAAAAAAAAACTAACTGATTTTGGCATGTTTATTAAAGAAATTAAGTACGTGAAAAAGTGCCGGTTCATTCTGGTTTCCAATTATGTCGCACGGTCCTAGATTAGGCTATTCTTATTAGGTTTAATGATACAAATGGTCTCTGAACTTAAATCCATGAAAAAGTGTCAATTCATTCTGATTTCTCATCCTAAATAAGTCTATTTGGTAGGGTTCATCAAAGTTCTCATACATGATCTTGGTGTTTTTGCCTAAACTGCCTGCTTTATTAGGTTCCAAGGGCCCTCTCACAGTACAAAGTCATAAGCGTCGATGCTCGGGAAATTTGGCAATGATAAAAGTTGTGTCCAAGCTCAATAACTATGAAAATTCGAGTTGGTACATTAAGGTGCAAAAAAACATACGCTTGTTTTTATTGAATACACTAGGCAAGCGTTGAAACAGATTAATAACGATCCATTTATAAGGAGCATTTTCAATCCAAGTCGACACGTTATGATACACATCACATGTTAAAACAAAACTCTTGCTAAACTATGTTGCCCCATATTGACAAGCCAAGCATGCATTTTTCGTTAAAAAAAAATAATAGTAAAAGAACCAAAAAAAAAAAAAAAAAAAACGAGAAAGAGGGAGAGTCCAATTCTGCCATTTATGCAAGGAACCAACCCATCTCGCCCTAGCCCAGTCTGTCGGGACCAAGTCCAATTTCGATTTTGGCCGGGCTGAACCATCAACACTAGCACAAGCCAAACCCATCAAACCAAGCCCGTGAGCCCGGCTCAGCCCGATTCAATTTCCACGGGAGCATGGAAGCCGGAGCTGCACGAAGATCACCCAGGCTGAAATTCCATGATTGAGTTGTGTTTGTGCAAAAAAATCGACTACAGTTGAAGCTGTTTTTGATTGTTCGAACTCTTATCGTTGCTGATGTGGTGATCTGAAATGAATCGCTAGTCTAATTTTGCAGAAAAGCTACTTGGCCAGATTCGGGCACCGTTTTCTTAATTTGTTGAAGATGATGAATAGGGGCGAGCATGGTCCGGATAGGCCGGTCCATCCCCTAACCCTGGGACGAACCCGCACAATCTGGGTTCTCAATTTTCGGACCGAGGACTGACTCTATTGAGCTTGGGACCAAGGACCAGACCGATCCATTGGGTTTGGTCCGATTCCAAGGTCAACCCGAGACTAACCGATAATTTATTTATTTCATTTTTTGTACTCTTTGAAATGGTAACCGAGGACCGGACCAACCCAATGGGTTTGGACCGGTTTCAGGGTCAACCCGGGATTAACCGATAATTTTTTATTTCATTTTTTGTACTCCCTCAAAAGGCAAGTGAGGACCAGACCGACCCTATGGGTTCAGTGACGAGTGAGGTAAACTAAGAGAGGCAAGCGACGAGTGTCGAGTGGGGTGAACGCCGAGCTTGAGCAGGGAGCAACAAGCCAGGTGAGTGTCGAGCGTTGGGCAGGGAGCTACAAGCCGGTGAGTATCGAGCGGCGAGCGGCACGAGTGACCTAAAGCGAGAGAGACGAGTGTTGAGTGGCGAGCGAAAAAGTTGTTTCTTTCGATTTTGGTAAATTAAAGACAAAGAGGACAAATAAGACAAAAGAGAACGAGTACTAGAGGATGATGCCGTGAGGAGCTATTTATGCCCTTTTGAACACCGTGAGGACTCCTCACAAAAACACTTTCCTCCTTTGTAAATTATGACCGTTGACGCTACAAAAGACATTAAAGGATCTAAGTTATTAAAAATTAGTATAAAATTACTTGAACTCCTTACTAAGGAGCTATTTAATGTTGTTGACGCCGTTTATTTTAGGTTTTTCTCTATATAAAAAAATTATAAATAATATATTAGATAGGGTTGGTTCGGGTTGGACCGACCCTAAACTCTCAAGACCGAGGACTGACCCGCATAGTGCTGGTCCAAGAATCCGAGGACCAAGGATTGAACCGGTCTCCTTGGGAATCGGACTAGGACCGGCAGGGTTGGGCCATTCCAAGGTTGGTCCAGGGTTGACCCTAGACCGAAGCTCACCCCTAATGATGAACCGGGCACATCTCCTGCTAAAGAAATCTCCACCATCTTCTTCCCGATATACTCGTACATACCATGCATGTACACCAGAAAAAAATAAAAAAAAAGAATCAAAAGGTTTGAGTTGTCTAGCGTTCGACTGAATGAAAGGTTGGGTTATTGGTCCAGACGATCGAACTCTACCAAAGAAGACGTCTTGGTTGCTTGCAGCTCCCGCTATGGCGGAAGAAACAGAGACGAAGATATGATGGCGGCCCGGTGGGTTCTGATTTTACAGATTTTCCATGGTCAAAGTAGAGATAAAGCGACCCAAATAAGAATAACATATTAGTAATAATAACGATGTCGCACTAAAGATGTGCACACCTTCATTATTGTGATGTCATCCCTATTGTGACGAAAAATGAAAAACAAGGGTTTGAGCTAAATGAGCTTGAGCCCTAATTGGTGCAATTGCAAGTGCTTTTTTTTTTCCTCTGAAATTAAGTGCATGAAAAAGTGTCAATGCATGTCATTTTTCAGTTAATCGTGTCATATCGTATCAAGTTTAAGATTCTCTCATTTCGTTCTTGTTGTGTCATAGATCCACAGTTGCCATCTCTATTGACGTACTCGTCCAAAATCATCCAAGCGCACTCCTGCAGTTCAAAGTCATAGTCATCAATGCTCGGAAATTTGGCAATGATAAAAAGTCGTTTCCTAGCCCAATAACTGAGGACTTTGGGGCTTAGCACATTAAGGTCCTAAGCTTATGCTTGTTTCAATCGAATACACTAGGAGGGTGCGGAAGTTGATCCATAATTCTATTTACAAGGACATTTCTGATGCGGGCCGACACATTTTGATACGCACCACATTTTATGACAAAATTTTTTTTAACATTTGATGAGAAGGGGCTCAAGCATGTGATAGAATACAGAGTGAATCAGTATGCTATTTCACAATCAGTTCCACTATTTCCGGAGCATGTGGTATTTGAAAGTGATCGGTTAAACTAGCATGAGCCATCAAAAGGCAAACATGAGTGGGGAGCTCGCCTACTCGTCTTAGTTGTTGAGCATGACAACTTCCTCGACACCGGATAGCAGCGCCAGCCAACATTTCCACCCAAACCTCGCTGATAATTTGACCATTCGGCTCTTGATTGGTGATAATAGTATCTAGCTGCGATGCTAGTCGGCATTCGTGAAATAGCACCCGCAGAAAACTTGTCTATCCTTCTTCCAAACCTCAAAGTCCTCATTTTGTCGATGCAATGTGATCAAAACACCGAAGAGATTTATCTAGGCGATTTCAAGAAAGAACTAGCCACGAATGTCTAAGCACGACCGACTAAGTGTTTCTTAGGATCGTTTTGTAGGAGAATTATGGCACTTACCGTTCTTTAGTACGAACTCTATAATATCGCGGCTGTTCAATACTCATTTAGCATCGGTAGGTGCAATTGTGATGAATCATTGCGGGAATACTTTCTAGAGTAGCCAAACACATCTGCACTGGTAAAAGTGCAGATATTCACAAATTAAGATAGTCCACACCAGTGTTGTATGGACTCCTTGCCTCTCGCTCGTTGTTTGTCCAAAAGGAATTGGACAAACATGTTACTGAACTTATTTTTAATACTCTAAAAGTATTTGAATGAAAATATTTCTCCATTGCACAAAACATGGTCTTACCTAATAATGACAAGAAAACCTTTATAGCAAGATGATCGCAATTGTAGCGAAACTTAATTTTCCTTGCAAATATTTTTCCGTCCAAAGTTGATAACTACTCTTATGAACTTTTACATGCTCGAATTAGGCAATTACAAAAATCAATGTATTAGAAACTTCTTGTTTAAGTAACGCCGACACTGACACGCGATACGCAACACGCGACAAGACATGACAACACGTCGTTTCTCAAAAAATAGATAATTCCGACATGTTGAAACACGTTACATATTAAATGTATATTATATATATAAAATAATAATTATTTAATGAAATTAATATGATTCAAATTCACAAATAAATATTTAAAAATTTTATAATAAATTTATACTAAAAACATTCATCCAACATTTATTAATATCTTGTTTCAATTTGACAAATTGAACTCCATGTCAATAAATCCATAAAACTTGGAAAGAAAAAAACAAGTAATTCACATTCTAGACTTGCATATCAAACGTGTCAAAAGAAAAAAAAACAGAAAAAACTTGAGGGTAAATTGTGTATCACAGAAAGTGAGAGTCAAAAAAGAAGAGAATAAAATATTAGGTTCTTCTTCTCTCCTAATTTGTTATTTTTATTATTGATTTTTATTTTTTTCACATATAAATATTTTGACCCTTTATTTACTGAAAAAATTTAAAATTGACCTCACAAGTCGAAATCGTGTGTTGGAAAACTCGCACGAAAAGAATTCTGACTCGAGTGTCGAAAAAATTGACCAGGGTGTCGGATTTTCCAATATGTGTTGACCGAATATCGGAGAGCGCTCGAAAGTGTCGAGAGTGTCGGACATGTGTTGAAGTGTCCGACACGATACGAATGCTCCAAAGAGTGTCGGTACTTCCTAGCTTCTTGTGAGGTGTAGTTTGCAAATTTTACAGTGATACTTTTTTCTTTGTTTTTCTCTACTACAGTTAAAACATGGTATCATGCCTATCCGAAACCTAAACCTTATTTAAGTTCATCACTTGCTAGGACAGAAAATTGTCCTTAAGTCTCTTACATCTCGACAGTCAAAGTAATGCCTGATCTCGAGCCCGCTGAAGACACTTCTCAACGGTGCAGTCTTACCAGAGGCATGTTAGATAACCCCCGAGATCACCTGATTGGAGTTCTCATCGTGGATCAACCAGGCCATAAGCTCCTTTTACATATTCATCAGGGCCCCCGACATTGTACTCGACCCTTCGCCTTGTATTTCCTCGATTCCTCTTGCTGGACGATGAAGATGATGCCCTTTCATCGTCCGGCAGGCCTCCTCTAGCAGGAGGCCGGGATGATGCGAACTCGTTGGATAACAATCCGACCATCGCCATGAAATCCTTGGCCATCTTTCTCCTGGCACGTACTCTGTTCACTATGCAAAAGAACCGAACTAGATTGATTGCCTTGGTGAAACGACCGAACTAGATTGATTGCCTTGGTGAAACGACCCTTTGGCAATTCCGACATCTGATCTCGGATTAATTTGACAAGGAATTCTTCTGCAATCTCATCAGCGCCATGAGCCAAAGTGAAGAAGACCATTCCCCACCTTCCAAAAGTTCTTGGTTGTGGTCATCGTTGAGCTTGACTGACATGGACAATTTTCAAATTTTTAATTTTTTAATTTTTGTATTTATTTTTTTCTGTTTTTTCATTGTGGGTCACAAGCCTTCGCCAAAGCTAGGAGATTGGCCCTCGTGGCCTTTGGCGAGGGCCGCCCTTGCCGAATATGGCGAGGGCTCAAACCTTGCTGCCTGGGTGACAACTACCTTCACTAGATTTGACGTGGGCTTGGCGGCTCTCATCTATTGCTGATGAGGGCCCAAGCTAGGATTGTGACCCTCACTAGCTGCCGGCAAAGGCTTATAGTAGGCCCTTGCCTGGTGGCCAACGAGGAGTTTTCCTTTCGGTTAAGGTAGGTAAATGCTACTTTGTAAAACCCATAGATGATTTAGGTATGGAATTGACGTGTTTGGTTTGGGAAACCTCTCATAAAGTGCCCAATGCTCATTTGAAAAGAGGAGTTTTTTCTTTTTTGGGTCGGTTGAAAAGTGGAGTGTGATCCCGTTTAACCTGTCCATTATTTTTTCAATGGAGTCCTTTAACTTCTAATTTGTTTAAATGTAAAATGTTTAAAACTCAATTAACAAAATAAAAAAATTTAAGACTGAGTTGACATAATTATAATTAATTTAGAACTTTTTTGGTAATTTTTCCTTGGATGGTAGTGTTTATTTTGAAGAAATTTATTGCTTGAGGTTCGCTTGCAGCCTTTATTGCTTTTAGTAGTCCGGTGTGGCAAAATTTTTTTCTTGCCGGACTCTAAAAGGTGGAGGGACTCGATTAGTAAAGTGGTGAAAGTACAAGGACTTGAATGACAAAAAGGCACAAGTTCGGAGATGAATATCTTAAGGTATTCTTGAGTTACTACGAACGCAGCAATATACAGATTGGGGTCGTACTTATGTATAATTTAAATCAAATTAATTACGTTTGACTTCATCTTGAAAGATTAGATCCTTTAATCCACCTGAAACTTTCAGATAGGCAAAACTTTTGACGCATTTTTTCTTTTTCAATCTGTCAAACCTTGCAATGGATATGAATTCGCTAAAAGCACCATTACTACGATGAGTTGGCATACATAGAGAAGAGATCAATACAGACACTTGAACCACACAATCGACCCATTATTTTGGCTGCTTACCCTCTGTTGGTTGGCCGGAAAACAGCGCCTTTGACACGGAGGCCAGACTTGCAATGCCCATGAGGGAAAACCTTATCTCGCCGACGGTCATGGGTGTTGTCTCAAACTTGCCAACCCTAATTTCAATCCATTCCTCCTTTTTCAATCTGTCCAACCTTTTCATGCACCCCTGTTTGTTTCCATCCAGTATAGCGAGATTGAGGTTCGCCGGAACTTGCCATCCAAAGCTTTGCTGGCTCATCGTCACAATGATCGCGATTTCATACGTTGTCCACAGACCGGGCACAATCTATATGCGTTCCCCACTGATTTCTAGCCAGCAAATGCGTCTTAGCTCGGCAACCGGCAGATTTGTGCTGCCCGAATAGCTGAAACTCAGGAATATTCAAGAAGCAAAGGGTTGGGTCAGGTTCACTAGCGTCGAGCAATGATGATGATGATTAGCAATGATCTGATTTTCCTATAAGCAACTGAAAGATTTCTGCGGCAGCTAAAATTGTCTTTTAAGTGCCCCTAAATGAACAACTAGCAGAGGAAAAAAGGTGCATATCAGCGGCATCAGGAAATACGCAACGCCAAAGACTGAAATCCATCCTTGAAGCCCAGCTGCTCTTGGGAGCTATACGATTATAAAATTGGCCCATATAAACGGAGTCTCGAATAAAGTAGCTGATTGGTTTGTAAAAGGTGCAATTTGATCTTGTCTACTTTGTTGATCGCGAACCCATGTTTGATCTGCATCCTCTAGCATACTTATCCGATTTCTTTGTTTGCGTTGAATAGTGGAGGCGTGGAAGAATTTGGTGTTCTTGTCTTCCCATCTCAGCAAGTGAATTCGTGATCGCAATGCCCAATATTGCTCTTCCTGTTGCCAGAGGTGCTGAATTTCCATTTTCAGGCGAGTTACCTCCTCTTTATCATGATGGATATTGGGTTGGTTGATGATATGTTGGAGTTGTTGTTTCAAACAGCTGATTTGATGATATCCATTGGCAAATTTTCTTTGACTCCATGTAGTGGGGCCTGACCTTGGAGTGGACTTCTAGGATTCAGCTATAACCTTGAGGCACTCTTGATCTTGAAGCCAGAAAGCCTCAAAGGTAAATCTTCTTCTCCGTTTGATAGGTCTGGCTTCAGTTGTTAGTAATAGTGGGCTGTGATCCGAACCCAGGGCAGGTAAGGCAAAAACCTTAGCTTCTGGAAATGTCAGACGCCACTCCATTGTACAAAAGGCGTGATCCAGTTTTTTTTTAACTAACTCCTCTCCCTCTCTATTATTAACTCAAGTGTATGCGCAATCCTTGCTTTCAACTTCCATAAGTGAACAGTTATCTATAAAATTACGAAAAGACTGCATACAATAGTGATCCGCTAGGTGCTTACCTGTTTTCTCCCAGTGGTAGAGAATTTCGTTGAAGTCTCCGACACACACCCATGGTAAAGTGTTGTGGTTGTTGATTCGGCGTAGCTCATCCCATAGACGTTGTCTTTGAGTGTACACCGAAGGCGCGTGAAGACAAGTGAGGCGCATGGGTAAACCATTTTCATTATCTGTGCAGATCATATCCATATAGTTCGCTGTTTGATTGTCGATAGATATAGAGACTCTCTCATTCTAAAACACCGCCAGTCCTCCTTCTAGTCCAATAGGATCTTCAATTAGACAGCTAGGAAAATTTAATCTCTTTTGGATTCTTATCAGCACTGCATTTTGATTCTTTGTCTCCATCAAAAACACTACATGGGGTTTTTCTTGGGTCACTAAGGCCCTTAGGGCTCGAACTGTCAGGGGATTGCCCAAACCCTAACAGTTCCAGCTGAGAATCTTCATTTGTCATGGGGTGGCTTATTCGGGCTAGCCACCACAACCCATCTACTTGGCTCTTCAACCGCCAAGATTGGAGTATCCATCAGATGCAAGTCATCAAACTCCTCTGGTCCATGGGATTTCAACTCATAAGGATTGTACCTTTTAACTTTCTTTGTAGGACTTGCTTTGGGAATTAAACGGTTGCTTTTTATTTATTCTGTTTGGAAGCGCCAGTATCTGCAATTGGCTGATCTTCAGGGTGTATTGATGCAGGGGTTTTTGTGGGTAGTGGTAATATGCCTTCTGAGCAGCCTGATTGATGTCGCCATTTGAGTGGTTCAGTTAAGGTGAGAAGGGGCTGATCTGCTGGAGGCTTGACTGGTACTTTATCCTTGCCCTTGCTGTTCTGTTCCACTGCTATTGGTTGGTTGGATGGCCGCGGAGTTTCCGCTATTATATCTTCTGTGTCATCTGGGTTGTTGTTCGCTCATAAAAGGCTACCCAAAAGGGGCTGTGTTCATTAACTTCAAGTGCAAAGCCATTGGCCAAAATAGAGAGTATCTTTCCTGTCCATTTTTTCTTCCTCGAAAGGAAAGGTTTTGCCATTCATAACATAATGACCAAGTATGCCACATGAATAGCAAAAATGGGATAGTTTTTCATAACGGAAATCTAGCCATATATTCTTCCCTTCTAATCGAATCAGCTGGCCAGGTTTTAGAGGGTCTTGAAGATTGATTTCCACTCGGGCTCGACCAGCTCTGTAGGTACCATCTCTGTTTTCTAATTTAACTTCTAGCACCTTTCCCACATGTCTCACTGCTCTACTGATCATATTTTCAGTGCACCTTTCTTGAGGGAGCCCAAATATCTGAATCCAGAATGCACATGTTGTGAAGTCATAGCAGTGGAGGGGTGTGTTCGATAATCAAGGCTTGAGTATTACCAGATGGTGTGGGAAAAGCCAAGGTCCGTTTTCTAAAACTCTCTATTTGTCGACTTCCTTAGTAAATTTAGCGACATATAGCCCTGCTTCTGGTTGGGAGATGTTGACATTTTCCGTGTGCCAAGCTCGTTTCATGGTATTTTTGAAAGCCTGGAAATTAATTAAGGGGTTGGATAGGATTTTACCTACCAAAATCAGTTTGCGTTCTTCTAACTTTTCTGTTAGAGCAGCTTCGTTGCAGATTTCAACTTCCTGCTTGGGCCAAAGGTGACCCAATCTAGTGCAAAGAGCTGCCAGTCGAGCGTCTTCATCCCGGTTGGTGTGCTCCATTGGCAAGTCGACAGAATAGGGCAACTTCAGTAGAGATAAACTGGTCTGGGTCGAAAGGCCATAGGTGCGAGATAAAATGGTAGCAAGGGATTCCTTTACTCGACAGTCAGACCATCGATCGAGGCATCAATTTGGTCAAGATGAACGGAAGGGATGCTGGAACAGAGGAATTGATGCATGCAGAACAGAATGGTGGGAGACGACGGAATACCCAGAGGCCAAGCACATATGTTGCACTGGGAAAGACGATTATGAAAAAGGGAGGGCACTTGTGAGGGGAAGGAAAGAAGGTTGTAGATGAAGTTCGGAGGCAAAATTCAGCTAGGATTGGGAGACATGGTGGGTTGAGCAATGCGATTAGGGTTAAAGAATTCAGGAGCTATGGCATTGAAGAAGGGATACTGCATTGAGCGCTCGCAAGCCATATAACAGACAGAGGGAGATCGTGAGAGTAAGAGTGAAGATGAAGGTTGGAGATTAGGGTTCGGAGGTTAAACTACCATGGTGGTAGAGATAGCTTTGCATAACGAGAGCCGCACACATGTTATACGTCAACCTCTTTCTCTCTTTTTTATTCCTAATTCAAAGAGTCTCCTTTGTAAAGTGAAGAGTACAGTTTCATATTCTAAAGCTATGGTTGAAGAGAAGCATCGTATGACACAACTATCGGGTTCTTGTACGGAGCGATTTATCACAAATTATTCTAAATCTCTCATGGTCAGCAATCCCATATGAGAAGAATAATTATGCAAACAAGAATCCAAACTCCAACGAAGAATTATTTTTATTTTTTTCTTGGTTGAAGAGATTTTTGTTAAATAGAAGAGTCATATCATTTGTTGACACCTAATTTGTCTTTCCAAATACATATATATTTTTTTTAAAAATTAAAATTAATTAATTAAAAAAGGGCGAGAAAGGCCGGGTCGGGCCAGATCCGGCCTTGGCCTAGCCCACCTCTCTTTCCCCGCTCTTCCCTCATGTGCAGCCTAGGTCTTTTCCCTTGCGCGGCCCAGCCCCTTCTCCTTTTTTGGCCTGGCCCGCACTCGAATTTGTCTTCTCCTCCAGTCGTCTTCTGCGCGGGGAAGCAATGAAGCAGAAGGTAGCCACTTGGGACAGAAAGGAGCCGTGACAGGGGACAGCGGGATTTGGCGTGGCAGGGAGAGTTGGTTGGGGAGCGAGAGGCGATGCGCACGAGCCGAGGGAAAAAGAAGGCACGGGCAGAACAAAAGAGAAAAAAAGGAGGAAAAAACCGAAGGGGAGGATCGGAGAGAGAACATAAAAGGAAAAGGGAAGAACCGGGGCGAGAGAAGGAGTAGAAAGGAGAGGCGAGGACAAAGCCACCGCCACCGCCATCGACACGTCTCGGGCCACCGCCGCCGTCGACGTGTCTCCGAGCCACCATTCCCGCCGGAACCCAAGCAAACCTTTTATCAAACACTTGGCATGCAGCTTTTGAAGTCGAGCTGGCCGGAGCTCGTTCCGTCCATTTCGGGTGAGCTTCGGCCACCACTAGTCCTCCATGATTGTCTTTGATGTTAAGCGTATTTCCCCAAGGTTTGTGACTGTGCTCGGGCCTCGGCTAAGCCGAAACTCTCCTGATCTACGGGGCACACCGCCCGCCGCTGAAATGCCCGAGTGATTCATCTTCCCCAACTCTTTCGTGTAGAGCCCGGCTTAGATTTTTTGCCACCGGAGCATCGCCGCGGCCTACCTGGAAGCCGAGCCATTCCCCATGCCGGACTGAGGCGGCATCGCCGAGCCTGAGCCGGAGAGGCGCCCGGGGCACGGCGTCGTCTCCTCTAGTCACGACGGGAAGTCGCAAACCGGAGGGTTGGGCCGGGTTGGGCCGGATTTGGCCCGCTTGGCCCCTTTCTCACCCCCGCAGCAGCCGACGGCCTAGAGACGATGCAGGTCGTGGGCTCGCAGGGAGCCCTTTGCAAAAGGGACGGGCTTAACCCATAATTAGTTACAGGCTTGACCATCTAGTCGGGTTCCCCAACCGGACTGAACCCGACTCATGCCGGCTAGGTAATACTGGGTCGGGTCAGACCGGACCGGACCCGTTCTTCCAAAAATTTCGAAAAAAAAGAAAAAAATATTTCGAAAAAAATATTTTTTTAAAAATTAAAAAATTAAAAAACATTCCAAAATTAAAATGTAGGATTTGCTCGGGAATGGCCATGTCTTGCCTTTTAAGAGTAATTAAGCCTTTATTTCTCATATAAAGATTTTATCGCATGTTTAATTTGCACATTTTATTATGTTTAATTACGTGTGTTAAAGTTTACTGTAATTAGAATTTTGGTTGCAAATTGTTATTTTAATGATGGCGTATTTACATGATCACCTTACATGTTAGCGAATAGGTATAAAATCAATCCAAACCGCCCGACAAAAATATTTTCTTTTAAAATGAACAAGATTAGGTACCGAAAGGGCATTAATTGGTCAATTGGTGTAATTGAGTCCCCGACCCTAGATTCTCTCGGTTGCGTAGGAAGTGAGGTACACTCCCATGCCTCACTTGGTTTCTAACCGACCCCAATAGGCGAGTGGCGACTTATTTTTGCGAATTCTGAAAAATTCCCTAATGTCTAGGTATGAGCTTAGGAGAGCCCGTGCCTAATCATGGGCCTTAGGTCCGTCCTTTAGGGAATGCCCCTAAACCTACTCCCTCCCTCAAGGGTAGGTCGCGACAGCTTGGCGACTCCACTGGGGACTTGGTTTAAACTTTAGAGGACTTAGGCCTAAATATATCTTGTTCAAAAAATAAGTTTTGTTTGGTAGCAAGGATATCAGGTACGTCACTAAAGTGAGTGTTAAATGTTTTTGCAGTTGGGAGTTATAAGGGGAGGAGTGATTGTTAACGCCTTGTCTTGTAGGTGTGGAGTTGGGAATGAATGTTTATGTTTTGAATTTATGAAGTGCTGCTTGCCTATAAATTGTCATGCTTGCGTTTCCTGCATTGCACTACACCATGGCACACACTACCTGCCGCTGGACCTGGGCCGCATAGGATCACCTAGGATGGTATTGAGGTGGATACCACTCCGACTACAACCATGTAGTACGAGTCGCCTATCTCAACCCCAAAATTTCCTTCCTGATGTCAAAGGTCCCCGCCCTGGTCTACGACCATGCGACACGGGTCGGTTCTTTGATGAAGCCGGAGTCATGGGCAACAAGACCTAGCCGTGATCTTGTTGGTTCGGTTCGGTGACCCTATGGCTTCATTTTGAGACGTTTATAGTAGAAATTGAACCACCGCCCATGCGCATGTCTATGTCATTGGCATTGCTACTCAATGAGTAGGGTAAGTTTTTTGAATTCTTTTCTTCGCAATTTACTTATTCGCCTTCTTTTTGGTCGGTCCATGACAAATTAGGTTGGTCGTAACTTTGGTTAGCATACGATGAGGGTACCCGAGCTTCGCATCATTTTTGCCCCTAAAGGAGAGCCTCCGCCCAAAGATTCTTGAAGTGCCATTGAAGATCACCCACCGAGCCGAGATCAAGCGCCTAAAAAAGGAGCTCGAGGAGGCCGAGGAGCATGTCTCGAAGTTGACTGGAGTTAGTGGGGCTGCCACGAGTGGAAGCTGTCCTCATTAGTTAGATTGAGTCAAGTGGGATATGTAGTGGGATCGCGCCTACATACGTTACAATGTTAAGGAGTTTGTCTCGAGTCTCAATGTTGGGAGTTAAGAGACTATCTTTTCTTCTTCAAAATAGCTTTGTTATTTAGGGGTTCTCCCTCGTATCTTTTCCTACATTATGTAGCAACCTTGCTTTCAATGAAACGAACGAATTGGGGCGATTAGATCTTTGTCATGGGCTGACCACCTATTTGTTTCTTGTGCTTATATACGCTTATTTACCCTTTTGTCAGGTACTAGCCAATCGATTGTCTTCTGTAGATCGTCAACACAGCCAAGCAGAGATCCCCGATTCGCACTCGCGCGAAAGTCAAAATGGAAAACGAGGACACCAACATGCGCATTGCAAAGATGGAGGACCAGCTGGCCCAACTCACCGTGGTGATGCTCAAGATAAGCCAAAAGCTTAAAGAGCCCTTCGTCGTAGCCGTCACCGGGACATCCACTCCTACGACATCGGGACACGCTCCCCTATCAACGGGAGGCACGCACGTTGCTGATCTCCCGGAAAGGAAACTACTGGAGAAGCTCCTTTTGTCACGCCAATCATTGTCAATTTGGATCCTCCTCCGAAGGAAAAGCCAACGCCCCGTGTAAATGAAGAAAGTGAAAAACGCTTGGCAAAGATGGAGGAACGACTGTGCGCTCTGGAGGGTTACGAGCTGAAAGGAGTTGATAAGCTGTCTCTACATACTAAGATGAACTTCCCGAGACTTTCCAAGAGCCCGAGTTCACGAGGAAGTATGACGGAATAGGATGCCCCAAGACCCACCTTAGGTACTACCTCGAGGAAAATGGCTCGCTACGCTGACAATGTGCCCTTCCTCATTCACACGTTCCATGATAGCTTGGAAGGCATTGCACTGACACGGTTCATCGCACTGGACATCGAAGAATTCACCAGTTGGGAGGACTTGGCCAATGAATTCCTGCAGCAATACAGGTTCAACACTGAGCTCGCCCGCACGAGGGAAGAATTGACCAGTGTAGAAAAGAAGAGGAATGAATCATTTAAGGCCTTCGTGCAAAGGTGGAGAACCATGGCCTCACAGGTGAAGCCGGCCTTGAATGAGAGGGAAATGAAGCAGCTATTCCTTAAAACATTGCCCCCTGAATACTTCCAAGGATTAGTTTTCTCAAGATGCCAGACGTTTTCACAACTGGTAGATGTGGGTGAAGGAGTCGAGTGGGCAATTATCGAGGGAAATATATCTATCGGGAGCGCTAAGAGATTCCCAGTGAAGAGAGATAAGGAAACTGCGGTCGAAGTAGCTCTGGTGCAAGAGCCGTTTCTCTCTAAGCATGTAATGGCTCAAGGGAACTCATCCCGGGCGTATGACAAGAAGCCTATCCAAAAGGGATTCTCTCTGCTACCATGCCCATTATCAAAGCTGCTACCCATGCTTCTCGAGCAGAGGATGGTTGCGAAGGATGTACCTAGAGACAACCCCCCGAAATTTGCTGGATTCGATATGACTAAAGCATGCGAGTACCACATGGGAGAAAAGGGGCACAACGTAGATAATTGCTACGTGCTGAAATACAAAGTCCAACAGTTGCTAGATAAGGGCATATTGACTTTCAGGGAAGCTCAACCTAACGTGCAATAGAACCCCTTACCAAATCATGCAGAGGGAGTGAACTCAATTTTCGAGAAGGATGTCATATGCACCATCCTAACGTGAGAGGAAGCTGAGCCCTCCGAAGTCGTAACTGTCCCTCCAGAGTAGGGCAGTTCTCGTTCAGCTTAGTCTGTTGTCTTATGTCCAATTCCCTACATGGGATCTTGTTGTTATTTCTTTCTTGTCTATGTCGTTTGTAGCGTGAACGATGGTCAGCCTCGATCTTGAGCCGTTGGTCGAGGGTGGTGTGTGTTTAAATATGGCCTTATCTTTCCTCATTCAATAAAGTAGACACATGTTTTATTAAGGACATGTGGAAGCATATCAAACTAGTCCTATGATGATCGATGAGGCCTAGACCTCCACATGCTCCCAAGTTTGACTGTTTTGCAAGGACAAGGAAATCCAAGGATATGAGGATGAGTTCTTGAATTTTTTTTTAGAAAAAATACTTAAAAAAAAAAACTTTCTACAAACTTTTTGAACATCCTTTTTATCTCAAAATTGTTTTCTCGTTTTGTGGGTTATTCATTTTGAATCAAATTTCTCTACGGAGATTGATCTACTCAGATGATCTCAGCAGAGTGAAAGGTGAAACGTTAACCATGCCAAACAAGAAGTGTTTAGGACGAAGAAAGGTAAGCCATTTCTAAACACGTCCTTCAAACACTTTTGAGAGTTGAGTGAAATGTGACATTCTTTTAGGACGAATGATTCATTCACATTGAGCACGAAGATCCAAATGATAAAGGTGTTTCCTTCATCAATCCCAAGCATTGCACTAATCTCTTGCTACCCTTTTGGGTCGAATAAAGATGATCCTTCAAAGTACCCCTGTCGAGAACGACCCTACATTGGGGCAACATAGGAGGTTACGATCATGTTGTAGAGTGATTGACAAAGATTCTATTACTTTCACTTGCATCAATCTTCTGGTGACAGATTTAGAGGAATTCTCATCAGAGCTTGACTCATCCCAAGGTGAAGAAGAGCATTTCATTCTCTACCCAAACACTGATACTCGTTGCTTTAATCAATTTGGGCCTGATTATTCATTTCTGAATCCCGAACGATGATCATCTCCCTTCACTGGGCCAAGGCATAAAGATTGACCACATACAATTGACATTTACGAGAAACCAAGAAAAGCATCTTGAAAGTCATAAGAGCTCCAAAAGTTCAAAGAGCAATTCTACAAAATTAAGGGGCATGAAAAAGCCGTGTGCCTGGTAAAAGCAAGGTCAATGTGCGTCAAGAAAAAGAGCAAAAAGGTTGCATCTTATGTAAGAGAAAAATTATCAAAGTCCAAGTGCCTACGTTAAAAAAAAAAAATCATCGCAAGTGCAAAGAAAATTAAAGGAAGGAGCAAAGCTCCCATGCAGAAATGATTAGTCAAGGGACTTTCGAGATGTGCTGTGTTTCAAAACCCAAATGATTTTGAAAGATCGAATGACCTGGTTACGATGCCATGATGATCACCTACTCTTAGAAACCCTATTGAAAATTTTAAGCCTTCCGAGCCTCTCCTGAGCCAACATTACAACCTTCTTCCGAAGTCTCTTCTGATTGGGATGGTTTGAGTGAAAATGAAAATACCACAAATAAGCTACTGCTTGAAGGAGTGGAAATAATTCTATCTTGTCTTATCTTCCAAGTTATCGACTTGTAGACCCGATGAAGATAGCGACAAATGTTCATTTATTGGCCTTAAAGCAATAATCCCTTTGTGTAAGTCTTTGACCAAACTTATATTGCGGTCCTTTCAAAAGACCTTTTTGATCGATCAGATTGTGCTCATCGCAAATGTTTTTGAAAGCCTTTGACATGGGTTATGTGAGATACCTTTAGCAATCAGTTACTTCCCATGCGAATGGATGGGATCAAGCAGCCATTTCATTGAGAGTGCGTGAGAAACCTTTTCTGACTAAGAAGTTCTAGTTTGGCATGCTTAATGAACCTTTTTCACAAGTCGTAGCCGTTCTGATAAGAACTTGACTCCCAGAGAGTTTGATGATTAATGATACATCCCCGAGCAAGATGACAATTTTGCGCCACATTATGTTGATTGACATCGAATATTTTTTTTAAGCGGTCGAACTTAGCTTGATTAGCTTGTTCAATTAATGCTGCAATATTACCAATATGCCCCTTGATGACGTCCCTAATGACATTTGTTCAAGTTGAGTTTGACAGGATTCCTCAGTAAAATCATGCAGTTTTCAAAAGGTTCGTGGATCTATCCTTAAACCACACGGTTCGTGGGTTTATTCTTAAACCACAAGGTTCGTGGATCTATCCTTAAACCACAAGGTTCGTGGGTCTATCCTTAAACCACACGGTTCGTGGGTCATCTTTAAATCACATGGTTCGTGGGTCTATCCTTAAACCACAAGGTTCGTGGGTCTATCCTTAAACCACACGGTTCGTGGGTCTATCCTTAAACCACAACGTTCGTGGGTCTATTCTTAAAACACACGGTTCATGAGTTTATCCTTAAAGCACGCTTTTAAAATGTTTATGAGTCTATCTTTAAACTGCGATTTTCAAAAGGTTCATGGGTTTTCCTTAAATCATGTATTTCCAACCTGGTCGAAACCCGTTGTTACACAGTGAGACCTCATTTCTTTTCTTTCTCCCATCACACAGTGAGCTTTTGTAGCCCGTAGTCATTCTCTTTCTTCTTATGACACAGCGAGCTTCTGTAGGTTGGAGTCTTCATCATTCTTCTTATGATGCAGCATGCTTCCATAGTTATGAGTCATTTTCCGTCGACCTGACGTGTGCCTATGCACCCAGGGACTCTCTACCGCCAAAATAATTTAGGTGTCTTCCGTCTTTGATTGCAACCTCTTCGAGGCTACATTCAAAGAGGGGCAGCTGTTGACACCTAATTTGTCTTTCCAAATACATTATAAAAAAATTTAAAAAACATTAAAAATAATAAAAAAAAGGGTGAGAAAGGTCGGGTCGGACCAGATCTGGCCTTGGCCCAGCCCGCCTCTCTTTCTTGCCCTTCCCCCACGTGCGGCCCAGGTCTTTTCCCTCGTGCGGCCCAGCCCCTTCTCCCTTTTTGGCCCGGCCCGCGCTCGAATTTGTCTTCTCCTCCAGTCGTCTTCTCGCGAGGGAAGCGGCTAAGCGAAGGCAGCCGCCCAAGACGAAAGGAGCTGCGATAGGGGACGGCGGGATCCGGCGTGGCGGGGAGAGAGCTGGTTGGGGAGCTGAGGCGACGCGCGCGAGTTGAGGGAAAAAGAAGGCATGGGCGAACGAAGAGAAAGGGCGGAAAAAACAAAAGGGAAGGATCGAAGAGAGAACGAAAAAGGAAAAAGGGAAGAACCGGGGGTAGAGAGAAGGAGAAGGGAGGAGAGGCGAGAACCGGCCACCAACGATCTTTGCTGCCGACGCGTCTCTGGGCCACCGCCGCCGCGGCCGACGCATCTTCGAGCCGCCATTCCCGCCGGTACTCAAGTAAACCTTTTATCGAACACTTAGCGTGCATCTTTTGAGGTCGAGCCGGCGGAGCTCATTCCGTCCATTTTGGGCGAGCTCGGCCACCACTAGTCCTCCATGATTGTCTTTGATATTCTGCGTATTTCGCCGAGGTTTGTAATCGGTGTTCGGGCCTCGGTTGAGTCGAAACTCCCGATCTGTGGCGGACATTGCCTGCTCGCCGAAATGCTCGAGTGACTCATCTTCCCCGACTCCTTCGTGTAGAGCTCGGCTTAGATTTTTGGCCACCGAAGCACGCCACGGCCCGCCCGGAAGCCGAGCCATTCCCCGCGCCGAACCGAGGCGGTATCGCTGCACCTAAGCCGGAGAGAAGCTCGGGGCATGGCGTCGTCCCCTCTAGTCGCAACGGGAAGTCGTAGACCGAGGGGGGTTGGGCTAAGCCGGGCCGGATTTGGCTCGCTCGGCCCCCTTCTCACCTTACTGGACCGACAGCCTAGAGACGGTTTGGCCCGGCTCGGCCCCCTTCTCACCCTACAGGCCGACGGCTCACGACGGCCCTAGGTCGTGGGCCTTCAGGGAGCCCTTTTGCAAAAGGGCTTTGGTCCATCGAATTGGCCTAACCCACAATTAGTTACGGGCCCGACCATCCGGTTAGGCCACCGCCCTTTCGAGCGGGTCGACCGACCCGCTCCCAACCGGACCCGACCTACGTCGACTAAGTCGACTCGGGTCGGGTCGAGACCGGACCCGACCCGGTTCGCCCAAAAAATAAAGATTATATATTTTTAAAAATTAAAAATTAAAAACAATTAAAAAAAATTTCGAAAATAAAAAATGTAGGATTTGGCCGGGAATTTCTATGTCTTGCCTTTTTAGAGTAATTAGGCATTTATTTGCTCATATATTGATTTTATCGCAAGTTTAATTTGCACATTTTATTATGTTTAATTACGTGTGTTAAAGTTTACTATAATTAGAATTTTGGTTGCAAATTATTACTTTAATGATTACGTACTGCATGATCACCTCACATGTTAGTGAATAGGTATAAAATCAATCCAAACTGCCTGACAAAAATATTTTCTTTTAAAATGAACAAAATTAGGTACGAAAAGGGCACTAATTGGTCAATTAGTGTAATCAAGTCCCCGACCCTAGATTCTCTGGTTGCGTGGGAAGTGAGGTACACTCCCATATCTCACTTGGTTTCTAGCCGACCCCAATAGGCTAGTGGCGACTCCTTTTTGCGAATTCTTAAAAATTCCCTAATGTCACGTGAGGTATGGGCTTGCGAGAGCCCGCGCCTAGTCATGGGCGTGGGAGAGCCCGCACCTAATTATGGGCCTTAGGTCCATCCTTTAAGCAATGCCCCTAAACCTACTCCTTCCCTCGAGGGTAGGTCGCGACATCATTCAATGATACTGCACATTAAGAGCGTGAATGATGACCGTTATGTTCCAAAAATCAATTTCTGTCTAGAAATATATTTTTCTATTTCTACTCCGTAGACGAGTTTTTGAGCAAAAATACGCATTTAAAAACGATAGAAAATTTCTCCCCTTCGAGGAGCGGCAATTGAAGGACGGGCGGAAGGCGAGCGGCGAGGGGCGAAGGTGGCTAGAAACCGGCGGGGTGGACGGTAGGCGTCGACCGGTGAGCAGCCGACTAGTACGAAAGTGAGTGATAGGAAAAGCTTTTATTTCTCACTTTTGTTCTAAAATTAGAAAAGTAGAAAATTTGTATTTCTCATTTCTATTCCAAACTTATTTCTGAACTAAAAATTTATTTCAAAAATAGAAAAATAAAATTGCATTACTAAATAAATTTTTGTCCCAAACTTATTCCTAGAAATAGAAAAATAGAAAAATAAATAAATGGAATGGTTATCATTTATGCCATAATAAATATGCAATATGAAGTCAAAACATAAATAGTTTAACGAATATGCATTAATTTTAAAAAGGGGTACGATCTCTAATTTTCAAATGAAATAAGAACCTTCGATTCTTTTCCCTTAATAATGAAAACATAATTGGGAAGCCCTAATAGTGCGATCTCCAGTTGAACAACACCAACTTGAATTTTACTTTAAATTTGATTCGAATTTTACGTTCCACAATTCAGACAAAGCACTTTAGCCATACTTAGTATTGGATTCGAGGGACTTAACGGTGACGAGGATTCCTTTCTGTGATTTCCCTGACCAAAGCCAATCGTTCTTTTCTTTCCTCTTCTAATTCGAATTCCTCCTTAGTCCCAGAGATTTCTTTCTTTTGGGATTTTTTTAGTCCTTGTTCCTAATTTAAAATTTACGTGCCATGCACGTGTAATTTTCCGGACATATGGACTTAACCAAAGCCTAAGCTCCCACCGGTTTAATCCAAGAAATTCAATCAAGCTCAAAACATCGGTCGAATAAAAAAATCAATTTATGTGGGCTTATTATTAAGATGCTTCTAATATGAAAATTTTGTGGTGATCGATCCTTAATATTCCATACAATGAATGCCTAAATGGTTGTGAAAATTTAGGTATTAACAAATAACTAGTAGATGATAAATTGGTGCTAAAAATTTATTGATTGATGTGAATCATGCAGCAAAATTATGTCACACAATTGCAAAGACAAAGTGAATTATGGCATGGCAAGTATAGAAGCAAATATTTTCTCATCTCCAACTTTAATTATATATAATAGATTTGCTAACATTAATTGGGTATTTATCACGCTTAACCTTATTAACCCCCATTTTTATGGCTACTTTCTTTATACTCAACAATCATATGGTTTGCGTGTGATCTGCTTAGACATTGCATTTGGAAGTTTCACGGGGGCTTAATTAAATTTAAATTTACTGAGGCCGAATCTCAAATTGGTTTGTAGGTTGCTCCATTCAGCTGTTTCGAGAAATATGAGCTACATTTATCAACAGACAAGTTCAACACCACAAGCAAAGCAAGGCCTTTTTTCTCAATACATAATTACCAGCTTATATACATTCGTGTTTTAATAAAAAAATCTAGGTTGATAAATCTTTTATGGTTTGACGAAATAGTTCTCAAGTGATTGACAAAATAAATTTTCCAAATCTTGGGAAATCATGTAATTTGTGTAATATGGGTTTTTGAAAAAATCTCCAATCTTATATACATCTCAGTCCGTTTGGTATAGCAGTGGCTGGACTTTAGCTGTGTCTGAAGTGTTGTTACTTATATATTTGATGATGGGTCATATGTTTTAAGCAACAACTAGCCCAGTGAGGCATTTCCTAAAAGCTGCTATGAGGTGTTTATCACATATTTTATAAATGTTGCATCATCACTTATCACAGTTGAAATTGCTATGGGAAAGTCATACGGAATCGCCTCATAGTTATTGTGACATCCTCAATTTTCAATCCTGTTTCAATTGGATAAATCAGGCTTTTCATCTATGCGCCGATAGTGCTATTCTCTGAGCCAATCACTCATAAGATAACTAAACTATCTGAGAAAGTCATTAAGGGATTTTAACGCAAAAGACTTGAGAATTCGACTAGGAATCGATTGCTCGACCGTGCTAATTTGCAAGGGTCATTACGGCACAATTAAAAATCGATCAGAGATCGGAGATAGGTCGATTCGACAGAGGTGTGTGATTGAGTGTGGGTGATTACACCTGATTGCAAAATTCTCGTCGATTAGCACTAGACCGATTTTCTGTCGTTTTGGGTACCCTGTGTCCGTAATTGAAACCTCGAGATTTTCACGACAACCGAGAGTCGCCAATATGTCAAAGATGTACGTTGTGATTCGAAAATAATCGACCACGGGTCAGATGCACTAAAAATGCCTAAAAGCTACTTGGTAGGTTAGGTCACGCTAAAAACCGTCAGGTTGAAAATAACCGCGAATTTGAAACCAATTTCAGAAATTGAAAGTTCTGACATGTCACGGCTTATTTTAGGTACGTCTACTCCTCATTCGAAGAATTTTCGGAGATTCTGGGATTTTTATGGAAATTCGTTTCGGACGTTTCGGAAAACGAATGGAAATTCGGATTAGCTGAATTGAAGAGATTTTCGACTTGCAAACCGAGCTAACTGCTGAAGGGGACTTGTACAAATTATGTGGGCTTTCTCTACATCAAAATTGGACGCCGAATTTGGGAAATTGTCAAAGAAATTGATGTCTCAAAAATGTGAAATTCGGAACCATAGGAGGGCAACATCATTTTGGCTTCAATTTTAATAAATTGGTGGATTTATTTGGCTAGAAAGTATTGTTGGACCAAGGGATAGGTTTGATTACTTTTGGGGGGATCAAGCATTAATTTTTGGATAATCTTGGTTTACATTTCCCTCTTTCTCTCACGAGCTTGCCGTGCAAGCTTTGACTGCCGCCCCTCCCTCTTCACGTTTAAGCTTTTGTTGTTGCTTCACTTTCATTTTCCCTTTTTTCTTTCGAACCCACAGCATCATCTTCGTCTCTTCGGCTTGCGTCCACCCCCACTCACCCAAGAATCCTTCTTCTTCCCCTCATCCACGCCATTTGTCCACGAGCTGGCCTTCCTTGATCAACAACGCCACTCACAGAAGCAAATTGTTGACCCCATCAACGAGATTTGTGCAAGCTGCAGCTGACCGCCCATCTCTCCACGCCACTTGCCAAATTCCCATCTTCCTTCGGTCGGCAACAAAACTCCACGAAGCTTTTCTTTGACCGAAGCCCCCACCGTCCAGAGAAATCCACTGAAGCAAGCTGCAGCCGCGTCTCCGTCCGCGAGAAGCCCGGTCCATCTCGTACCATCTTCAGCAGCCCATCAGCCGAGGAAGTCTAGCAGCTTCAGAGTTGATTTTCTTCAGCTCGGGCAGAAACTTGCGGGCCAATTTTTGGGCCTGATCCATGCCCCGTTGGCGTCGCCGTTTTGGGATTTGTCGGTCCTCGACGTGTCCCCGTCGTTTTGATCCAAGCGGATCTTGAATCAAGTGAGTTATCTCCCTAAACCTCGATTAGTAAGTTGATTATGCTTAGAGGGTAATTAGTTTAAGTTAATTAAGGTTAAGGTGGTTAGTTAGATTAGATTAGTTATATAAATATCCAATTTTGCATGTTAGGTTGTTATATTGGATTAATTAAGGCCTAGATAGGTTGTATTAATTATCTAGATTGGTTTGGGAGTTTTTTGGACCTGTCTCGGTATTTAATTTAGCAATTTTGGCCTAGGTTGGTATTTTTAGTATTTAAATTGAATTATTTAATTAATTTTTTATAATTATTTAATTATTAAATATTTTCTGGAAATTAGATCGGGATAGCCGGTGACCGGAATTTTGTGCTGATTGCAATGGTGTGATTGATTTATTTAATTGAGTGTTATATTGTGCAATTTGAATTTAGGTTGTAATTTTGGGTAATTATGCCAAAATTGTATATTTTCAATAATTAATTAGAAATTACCGGGGCGTCGGTTTACAATGATAAAAATGTTTTCAGACACTGTATAAATAGTGAGATTTTCTAAAATAAAGATATTATATTTTTGGCTCGAGGGCCGACCGTGTACCCACACACGATTATTTTTATCGGGTACTTATAATACGATGAAATTAGGCCAAGTTGGGTATTTAATTAAGGAATTGATGTGCAAAGCACAAGATCCTTGGCCAAGAGTAATTTATCGTGGTTTAGCTTAGGTGAGCATTGATCATCTTCGGGAAGCATTAACACTAATATAGATTTATAGCAGCTTCGGTGAGCAATAATATTTTAGCAGCTTCGGTGAGCACTATAGATATTAGCTTCGGCGAGCAAAATAGTAATTTAGCAGCTTCGGTGAGCAATAGTAATTTAGCAGCTTCGGCGATCACATGTTATCTAGCAACTTTGGCGAGCAAAATTTAGACATTAGCTTTGGCGAGCAATGATATATGAATATATCTATCAACTTTGGTGGGTTGGACATTCTATTTCAACTTAGGTGAGTAGTGTTCAAATCGATAGAGTTTATGGATGGCATCGATGACATGGAGTTGAATGAGTCAACTGATTGATGGTTGATTGGATTGATCGTGTGATGGTCTTGATGACATGAAATCGACTGAGTTGATTGATCGATGATTCGATCGATTGTGATGAATTGATTTGTTGATGTGATTGGATGATTATATGAATTGTGCTAACATGCAGGAAGAAACTAAGGCGAGGTAAGTTCCTTGTTATCATTGTATGATGATGTGGCTAGAGCGCCCTGAGGCGTATTTACTTCCTAATAGGGGTTTAGGGAGTAGACTTGCTAAGACATTGTTTCACTGGTTATTGTATAACCATTTTCAGGTCCTTAGATGGTGTTGGTGGAGGATTGAATCCCTAGAGTCGATGAAGGTGGAGTCTGAAAGATTGGCGTCTGTGTCCTACTAATATGTTGTAGGATAGCTGCTTTTGAGAGTTGATTATTTTGTAGTTTTTACCTAGACTCCTTTTGTATATAAACCCAGTTGTTTATACAATTGTGCTCTTGTGAAATGTTGTCCTGCTTTCCTATCCCATGTTGTCTGTTGTCAGGGGTTATAGTTTGCTTCCGCATGTGCATTAACAATAAAATGGTCGGCGACTAGTCCTGGGAAGTCGCATTTGTATCGACCGCAGTGGGACGTGCGCGTTCTCGAGAGTCGGGGTGTGACATCCCCATTTAGTGGTATCAGAGCGAGTCTGTGTTTGGAGTGATAAGGTGCGATGAGTCATGGGATAGTTAGTAGGAAGGACCTTTATTTCATGCTGGTGCATGTGATTGATAGCTAACTAGTAGCTTATTTGTGTAGGTCACTCAAATTCTAATATGGTATTGGAATTAGAAAACAGGTTTCTATAAAGATCCTGTAGTATGAATGATTGGGAGCTGAGAACTCCTAGTAAGAGGGTAGTAGCCTCTATGACTCGGGGTAGAACGCTGACAAGGATCGGTGCCCCAGGTTATTGTGGCGGACCACCACCTCGAGCCAAAGACGAGTGTAAGAGTACCGTCGTAGGTCGGTACGGAGAGTGTAGCAACACCAAGCGATCCTAGGTTCGATGGGATCGTTCAGGCGCTATTGTTCCTTGGAATTGCTCGAGTCAGCAAGCTTAGGATCGAGCCGCTGCTGTTGCCGCTGTCACTGCCGCCGCCAGTGCCATAACCGTTGTTGTTGCCACACCTGCCGAGGTCCAACATGGAGATGTGATCTGGGAGCAAGCTGTTGCGTCCGAGTCGAGATTCAGAATCAGTAGAGATGGAAACCAGTTTGGGAAGGAGCCTAAGATCGGAGAAAAGTATCATATTTCGTCCAACTGTAAATGTGGGATGGACAGGTCAGTAATGAATCAGAATGGAGTGTGTCGTGCTAATGGAAGCCGACATGGATTAGCCCCGTGTCCTGTTAAGACGGGTGCTTGTTCTGAGTGTGACAAACAGGGTTACCTGGTCAGAAAAAGGTCCCCGAAAGCCGATGGGACAAATCAATGGGAATGCGCCGTAGAACACACCATGGGGTATTTAGGACAAACCCCAGTGCAAGTAAGAGTGCATGCTGTCATCTGACAAGAGATAGAGGACTCACCAGTTATGTGCTGAGTTTGTAGAAGGAAGTATGAATCGATCCAGTGTCCTGGTATAACGGGAACATGCTATAGATGTGGCCAGCATGGCCATTAGGTGAGGGACTATCAGTGTGAGTCCAAGGGAGCATTGACACCGCTACCGTAGATAGGACGCCACTAGGATGGCGAAAGGGACAGGATTGGAACCGACCATTCACCGATTAGAGGAAGAATGTTTTTGGGATGATTTTATCAGAGTAGCGCAAAGTAGAGTTTTGGGGATTAAGTTTGTGGAATTTCAATTTGTTGTGTTATGGTTGTAGGAGATAAACCACTGACTAGAGTTTTGCTCGACTAGTTGTTGAGGTATAACTTTGATGTCATATGTGAATAGAGTGGGCTCATAGAGCATCTTGTGGTAATGAATTGATGTCGGAACGTAACCTAGCTTAATCTATTAGCAGGTGGAAGTGTCAAGTTTATTGGGAGTCGAGAATGAGCATCGACTTCCTCAATCTCATCACTTAAGGCAACCTGTTTGTTAGACAGAGGTTGCCAAGGTTACTTGGCGATTGTCATAGATAAGACAGATTGAAGAACCAAAGATTGAGGACATCTCAATAATCCAAAAATTTCTAGATGTGTTTCCACAAGAATGGTCAGGCCTGTCGTCAGAGAAAGAGATAGAATTAGCGATCAAGTTAGCACCCGAGACAGAGCCACTCTCTAAGGCTTCTTACCAGATGTCATTGTCTGAGTTGAAAGAACCGATGGTGCAGATGCAAGAATTATTGGATAAGGGATTCATCCGTCCCAGTGCATCACCTTGGGGAGCACCAGTTCTGTTTGTAAAGAAGAAGGATGGTTCGTTGCGTCTGTGCATCGACTATCGACAACTCAATCAGGTGACGATTAAGAATAAGTGTTCATGGCTGAAGATCACTGAATTGTGTGACCAGTTACAAAAAGTGTCGATACTTTCAAGGATCGACTTGAGGACAGGGTATCATTAGATGAGGATCATAAGGAAGGACATACTAAAGTCAGCATTTTGTTCTCGAGATAACCATTAGGAAATTACTGTAATGCCGTTCAGACTGACGAATGCTCCAGCTACTTTCATGGATTTGATGAACTGAGTATTATAGAATACCTAGATCAGTTCGTGATTGTGTTAATCGATGATATCCTAGTATACTTGAGAAGTCCAGAGGAGCATGAAGGGCATTTGAGATTGATACTGCAGACTAAGGACTCATGAGCTGTATGCTATGTTTAGCAAGTGCGAGTTTCGGTTAACTCTTGTTGCTTTTCTAGGTCACGTGATTTCAGTAGAAGGAATCTCCATGGACCTCGCCAAGATTGAAGCAGTGATTAACTGGCCGAGACCGACTACAGTGACAGAGATCAGAAGTTTTTTGGGTTTAGCAGGGTATTACGAACGGTTTGTGTAAGGGTTTTTAGCCATAGCTTCGCCTTTGGCACGACTACTAAAGAAGGAAGAGAAGTTTGTATGGACAAATAAGTGCAAGTGTAGTTTCCAAGAGCTTAAGGAAAAGCTGACTACCGCATCTATATTTGAAAGGGCTAGTGCAAACACCTAGAGGAGGGTGAATAGGTGTAAATAAAAAATTTCGCAAAACTCAGTAGAAGTAATTTATTTTTAAAAGATGATAGGCTAAGAATGTAATGAATATGCAAATATATGAACGAAAGTAAAGAGTTCAAGGAAAGAGAATTAGAACACAAGGTTTATAGTGGTTTGGCTAGATCAAGCCTACGTCCACTCTTCCCGCGCCGACAGCCCACTGGCTGGATTCCACTATGAATCAAGAGAGATTCCACTACTGGTTTCTCACAAAGTCTCACTAAGTATCTCTCTCTTTTGTATACAACTTTGAGCTTAATGAATGAAACAGTAAGTGTGACATCCCGAATTTTACCGACCCTATTAGTATAATCGGATTGTTAAGAGCTCGGATTATTTTAAATCGGGCGAGAAAGAAAACCCGATGGACCGTGAGTAATGTGTGGGCTTAAGAAGTTGGCGGGCCACACGAATTGGGCTTGATAAGCTGAATGAGAGATTATGGGCTTGGACTTGGCTTAGAGCAGGCCAAGACTTGGATCTGTTAGAATGGTGAATTAAGTTTAGTGGGCCATGATTATTGTAGAATAAGCCTGTTGGGCCAGAGACGAGTATTTAGGCCCGAGTAATTTCATTTCCGATTAAGTTTATAGATAGGATAATTTGATTAGTGATTGTAATGCTAATGTTGATTTCTAACCTTAGCATTTCTTGTGATGAGCTCCTCATAGATTAACATTGAGTTGTTAATATGTCATATGATTTCATAAATTTGTGTAATTACAAGAGAATTGAAATTTAGTGGATTCGGAATGGAATTAAGTGAAAAGCATTAGAAACTAATAAACCGACTAACGACACGGATTAGAGACTAATTGATATCGAATGACAGATGTCGAAAGAAGTCGTGCATGAAGGCCACGACCCCCTCGTCTCTTCTCCCTTCTCTCTCTCTTCTCCCACGGTTTTTCCTTCCAAAAACCGAAACAGCCAAAGGGAGACACCATCATTCGAATTGCTAATGATTAACCTATCCTAGGGATTAGCCTATAGCTCTATTTCCCCTCATAACTCTCGCTATCTCCTCTCTCTCTCAAAAGCAACCAAAAACTTCTCTCTTCTTCTCCTCTCTCTCTCGGTCGAGCAGCGAAGAACCAGCAACAAGTCCAGCGATTTTTCTTCTTCTTGCGCGAGAATAGGTGCTCATCTTTGAAGAGTTTTGAGTCATCAAGTAGCTGAACAAAGGTAAGGAAAGATGAGCCTCTAAACTAGAAGTTATCCACTGATTCTGTCAAGGAACTTGTGGAACTAGCCGAATGGTGGAAGATTAGGTGTGATGTTGCTGTTTTGTGTTGGATTGAGCTAGATGAGCTCTAGATTGAGGCTATAAGTCATTGCATGTTACATTATAGCCTTGCATGTTTCGGAACTTGAGAGTGAGTGAGCTGTGATTGTCGAGTAAGGTGCAGTGGTGGTTGCCGAGTGAGGAAAAGTGATACATGTTGCGGTGGATGAGTTGAAGTGCGAGTATTTGTTTTGAATCGAGCTGTGAAAGGTTCTATGTAAGTAAAGACTACTGTGATTATCCTCAGATGCTGTGGAAGAGTGTCAAGATACTACAAGAGATATTGGTAGAGAAACTAATGGTTTAGTTGAGCTAAAGATGAGGAAAACGGTTCTAAACATTCCTATTCTAGAGAAATATAGATGGAAAGCCTTTTGTTTTGTGTCGCCTTGATTTCTATGATGAAGATAAGGAAAGGAACAAGTTTATTTAAGAGAACATTCATTAGATTAAGTTTGACTTCTAATTATAGCCAAATGGATACGAAAACGTGTAGGTGGGAGTAATTCTCTTTGAAACAGTAAGCTGTATTGTAAAAGACAACAAGACCTTTGATGATTCCACGAATTTTCTGTAATTTTCTAGGTAAAATTGGACCTCAAACCCTTGATGAAAGTTGTAGGACACATCCTTATGAATAACATATCAAAATTTGAGAACAAACGGACAAGGTTTGGGTAGTGAAACGATTTTTCTTTTGTAAGTACTAAATCTGAAAGTTGTTGCAGAATATTAGGAAATAAGACAGCAATTACTACTCTTTATACATTGAGATATAGACTTATGTTTCTCCATCGAAAATGTTAATCTATGTTTCTTCTATAACATACTGAAATTTCGTAACATTCCGATAAGATTAGATATACTTCCTGTGTCTGTGATCGAAACTGCTCGTTTTAGTCCATAGACTGCTTTGATCCGAGAATATGCAATAGTTGTTGTGTCTCTTGTACTTGACTCTCATGACACATATGGAGTCTAGTGATCTCATAATAGTGGTTAGTTTGTGCATGAGCATGCCTCATCCATCATTTGAAGTATGGTTATGGTATAGATACGAAAGGTAGCATCCTTGTGCAATGAGTGTGATGCATAGTGCTTGATTATGGGGTAAAAACTGTTAGGCATGGTATGGGACGTGCCGAAATGGGTTTTATCTTATAATTTGGACACGCACGTGTGCTTGATACACGAGAGTTAAGTGTATAGATTATACTTGAGGTAGTTGTGTACTTTTGAGGTCTTGAGCATGCTGTGATGACATTAATCAAAGGTGTGATGTGTGAAATGTGTGCTTAAATGAGTAAGAGATTTCCATCGGTACTGAGATGCTGGTGATGCCCTGGGGAGTGGGATGCCCATGCTGTATGATCTTGGATGCCTCGGTTGAACATGATGCCGTGATGCCTCGGAGTGAGATGCCCTTGTGTGTGATCAAGGATGCCTCGGTTGTGGGATACTGGGATGCCTCGGAGTGAGATGCCCCATGCTGAGTGATCTTGGGATGCCCTGGTTGTGTGATACTGGGATGCCTCGGAGTGAGATGCCCATGATTGAAATATTGTGGAAGTCCGGATGTGGGATTCCGGAAGTGACTTGATTGGGCCGGCTGTGTTCCGATGGGTAAACTGATCGAGGGTGGATTTGATATTCACACTAAATCATAATATCTACTTGGCGTGTGAGTTGTCCATATTACTGTTGCATTTCATTTCGGTATAGGTTGAGAACGTGATATATATATATATATAGATGCATTAGTATGTCTTGTATAAAGTGGTTATACATATGATGCATCAATATTCATTTAGTTATATCTGTTACAATCCTGTCTTAGTATCTTAAGCTATTTTGGTTATGATTCTCTTGTATTCTTTAGTAGCTGTGGATTGTCTAGGTTAGGGTCTTATTATTTCTTTAATGGGCATTGTTTTTGCTCATTCCTTATATTTTTCAGATTGATAGTATCGGCATGTCGCCGGTAGCTCATTATGGGGTGGTAGCACGCCTCGAGGTTTCTTTTCATGATGTGTTTGATCCTGATGTCGAGATGACCTTCTCGAGGTATGAGGCTACGCTGTGGATGGACGATGGTAGACCTGAGATCATTCCGATGAGGTTTGTCGCGTGGTTCATAAACCACGAAGGGGAGATGTTTGGCCCTCTTCCTTTTGGTGCTAGAGGACCTGGAGCTGGGACAGATGATGCTTAGGAGTCCAGATCGTGTAGAAGCTGGAGGACGTCTTTTGTTTTTTTGATGGACGTGGGCTTGTGTGGGATAGTGGAGTTAGAAACCCCCTCACCTTTTTCCCTGGCTGTTTACTTACGCCTTTACTTTTGAACTTGTAAGTATGACGTAAATAGTCGAAAAACTTGTAAGTAGTCCAGGTTGATTTTTATAAGCCTGAATGATCTTAATAGGAAGGTAATGAAGCTTTTCATAATCTTTATATATGATCCTGGTTGAATTATCTCATGTTAGTTGACAAGACTAGTACCGGATAACCTTGTTGTATAAAGCTTAGACTTTAAAATTATCCATGTTATACATGCTAACCTTTATAGGTGAACACTATAGACTGACAATTGAAATTTATAAGTCCTGTAAGATGATAACTTATCTAAATTCCGCTTGCGCTTAGTATGTGACGCTACAGCGACGTCACAATAAGTAATTGGAGAGCTTCAGACTTTGGAATTCTTCTTTCATGCACTCTTTTGAACAACTTGAGAGTCCGCCTTAAATACTCCTTCATGCCTTCATAACCATTGGCACTTACCATAGGAATTCTTCTAATCTACCCGTTGGACAGAATCAATCAAGGGGAATCTTCGAGTCGTTAGATGATTGTGATGAAAGCCCGTCAATCCTGTTCGCCCATACAATCAGGATCTTTGGTTTCCATAAGTAGAACTTTCCAAGTTTACTCGCCTTTCAAATGATCTTCATATCGGAGTAAGTTCCAATATGAATAATCAATCAAGTAAATGCTAAACATAAGGTCTTCTAGAAACCATACGAATCGAATCCTCGAAGATAAATCCGCATCTAGATAAGTCTTCATTCTTCAGTTTAGAAAATGTCAGTGAGGGCAGACTTTTTAGACTAAAGTCTCGCGTCTTGATTTTGACAAAAGAGTCTCGGAGTTCTTCGATCATAACCTTTGAGTCTGCAAGTCTTCGAGACTAGACATTTGGAAATGTTTTGTCAACTTCAAAATAGTAATGGAGTTTTCTCTAACAATCTCCCCCTTTTTGATGGTGACAAAACTTTCCTGCAGATTTGAATAATTTTGACCTGCAAAACAACACTTAAGCAATACATGATAAAATTGATTAAGACCTGGATATCATCAATTCTGCAACCACAGAAAACATGTAAGTCCTGCAAGACAAAATGACTATCCAACCGTAATCAGTATCACAAACTAAGTAATTGCAATCGTCAAAGAGTTCAAATCCAAACAGTCCAAAGTTAGTCCAAAACCAAACCAAAAGGTACTAGAGGTCCAAAATACCAAGCACAAAATAAAAAAAAAAATTCCAAGCCAAAAAGATAGATTAGTCAAATCTGCACAAACTCTCCCTCTTTTTGTCACAGCAAATAGTGAAGAGTGACTATAAAAAGAGTTGGGTAAAAATCATGGCTGTTTGGGGATACGAACGATCTGGAAATCTCCCATAGACTTGACAGTCTCCTCCAGCTTCTGTAGAGTCTCCTTCAGCTACTCAATATCTTCATCCTTTGCAGTTCCTTGCACTTGAAGCTTCAGGGCTTGTATCTATTCATGTAGAGTGTCTGAAGCGGACTGGAAAGCAGTTTTGAGGTGTTTGATCTCACACTCCATCCCATATTGCTAAGCCTTCACACCCAAAAGTATTTCCAGCAACCTTTGAAAGTCTGCTGTAGGTTCTGTTGTAGCACTTGGTTAAGCAGCGGTTCGATCATCAGGATTAGGAGAGGATTCCTCAACATCTGCTTCAGGATATTGAGAGGCATAGACATCCTTTGGATCTGCTGGAGATCTACTTACATCACTAGAAAAGACGGGTGAAGAAGTACCTTTTTTTCTAACAGCTCCCCCTGTTTCTGTGCCTTTAGGTGGAGAAAAGAGTTCTTCTTCTTGTCCTTGCTTTGCTTCAGCACTAGAGTGATGTTGTTTGACTCTTGCAGTTCCACTCCGAGTCTTTTCGGAATCCTCGGACAAGGATACAACATATGTTGGCACAAAAGAGTCATCTTGACCCTCTTCTTCCTCTTCTTCTCTTCCTCTTCCTTCTTCCTCTGTTCTTTCTTCACCTCTCTTCTCTGTTTCTGCTCTTGCTCTGTTCTCTCTGTCCTCTGGCTCTTTGAAGCTAACAAAACTTCGTAAATTACGCAAGTCGGAGAGAGTGATATCGTCCTCATCTTCTTCATCTTGCAAGATAAAAGCTCTTCTTTTCTTGGTTGGTGCAGTCATGGGCTCCTTGCCTTTTCTCTTAGTTGCTACAGAGTCTTATTTGAAACCATTTTCAGCCCAATCACCATTGGAGCAATGGTTCTAACATATAGAGAAGCAGGAATCTGAATTTGGAAATGTCTGAAGAGTCGAGTGACAAGCGCAGAGTAGGGTAGTTGCCCCTTGTCCTTCACAACTGTCCTGTGCATTAGGATAGTGTGAAGCAATGAGAACTTATAGCCAATGTTGATTGCATACATCAACTTTGCTTTAGAGGGAGAGACATCGGTCTTCGAAGTGGATTTAGGTCTGATGCAGTTGATCATGATCTTGTGAAGTAAGATATTGGAGGCATTCATTCTAGTGTAAGAAATCTTGCCCTCAGCAATTCTGTCCCGAACAAGAGCCAAAGTCGCATGACAAACAGACACACTAATTGGTTGGAAACGCCCTCTTTCCACACCAATCTCATCAGCCAACGTATCCACATCAACTACAAATTCTTTGTCCCTAACCGTAAAACAAAATCTATCCGCATCTAGAAAAGATAGATTTGAATAGAAGTAGGCAGTCAGTTTAGGGAAGGCTTCAGTAGAATCTGAGCATAAACGTTCAAGTTGAAGAAGTACAACCTTTTCCCTCAGTTGCACTTTCAAAGAGTCGAGAAAATCAAAGTCCACACTACTAGGGTTCATAACCCCTCTTTTCGGTAGATTCGAAAAAGTCCTCTTGTGGTCCTTGGAATGGAATAAACTCATTCCCTCTCCACGATTAGTTGCAGCAACACCCATTCTAGGATGAAAATGGGTATACATCCTTTCATCATTGTCCTTTCCTTCAGGTCGATTAAAGCCACCAACGCACGGATCACTTGGAAGATTGGCAAAAGTCATTGCAGCAAACCTTTAGGCACAATGCCTAACCTTTGCATGGTATTCAAGAAGAAAGTTTCGTTCTTGTAACCATTTGATCGCAAAAACTCATCGATCAAAGTCATTGTAGAACCACCCATCTTCAAGTTCGAGTAGAGTTTCAACAAAAATTGGGGTTTTTGAGTTCTTACAGGTTCTACATCTTCAATGATCTCTTCTTCTGCTTGTGGAGGATCTTGTGTTACTTTTTGTGAGGAGTGATGCTGTTGAGAATGTTGTTGCGGTTGTTGCGGAGTAGAATCTTCTTCTTCAGTTAAGTCGAAGTGGGTAGGACCCTCAGGCATGTACTTGTGGTCCCCTGTTTGCAATTCTCGACGATTTCCTCTAGAAAGACATTGTCACTTTGTCAAGGGGAATTTCTCGAACTCGCTTGTTGAAAAAGGTGAGAACTTTATGAATCAAACTCGAGAGAAAAGAGAGAAAACGGGATCTCTATATTCTAGGGTTTGAATGAGCGTAAATGGAGATGAAGAATTTTGACTATATATAAAGCAAGTGAAACGGGATATACGAAAAGTCACAAAGGAAAAAGTAAAAACTGCATTTTTCAAAAATAAAAACTACCTTTTTGAAAATGAAAAACTACCATAAATTCAAGGATAATTCCTAAAATGAAATAGGCAAGTAGTGATTCAAAAATCAATGTACCTTTTTGAAGCTTTATCCAAAAATAAACTCATATTCAATTAGAAAGTATTAACTTATAGTCGTAACTTCGGATACTCTAAATCTGAACATTTTCAGGACTTTACCCGGTAGAAGATATGATGTTCGATCTTGCACGAATAGACTCAAATAAATTTTTCTCCAATGGCTTAGTGAATATGTTCGCCAACTGATTTTTTGAGTCTATGAACTAGATCATAACTTCTCCGTTCTGAACATGATCTCGAATGAAGTGGTGTCGAATTTCTATATGCTTTGCTCTTGAATGAAGAATTGGATTCTTTGTGAGATTAATAGCACTGGTGTTATCACATTTGATCTCGGTGCACGATTCTTCAATTCCAAAATCTCTAAGTTGTTGTCTTATCCACAAAATTTGAGAACAACAACTTCCAAGAGTCACATATTCTGCTTCTTGCATATATCCTTTGGTCACGAGTTTTGTTTAGTTTCTGACCCCTTTTCCTTTCTCATCCACATGTTCCCGAAGACCCATTTAGTTCCAATAATGGACTTACCTTTAGCTTTAGGAATTAATTCCCAAACATCGTTGATGCTGAACTATCTGAGCTCTTCTTGCATGGCTTCAATCCATCT
Organism: Eucalyptus tenuipes; assembly: GCA_014182365.1. Classification (NCBI taxonomy): domain Eukaryota; kingdom Viridiplantae; phylum Streptophyta; class Magnoliopsida; order Myrtales; family Myrtaceae; genus Eucalyptus; species Eucalyptus tenuipes. The sequence goes on from CM024543.1 coordinate 13,092,169, forward strand.
TTCATTAGCCAAGGCTTCTTCTATACTTTTAGGTTCAATCTCATAAATAAGTGCCAAAGCACTGGACTCTTCTCGCCTTTTGGATCTTGTGTGAATTCCTTCATCAATGTTGCCAATGATGAGTTCCTTGGGATGACTTGACTTATGCTTCCGGTTGCTGGTTGATTTCTGAGTCTCTTGATCCTCTGCTTCAGTTGAGATTTCTGGTTCTTCTTGTTGTTGAACTTGAAGTCTAAACCACTTCGGGAGAAGTGGACTTTTCAATGTCTAAAGCGGGTTTAGACTCTTCAAGTTGAGTCGGTCCACTTGATTTTGCATAGAGTCTTGAAACTTGACATTCATAGATTCTTCCACAGGTGAGTCTTTTTGTTGAATACTCGTATGCTTTGCTTGTGGTTGACTAGCCAAGAAAAATACCTTCATCTGATTTTTCTTCAAACTTACCAGTTCGATCATTTGCATTTTTCAAAACAAAACACTTACAACCAAACACATGAAAATAAGAGACATTTGGCTTTTTCCCTTTAAATACTTCATAAGGAGTTTTCTCTATAATAGGCCTCAAGAATACTCTATTAATGATATAGCAAGCTGTAGAAACTACTTCAGCCCAAAAATGAGAGGAAATATTACTTTCAATTAAGAGGGCTCTTGCCATCTCCTGCAAGGATCTATTCTTTCTTTCCACAACCCCATTTTGCTCTGGAGTATATGATGAAGAGAAAACATGCTATAAACCAAATTCATTACGAAAATTCGCAAAGTCTTGATTTTCAAACTCACATCCATGATCTGTTCGCATAATTGAAATAGTATATCCTTTTTTATTCTAAACCTTCTTGGCAAATTTTGAAAAGTAAGAGAATGCTTCAGACTTACTTGCCAAGAAGAATACCCAGGTAAAGCGAGAGTAATCATCCACGATTACTAGACGGTATCTCTTTCCACCAATACTTTGAGTTCTGGTTGGCCAAAGAGATCCATATACAGAAGCTGCAAAACTCGATTAGTAGAAACTTGATTTATAGGTTTAAAGAACTTCTAACTTGTTTTCCCAAAACATATGGTGTGCATAATTCATACTTTTGATAAGTCAAGTTGGGCAATCCACGAACAAGTTTCTTGGAAGAAATCTTGGCAATCTACTTCATGTTAGCATGACCAAGCTTTCGGTGCCAAAGATTTGCTTCATCTTGTATGGAAATTAGACACTGAGAGCTTTCTAGTTTTATATCCAGAAGGTAAATATTTCCATGTCTTTGTCCAGTGAAAGATTGAGATAAGTCTTTACCAGTTCCCGAGCAAATGCCTTCTTGAAAATTAATTTTGAAACCAGTGTCACACAGTTGACTTATGCTGAGTAAATTGTAGTTCGAACCTTCCACCAAAGAGACATTGTTGATTGTGAGACTTCCGATCTTTACAGTTCCACATCCAACAATTTTTCCTTTGTCATTTCCACCAAAAGATGCTTTTCCACCATTTATTTGCATAAACTTTATAAAACAACTTGAATCTCCTATCATGTGTTTCGAACAACCACTATCCAAGTACCATTTGATCTTTTTCTTGATAGTGACCTGCAATCATAAAGAGAACTCAAGTTTTCTTTGTTACCCATATTTTCTTGGGTCTAGGGGAGTTAGTACCAAAAACAGTCTTTGCTCAATCCCTCTTAACAGGTCTCCAAACCATGGGACATTCCTTCTCGAAATGTTCTGAGCTGTTACACTTTGAACATTTGAGAGCACTTTAGCCAACAAATTTTACAAAAAAAATTTTAAAATGATTTTTGTAATATGCTTTAATATGTCTTTGGTTGATTCTTTCCTTTACTTTAGGAAAATCAATAAAAGGAATAGTTCCAGGCGTCATTCCCAAACCAGATTTGTTAAAATAAGGTCTTTATACTGAAAGAATCCTTTCCAATTTTTCAGATTATTTTGAAAATCTTTTCGTGATATTTGAAATGTCTTCTTTCAAAAAAGTATTTTCCTTCATAAGTGAATCTGCATTTTCCTTTAAATCAACAAAGCTTTTGTCTATATTTTCAAACTTCTCTTTCCAAGAAATTTCCTGTTGCTTCAGTTTAGAATTCTCCCTTTTTAGTTAGGAAATCCTTTTAAGAGATGTTTTGAGACTGAGACAAAGTTCATCTATATACTTCGAGACTTTAACAGGAATCTTTGAATTACTATCCTCGACTTCTTTGTCTGAGTCTAAGTCTGAGTTTGATTCAAAGTCTGAGTCTAATTCTGAATTTTCCATAAAACATACGTTGGCATATTCTTCATTACTTTCTTCGCATTCAGTATCGCTCCATGTCTCTGCTTTGAGAGCCTTTTTAAGTTTCTCTGTATTTCCCTTCTTTTCCATCAACAAAAGGCAGTTGGGTCTAATGTGTCCCTTTTTCTTGCATTCGAAACAAATCACATATTTCTTTGTGTCATTGTCTTCATTCGGTTTCTTCTGAAATCTTTGAGTGCTCTCCTTCTTCCAGTTGAACCTTCTTCGTTTCCTGTTCAACTTCCTAAACTTCCTAATCATAAAGTGCTAGCTCTTCATCGTCCAAGTCGTCTTCTGAATCTGTATCATCAAATCATCATTAGATTTTAAGGCAATTGACTTCTTACCTTTTGGATCTTCTTCTTCATTGATTTGCTCCACTTTATATGATTGAAGTGTGTCAACCAATTCGTCTACTGAAAGAGGCATAATCCTCTGTGTTTCTCTTATTGAAGTCTTAATGTGATTCCAGTCTTTGGAGAGTCCACGCAGCAATTTATTAACTTTCATCTGTCCTGAGATTGGCTGTCCATGATATGCTAGACCGTTTACAATCTCTGTGAAACGACTAAACATATCAGTGATGGATTCTCCTAGCTTTAGCTTGAAGGCTTCATACTGTCCGAGTAGTATATTGATTTTTGTTTCTTTGACTCGATCAGTTCCTTCATAGGTAATGTGCAACCTGTCCCAGACTTCTTTTGCTGTTTCACAAGATGAAATTCTGTTATACTCAGTAGGAGATAAAGCACGGTATAAGGAGTAGATAGCTTTAGCATCAAGAGCTTGTCTCTTGGTTATTTCTACTTGTGTCATTTCGCTAGCATCTGCAACTTCCTTTCCTCTTTCTGAGGTTGATGTAGCTTTGGGAATGATCCATTTTTCTACCACATCCCATTCCAAGGGATCTTTTGATCTCAAGAATGCCTTCATCTTGTTTTTCCATACATTGCACTCCTTCCCATCAAAGTAAGGAGGTTGGTGTTGCTTTGGCCTTCAACCAATCCTGGACCCAAAATACTAGCCATAGATCTTTAGTTTAAGAAGTAAAACACTTCAATAAATAAGCACATAGGCTCTGATACCAATTGAAAGGGCTAGTGCAAACACCTAGAGGGGGGTGAATAGGTGTAAATAAAAATTTTCGCAAAACTCAGTAGAAGTAATTTGTTTTTAGAAGATGATAGACTAAGAACGTAATGAATATGCAAATATATGAACAAAAGTAAAGAGTTTAAGGAAAGAGAATTAGAACACAAGGTTTATAGTGGTTCGGCTTAGATCAAGCCTACGTCCACTCTCCCGTGCTGACAGCCCACTTGCTGGATTCCACTATGAATCAAAAGAGATTTTACAACTTGTGATCTTCGACTTTCTCAGCGATGAGTCTCTACTAGTTTCTCACAAAGTCTCACTAAGTATCTCTCTCTTTTGTATATAACTTTGAGCTTAATCAATGAAACAGTAAGTAACTAGAGAGCTTCAGACTTTGGAATTCTTCTTTCACGCACTCTTTCGAACAACTTGACAGTCCGCCTTAAATACTCCTTCATGCCTTCATAACCGTTGGCACTTACCAAAGGAATTCTTCCAATCTACCCATTGGACAGAATCAATCAAGGGGATCTTCGAGTCATTAGATGATTGTGATGAAAGCCCGTCAATCTTGTTCGCCCATACAATCGGGATCTTTGGTTTCCATAAGTAGAACTTTCCAGGTTTACTTGCCTTTCAAATGATCTTCATATTGGAGTAAGTTCCAATAAGAATAATCAATAAAGTAAATGCTAAATCTAGCCATAAGGTCTTCTAGAAACCATACGAATTGAATCCCGGAAGATAAATCTGCATCTGGATAAGTCTTCATTTTTCGGTTTGAAAACTGTTAGTGAGGGCAAACTTTTTAGACTAAAGTCTCGCGTCTTCAGATTTTGACAAAAGAGTCTGGAGTTCTTCAGATCATAACTTTTGAGTCTACAAGTCTTCAGACTAGACTTTTGGAAATGTTTTGTCAACTTCAAAATATGGAGTTTTCTCTAACAGTATTGACCATACTATCTGGTCCTGGAGGGTATGAGATCTACAGTGATGCGTCATTTAGAGGACTGGGTTGCATGTTGATGCAACATGGTAGAGTTGTTGCATACGCGTCCGGTCAGCTAAGTCCTCATGAGCTGAACTACCTGACGCATGACTTAGAGCTCGCAGCGATTATTTTCGCTTTGAAGATTTGGAGACATTATTTTTGCGGAGAAAGGTTCCAGATCTTCACTGACCATCAAAGTCTCAAGTATCTATTCTCTCAAAAGGAGTTGAATATGAAACAACGTCACTGGATGGAACTCCTGAAAGACTATGATTGTGATATCTTGTATCACCCCGAAAAAGCGAACAAGGTCGTTGATGCACTGAGTCGAAAGTCCTCAGTAGCACAGATGGTACTCAAAGAATGAACTTTGATTGAGAAAGCTCGAGATTCGGTTTTCAAGTTTGAGATAGGCTACCTTTCAAATCTTATGACCGCCCTAAGAATTGAGACGGAAGTGCAGATCAGAATCAAGACACTTCAGTGGACAGACCTAGAGATTCAGAAGATTTTGCAAGAGAATAATGAGAAGAAAAATTCCGACTTTCAGGTTTCTGATGATGGAACACTGAGGTTCCGAGGATGATTGTGTGTACCTGGCGATGCAAAGCTTAAGGAAGAGATTTTATTAGAAACTCATTGTAGCAGTTACAGCATTCATCCTGGCAGTACGAAAATGTATCAGAACTTGCGTCAACACTATTGGTGGTCTGGTATGAATGCGAACAATGCCAAGCATGTCGCCAAGTGTTTGACGTGTCAGTAGGTAAAAGCACACATTATAAGGCGGGAGGACTTCTGCAACCTCTCGAGATTCTCGAGTGGAAATGAGAACACATCACAATGGACTTTGTGACGGGCTTACCAAGGAGTCAGAGAGGAAATGATTCTATTTGGGTAGTGGTCGACAGACTGACGAAATCGGCTCACTTCATCGCATTACGAAATGACCTTGATTTGGACAGGCACGTAGAGCTGTACGTGCGTCAGATTGTTCGTCTGCATGGAGTGCTAGTGACGATTACATCAGACCGAGACCCGAGGTTCATGGCTACCTTTTGGAAAAGTTTACAGAGTGCTTTGGGAACGAAGCTGCAGTACATTACGGCTTATCATCCTCGGAAGGATGGCCAGTCTGAGAGGACGATTCAAATCCTCGAAGATATGCTGCGAGCTTCCATGTTGGATTTCAAGGGAAGCTGGAAGGAACAGCTTCACCTTGTCGAGTTTGCCTACAAAAACAACTACCAGCAGAGCATTTAGATGGCTCCCTTCGAAGCGTTGTATGGCAGAGCGTGCAGAACACCAAATTGTTGGGATGAAGTCGGGGAAAGAAAGATCACAAGCCCAGAGTTAGTGCAGTAGTTAGTGGATGTAGTTGCCATCATTAGAGATAGATTAAAGACCACTCAGAGTCGCCAGAAAAGCTATGCCGATAAGCGTCGGAGACCATTGGAATTCCAAGTTGGTGATCACGTCTTTCTGAAGGTGTCACCAATGAGGGGTACTTCACGCTTTGGCAAGAAAGGAAAGCTGAGTCCGAGGTACGTAGGTTCATTTGAGATTCTTGAAAGAATCGGGATCCTAGTGTATCGTCTTGTATTACCGCCGAGACTGGCACAAGTGCATGACGTCTTTCACGTGTCAATGTTGATAAAATATGAGACTAACCCAACCCACGTGCTTAATTTTGAGGAATTGGACGTGGACGACAGAGCGTTGTACGTTGAAAGCCCGGTTCAGATTATGGATCATAGGGAGCAGGTTCTGCACACTAAGACCATCCCGTTCGTCAAAGTGGTCTGGCAACACCACGGCACCAAAGGAGCAACCTGGGAAAGCGAAGAATCGATGAGACGACTATACCCCCACCTTTTTATTTAAAGAGTTGTATGGTTTAAATTTCAAGGACGAAATTTTTATAAGAGGGGAAGAGTTGTGACATCCTCAATTTTCAATCCTGTTACAATTGGATAAATCGGGTTTTTCGTCGACGCGCCGATAGTGCTATTCACCGAGCCGATCACTCATGAGATAACTAGACTATATGGGAAAGTCATTAAGGGATTTTAATGCAAAAGACTTGAGGATTCGACTAGGAATTGACTGTTCGACCGTGCTAATTTGCAAGGGTCATTACGGCACAATTAAAAATCAATCAGAGGTCAGAGATAGGTCGATTCGACAGAGGTGTGTGATTGAGTGTGGGTGATTCCACCTGATTGCAAAATTCTCGTCGATCGGCACTAAACCGATTTTCTGTCGTTTTGGGTACCCTGTGTCCGTAATTGAAACCTCAAGATTTTCACGACAACTGAGAGTCACCAATGTGTCGAAGATGTACGTTGTGTCGAAGCCCTGGAGTCGGTGAAGGTGGAGTCTAAAAGATCGGTGTTTGTGTCCTACTAATATGTTGTAGGATAGCTTCTTTTGAGAGTCGATCATTTTGTAGGTTTTTACCTAGACTCCTTTTGTATATAAACCCAGTTGTTTATACAAGTGTGCTCTTGTGAAATGTTGCCTTGCCTTCCTATCCCATGTTGTCTGTTGTCAGGGGTTATTGTTTGCTTCCGCATGTGTATTACAAATGAAAGGGTCAGCGACTAGTCTTGGGAAGTCGCATTTGTATCGACTGCAGTGGAACGTGCACGTTCTCGAGAGTCGGGGCGTGACAGTTATGGTTCAAATTCTAGCTGTAGTTGGGCTAGGCTAGTTCACCCAGCATCAAACTTTTCAATGACATGCAATACCAACTACTCGTTGACTTAGTAGTCGAAATAGTTTGCTTCGCTTCTCCTGATCTTGGGATTCAAGTCTTGTTGCGACCACGTTTGAAGTAAAATTTTGAATGCACCAGGGCCTACACAAGGAAGTTGCGCTCTTTGGATCCCCTGGGGAGGTGGACTAGGAAGTGCGCGAAAGCTAGCCGGGATACCATACTTGACCGTTAAACCAAAAATGAATAAATAACAGACAACAACCTTGTGAAATAAAGGAAAAAGAAAAATACATATATCACCAATTTAAGAGACAAGCTGCAATTAATAAACATTCGTGATATACTAGGAGTTAAACACAAAACACAAGCTAGCACTCGACATTTTCAAACTTACATATCACAAAAGAATAAAATCTTGAGACTTTGGCTGAAGTATCATTGCTGGAAGCTGATTGATTCGGTCGGCATCAATCATCGTCTATTTCTTGCTGGCACTCTCTTTCTGCAACGAGTAAAACTTTCTGTAATTTGCTAGCAAAAGAGAAATGTGTTCAAAGAAGATGAATTTAGAAAACTCCAGTATGCAACACCCATAGAATTTTCATCCGCTGTTCATTTAGTTCCATCAAAAATGGCATGATCGTAAAATTGGACGTGGAAAAACTAAAATAATTAGGCGAATATCAAATGCATACCAATATCCAACATATAAATATACTACTATTAAAGCACATCTTTCTGTAGATTGAAAGTGGTTTTCATTCAGCAAAATCTGTCAATTAACAATATAAACCTTCATTTTGCTATTTTCCACATACTCATGTGACAAATAGGTTACGCAAATTATGTACCATACAAAGGTCCCTTCTTATTAACGTTCGTATTTGTTAGAAACAATCAATACGGTTCTATAAAATGTTCTCTCTTATTTTTCCTTTAAGTATAATTAAATTTTTAGAAAATAGTACATAGTAAAGCTGCCCTTTCATTAACAACAACAACAACAACAACAACAACAACGATAATGATAATACATTTTACCTCGGACACTAGCTCCTATGCTTTGGTCAGTGTATGTTGGGGAACTTTAATACGCTTGGCAAGGTCTTCTTTAACTCCGGTAAGACTCACGCTGCTCAAGCCGTTGATATGATCCAAGCGGTCACGCCCCGATCCTTGAGTGTGCGCCCATCCCTCATTGGTCGATTAAATAGCGACATCCCAGGACGCATCACCGACCCATTCATTTTAAATGCACATGCGAAAACAATTAAATAATCCCCAGACAATAACACAGTGGGATAGAAAAGTAGGGCCATAATTTTTGAAAACTAAAACCACAAATCACAACACACGTGTGTGTGTGTGTGTGTGTAACAAGCCAAGTCATATATACAATACAAACCACTCTATTCACAGAGTCTACAAAACAGGGGTGGAGGTTTCTCAAAACTATGGATCCTCGTCCTCCTCTTCATCTTCTTCTACAAAACTCCAGCTGGAGCCTACAGGTGAGTACAAAGGGGGCCCTGGATCTGACATGTTCGGCTCCACGTCTATCACCGAACCTCCTGGAGGGTCTGGAGTGCCCTTTCCAAAAGCAACCTCCATCACATACAAAGGTATCTCAAATTCCGGTATGGGGCACTCTCTCAGTCCGTTACAATCCTAGCGATACCATGATCTGTATTCATGGGGCACCTTTTTGGGTAAGCCCACATCAACCCAGATTATGGACTTCACCAGTTCGTACTCGAATCCATTAGGGTGCCCACGAATCGGAATATAGTACCTCTGTTCTATGATCTTCTTCGGTTGTCCAAAATGCTCGAGAGGAGCTGCCATCTACAGACCTGAAATGTTATCCCACAACGGAGTGAGACGACGTCTCAGCAAGTTCAATCCCTTAAGACCCGACTAGGAAGAAAATACGTCCTGAGGGCTACCTAAGCACAAACATTAGTCAGAGGACTTACCTTGGCCTCGATTCCTTCCTGCAAGTCGATACAATTCAAATAACTCTTTAATCATATCAACCAATCAATTCATCGAATTAGATCGAATTATCGATCAATCGACTCAGTCAATTCCATGTCATCGAGACCATTCCCCGGTCTTCTCAATCGATACTATCTATAATACATAAGCTCACCAAAAGCTGCTAGATAAATTGATATAGCATACTACATATGCTCACCAGAAGCTACCAGTTATACTGATTCTGCTCATCAAATCAAATCACCATTTTTATCATTCCCGATAAAAATAGTCGTGTCTGGGTAAACGGTCAGCCTTAGTCAAAATACAATTTTCTCCCAGTTGAAAATCCCATTATTTATTACAGTGCATAAAAACATTTTTCACGTTGTAAACCGACACCCGATGATTTTCCAATTAATTACTGAAATTAATAAATTTTGAGATAAATACCCAAAATCACAAACGGCACTCAATTTGGCATCCAAGGATTTCAACGATCCTCGGGTATGTGACGGTCATGACCAATTGATGGAAGTATCATCGAACTGGGCATTGATTCGTATTCATTTATTTATTGGATTGATAAGATATGTTTAGCAATGGACCGATCAACCGTGCAATAAGAGAAGTCTTCGGACCTTGACCGGTTGATAAAATTCGGCCGTGCAAAAAGAACCTACATGTTGAATTTAAGGATAAAATTTTGAGGAATTGGACCGAACATGAGGATCATGTACGTCTTTTCTTCGTGCGATTCGACAAGTAAGGAAATGAAATTTTGCCATCTTGTCGCTTGATCGAATCCTTTCTTCATGCAAGAACTTCGGTTATGCACTTGTACATGAAGCAAATGGATTATGGGAATATAAATTGATTTCTTTGGAAAACAAAATGCTTCATATTTGTGCAGAAACTATGGGCTTATATTTTAAAGACTATGGGCCATTTAATTTGGATCTTTTGGCCTCAATTTTTGGGCCCAAGCAGCCTAAGGAGCCTCCAAAGTTGTCGACCAAAAGGGGGGGGGGAGATAACCGGACAAGGGAGACACCACTCTCCACTTGTCCATGGCTGCTTCAGCCTTCCTCCACCTGTCTCTCCCTTGAAGCCATCTGTTAACCTGCATGCAAAAGAAAAATTCACTAATCAATTAATCGAGAAGCAAAAGCATTTGGATGGAGCAAGAGAGAGAGAGAGAGAGACCGAGAGTGAGCAGCGAGCGGTCTGAGCGAGTGAGGGCAGAGAAGGAAGGCCGCCTTCCGTCTGTGCCTGCGATCGAGCTGCCACCATTGACGCCGCTGGTCTCCGTCGCCGTTGAGCCAAGCCGAGACCCCCCGAGCCCCTGTTTTTGCTTGTAACCGAATAGAAGAGCTTGAGGCAAGTGAAAGTTCACTAATCCATGTCTTGCATGCTGCAATTGTCTAGTGAAATGCTGGTAGAAGTGAGAAAATGCAGAATTGGGAGCTGCATGTTGATTTTAGATGAAAGAGATGAAGCTGGACTAAGAAACTGAGCAAAAACAGAGTATGTTCTATGGATTTCGGTTTTTGGGTTGAAATAAGAACTTAAGGGTCTAACTATAGTGGATTTTAAAAGTGAAGTAACTGTATTGTAGTGCAATACACTTGTAAATACTTGGCTGTGAACGTCGGATGTTGTGATTCAATGAGTAGGAGTAGTTCTCTTTAGGTTAGTAAACTGTTTTCGCAGAAAACAGCATGACCTTCGGTGATTCCATGGATTTTCTGTAATTATCTAGCCAAAATTAGATTTCTAATCCTTAATGAAAGTTGTAGGGCACATCTTTAGGAATAACATATCAAACATTTAGAATAATTGAACAAGGTTTGATCAATTAAACGATTTTTCTATGAAAATATTAAATCTGGAAGTCATTACAGAACATTAGCAAGGAATACAGCAATTACTGCTCTTGATACATAAGGAATTTGACTTGGTGTTCTTTATGAAACTTTTTCCTCAAGGTCTTATTTATAATATGTCAAAATTTCATAATTTTCTGAGTTCATTTAGGGATTATTCCGAAATTTTTACCAGAACTGTGCGTTGCAATAATCGAGCTGTTTTGTTCTGAATTTGTTCAAATGGTCCCAAAAGGTGAATGCATCTTGAATTGTTATTTGACATGATGATGCTGGAATTGGAATATTATGCAATATTGGGATTTGATGAAGGATTCATGGGATATCTTGTCATTGCATATGAAAGTATTTTTGAAAATTAAGATGTTAATTGATACTGTTGGACCCTCGGGTCAACGATGCCCCGGGAGTCGGGATGCCCAAAGGATTGAATGAGTCGATGCCTTGTGGATGCCCGGTGGCCCTAGTGGCTGAATGCCAGAGGTTTTTCCTTGGGAGCTTCGAGATGCCCGGTTGTATGCTAGTCGGTACGTAAATCCGGAGGGTCGGGATAACCATTCTCATGGTGAGTCTCGGAGGTTTTCCTTGTGATGCCCGGTGGGGTACGAGATGCCTGGAGGTGTGATACGCTCCGGATGCCCGGTGGCCTTAGTGGCTGAATGCCGGAGGCTTTTGCGATGCCAGGGTGGATGCGAATGCCCGGAGAGATGCAAACATTGGTCCTCCGGGGGATGAAATGATAAAGTGGATGATTCTACTAAGTGTGTGTGTGGTCTGGTTATAGGACTAAATTGTATGGCATGAAATGGGACGTGTCATTTCAGTTTGGCCCTATGATCGGGACTTGAGTAACTGGACATGATGCATTTTGATTCTTTTGAAATTACATTTGCCATTGCATTAAAGAATTTTAAGATTTTGATGCATATTTATCCCTTGATTACTTGTTTTTGTCTATCCCGCATGAGTCTAGATGTTGATGGTATTGCTTGACATGGCTTGATGAATCTTTTACTGCTGAGTGGTTGTACTCACCCCGTTTGGGGACTAACATTTCAGATTAGAAGACATGTCTCTGCTACCTGTCACCCCCGGTACTTTTTACGATGTCCCTGTTGACGTCGAGTGCGAGTGTTCGGAGCACCCTCATCTTGATATACGAGGGTTGGTTTTTATTCAAGTGCGGGTTCTGGTCATATATGATATCGGTCTACCTGATGGCCCAGTGATCTAGGAGTTTCTGTCGGTGCACGTTCGTCATGATGGTTTCATGCTAGGGATGTTGCCGCCGCCGCCAGCTGATGGACCAGGCTGGGTGTGACTGAGAGGGACGGGTAGCAGATGATTCATTTTTGGACCGCCGACACTAACTGATAGACTTTGTATAGGACTGCATGAAAAGGAAAGTCAAAAGAAGGTCGAGTTATCTTTTGTTATGAAGCCGAGTATAGAGAAACCACAGCTAATTTTGATGTATCGACCGATGTTGTCTATCAGACCTATGTAAACAAAAGTGATCGGCTTGACTTATAAACCTGTTTAGTAGGTGTGCATCGTTTCAAATTTTGGGATAGGGAGATGTGATTTCGCTTCCGCTATATATTTATATACAGCGTAGGGACCGATCTATAAATTATAAACCCCCACGATTGTTAGACCTTCAAGTCAGAAAGGGGGAGGTAAGTGAACTGTGGCGACCTAACGGATTAGGGGCCGTTTCGGGGGTGCCACAGCCGGGGTTTTTTGGTATTAGAGCAAAGGTTTATGTGGAGTGATAAGGTGCCTCAGAAGGAAATGAGGATAGAATGACTTTGAACAACGGGTGATAGATTTTCACTCGTAGATCTCTGGTAACTAGTGTGATGTTACCTTTGTGTGTCAGTAGCATTCTATGTTACTTGTGTGATTTTAGTAACAACCTTATCCTTTTATCTGATCAATGACATCAAGCCACAAATTATTCCTGAGGCAAATGCTTGGAAAACTGCAGGAAAATCATGGTACGAACTGGGAGTTCTCATCCACCGAGGGATGAAGCCTCTACTTCAAGGGTTGAACCCCGGATGGAAGATATCCTGTAGGCATTGGCCAATATAGGAAATCTGATGGAAAGGCAAGCACAGCAACAACCTGGAGCAGAACGCCGTACTCAAGGACTGGTGGAACAATTCCTGAAGTTGAAACCACCTAAGTTTAGTGGAATGGGAAGTCCTGAGGAGGTGGAGCATTGGATTAATGGTATGGAACGGATTTTTCGGTTGTTGAACTGTAGCGATGCTGAAAAGATAACTTTGGCAGAGTACCAACTGGAGGGGAATGCAAAATTTTTGGTCGAGAGCTTCAAGAGACACGATCTTTCCACCAGGTACTGATATTAACTGGGATGCATTTGCTAGAGCTTTTAATAGAAATCATTTCTCTGACTATGCTAGGGATAAGAAGATCACAGAATTTGTTCAGTTAGAACAAAGGGAGCTAACAGTGGACTAGTATGAAGCAAAATTTTCTGAGTTGTCTAGGTATGCTCCCAGATTGGTTGAGGATCGAGAGGAAAAGGCTAAGAGATTCCTGAAAGGATTAAGGACTGATATTAGGAAACAACTTGTGCCTCTGAATATAAGGGATTATAATAAGATTTATGAGAGGGCACAGTTCGTGGAGCAAGAGTTAGTAAGAGAGCAATCAAAATCTAAGAAGCATATGACATTTAATGATGCTTGAAGGGGTAAGAGACCTTATCCTGGTCAAGGTCAGCCCTGTGAATCTAAAAAGAGGAGTAATTTTGGGAATTTTGGAAAAGCCAAGAGTGGCTCAGTTCTAGGGAGAATACCCTTCCAGGGTAATGTTTGCCAGAGGTGTGGTGGACAGCATGGGCCAAGATTTTGTAATAGTCCACCGAAATGTTTTGGTTGCGGGCAGATGGGGCACTTTAAGAGAAATTGTCCACAAGAAAGGTCGCAGCTAAGTGTCAACTCGGTGCGACAGGTACAACAACGTATTGCTGGACCAAATCTACCAAGGAATCCAGAAAGGCCACCAGCACAAGGAAGGGTGTATGCGGTCACCCAAGAGGAAGTGGAAGCTTCCAAAAATGTCATCTCAGGTACGATCTCTATAAACGATAAAAAGGCATATGCATTGTTTGATACGAGTGCTACGCATTATTTTGTGTCTAAAAGATATAGACGGTTGAGTAAGATAGAAACTACCTCTCTTGAGACGCCTCTTTGTGTTTCCACGCCGCTAAAGGATGTGATATTATCTACATTGGTATGTGAAAAATGTAAGATAACTATAGGAGGACGGGATATGGAAATAGACCTAGTTGTGATGGCCATGTATGACTTTGATGTTATCATCGAAATGGACTGGCTCCATAAGTATTAGGCTAAGGTGGATTGCTATAGAAAGGTGATCCAATTTGTTTTACCTGATCGATCTAGTTGTGCATTTTTCGGAGGCCAGACCAACCCCTCTATAGCACTTATTTCAGTAGTGGAAGCCCGTGCACTACTTGACGAAGGATGTCAAGGATACCTGGCAGCGGAAAAGGATTATAATAAGGAAGAGTCTAAGCTCGATGAAATTCGAGTGGTCAGGGAATTTCAAGATGTATTTCCTGAGGAACTGCCTGGGTTACCATCAGAATGAGAAATTGAGTTCAAGATTGAACTAATGCCTAGAACAGGACCGATATCAGAAGCTCCGTATAGGATGGCCTTGACGGAATTGAAAGAGTTGAAGGTACAACTACAAGAGTTGCTCGATAAAGGATTTATTAGGCCAAGTGCTTCTCCCTGGGGTGCACCAGTTTTGTTTGTGAAAAAGAAGGATGGGTCGATGCGTCTATGTATTCACTATAGGCAACTGAATCAGGTGACCATTAAGAATAAGTATCCCTTGCCTAGAATTGATGATCTATTTGACCAACTACAAGGAAGTTCGGTCTTTTCTAAGATTGACTTGAGATCAGGATACCATCAATTAAGGATTAAGAAGGAAGACATTCCTAAGACTGCATTTAGGACTCATTATGGACACTATGAGTTCCTAGTTATGCCATTTGGACTGACGAATGCTCCGGCCGCATTCATGGATTTGATGAATAGGATATTTAAGCACTATTTGGATCAATTTGTAATTGTCTTCATTGATGATATACTGATATATTCTAAAGGACCTGAAGAGCATGACCGACACCTGAAGATAGTATTGCAAATACTTAGAGACCATAAGTTGTACGCCAAGTTCAGTAAGTGTGAATTTTGGCTGGACCGGATAATATTTTTGGGACACGTGGTCTCAGGAGGAGGAATTGCAGTGGACCCAGCGAAAGTTGAGATGGTAATAAATTGGCCGAGACCGACAATGCCTACTAAGATACAGAGTTTCTTAGGGCTGGCAGGTTATTATAGAAGGTTTAGTGAAGGATTTTCACAACTTGCTGGACCATTGACGAAGTTGACTCGAAAGAATGTAAAATTTGAATGGAATGGAGAATGCACAAGGAGTTTTCAGGAACTCAAAAGAAGATTGACTACGGCTCCAATTCTAACTATACCATCTGGATCTGATGGGTTCACGGTATATAGTGATGCATCTCACAAAGGACTGGGATGCGTTCTGATGCGGCATGGCAAGCTCATAGCCTATGCATCGAGACAGTTGAAACCTCACGAATTGAACTACCCAACCCATGACTTAGAATTGGCAGCTATAATTTTTGCTTTGAAAATATGGAGACATTATTTGTATGGAGAAAAGTTTGAAATCTATACAGATCATAAGAGTTTAAAATATTTGTTTTCGCAAAAAGAGCTAAGCATGAGATAGAGGAGGCGGATAGAGTTGTTAAAGGATTATTATTGTGCAATACGGTACCATCCTGCAAAGGCAAATAAGGTGGCGAGACGCTCTTAGTCGTAAGTCGGCTATGGATTTGGCCGATATGAGAATAACAGAATGGAATCTGTTAAAATCGTGCTTGACTCGAGTTTAAATTGGAAGTAGATAACCTTACCAGCATGCTTACTGCGCTGAGGATTGAGCCGGAGATTATCCAGAAAATTAAGATGCTGCAAGAATCTTACCCGGAAATAGTAAAAGTATGAAATGCCGTGTCTTTAGGAAAAAGACCAGAATTTCAAATCTCTGAGGATGGAGTGGTAAGATGTCAGGGACAACTCTGTGTTCCCGATAATGAAGAAGTGAAGAGGGAAATCTTGTCGGAAGCACATAGGAGTAATTATAGTATTCATCCAGGTAGTACAAAGACGTACAGAAATTTACGCCAACAATACTGGTGGAATGGCATGAAGGCAGATATCGCCAAGTATGTTTCCCAGTGCTTGATATGTCAGCAAGTGAAAGCGGAACATCATAAACCCGCAGGACTATTGAGACCATTGGATATCCCAGAGTGGAAATGGGAGCATGTAACAATGGACTTTGTACAAGGATTGCCAAGGACATCAAGTGCTCATGACTCTATCTGGGTAATAGTGGATCGTCTGACTAAGTATACGCATTTCCTAGCAGTTCGCATAGACTATCCGATGGATAAATATGCTGAGATATATGTAAGCCGGGTAGTACGCTTACATGGTGTTCCTATAACTATTACGTTAGATCGAGATACCAGATTTACTTCAAACTTTTGGCGAAGTCTTCAAATTGCCTTAGGGACTAAGCTTCAATTTAGTACTGCTTTTCATCCACAAACGGATGGACAAACAGAAAGAGTGATCCAGACATTAGAGGACATGTTAAGAGCTTGCGTTATTGATTTTAAAGGAATTTGGGATGAAAGATTGCATTTGGTAGAATTCGCCTATAACAATAGTTTTCAGAAAAGTATAAGCATGGCTACCTATGAAGCATTATATGGAAGGAGATGTAGGACCCCTGTCTGTTGGAATGAAGTAGGTGAAAGGAAACTGACAGGGCCTGAGTTGGTGCAGGTTACTATAGAAGCAGTTGAGATCAAAAGGAAAAGACTTAAGATGGCTCAAAGTCGACAAAAAGACTACGCAGATAAGCGTAGAAGACCTTTGGAATTTAATGTAGGAGACCATGTATTCCTTAAAGTATCTCCGAGGAAAGGGACATCACGATTTGGAATAAAGGGTAAGTTAAGTCCCATATTTGTTGGACCTTTTGAGATACTCGAGAGAATAGGAGATGTAGCTTATCGATTGGCACTACCTCCTAAATTGGAAAATTTAGATGATGTGTTCCATGTGTCGATGCTGAGTAAGTACCAGCTAGATCCTGGACACATACTCAATGAAGCCATCAAAGTGGATGAGAAAGTGAGATACATAGAAGAGCCAGTACGAGTGTTGGACCGAAAAGAACAAATTCTTGGGACGAAGAAAATTCCTTTAGTTGAAGTGTTATGGCAATATCATGATATGGAAGAGGCCACGTGGGAAAGCGAAAAAGAGATAAAGGAAAAGTACCCTCATTTGTTCATTGAGACTTAAGTGATGTTTAATTTCGAGGACGAAATTCTCTCAGGAGGGGAGAATTGTGGCATCCAAGGATTTCAACGATCCTCGAGTATGTGACAGTCATGGCCAATCGATGGAAGTATCATCGAACCGGGCATTGATTCATATTCGTTTATTTATTGGATTGATAAGATATGTTTAGCAATGGACCGATCAACCGTGCAATAAGAGAAGTCTTCGAACCTTGACCGGTTGATAAAATTCGGCCGTGCAAAAAGAACCTACATGTTGAATTTAAGGATAAAATTTTGAGGAATTGGACCGAACATGAGGATCATGTACGTCTTTTCTTCGTGCGATTCGACAAGTAAGGAAATGAAATATTGCCATCTTGTCGCTTGATCGAATCCTTTCTTCACACAAGAACTTCGGTTATGCACTTGTACATGAAGCAAATGGATTATGGGAATATAAATTGATTTCTTTTAAAAACGAAATGCTTCATATTTGTGCAGAAACTATGGGCTTACATTTTAAAGACTATGGGCCATTTAATTTGGATCTTTTGGCCTCAATTTTCAGGCCCAAGCAGCCCAAGGAGCTTCCAAAGTTGTCAACCAAAAGGGGGGGAGAACCGGACAAGGGAGACACCACTCTCAACTTGTCCATGGCAGCTTCAGCCTTCCTCCACCTGTCTCTCCCTTGAAGCCATCTGTTAACCTGCATGCAAAAGAAAAATTCACTAATCAATTAATCAAAGAAGCAAAAGCATTTGGATGGAGCAAGAGAGAGAGAGAGAGAGACCGAGAGTGAGCAGCGAGCGGTCTGAGCGAGTGAGGGCAGAGAAGGAAGGCTACCCTCCGTCCGTGCCTATGATCGAGCTGCCGCCGTCAACGCCACCGGTCTCCGTCGCCGTTGAGCCAAGCCGAGACCCCGAGCCCCTGTTTTTGCTTGTAACCAAGTAGAAGAGCTTGAGGCAAGTGAAAGTTCACTAATCCATGTCTTGCATGCTACAATTGTCTAGTGAAACGCCGGTAGATGTGAGAAAATGCAGAATTGGGAGCTGCATGTTGATTTTAGACGAAAGAGATGAAGCTGGACTAAGAAACTGAGCAAAAACAGAGTATGTTCTATGGATTTCGGTTTTTGGGTTGAAATGAGAACTTAAGGGTCTAACTATAGTGGATTTTTTAAGTGAAGTAACTGTATTGTAGTGCAATACACTTGTAAATACTTGGCTGTGAACGTCGGATGTTGTGAGTCAATGAGTAGGAGTAGTTCTCTTTAGGTTAGTAAACTGCTTTCGCAGAAAACGGCATGACCCTCGGTGATTCCATGAATTTTCTGTAATTATCTAGCCAAAATTATATTTAAAATCCTTAATGAAAGTTGTAGGGAACATCTTTAGGAATAACATATCAAAAATTTAGAATAATTGAACAAGGTTTGATCGATTAAACTATTTTTCTATGAAAATGTTAAATCTGGAAGTCATTACAGAACATTAGCAAGGAATACAGCAATTACTGCTCTTGATACATAAGGAATTTGACTTGGTGTTCCACATGAAACGTTTTACTTAAGGTCTTATTTATAACATGTCAAAATTTCATAATTTTCTGAGTTCATTTAGGGATTATTCCGAAATTTTTACCAGAACTGTGCATTGCAATAATCGAGCTGTTTTGTTCTGAATTTGTTCAAATGGTCCCAAAAGGTGAATGCATCTTGAATTGTTATTTGACATGATGACGCTGGCAATGGCATATTATGCAAGATTGGGATTTGATGAAGGATTCATGGGATATCTTGTCATTGCATATGAAAGTATTTTTGAAAATTAAGATGTTAATTGTCACCGTTGGACCCTCTGGTCAACGATGCCCCGGGTGTCGGGATGCCCAAAGGATCGAATGAGTCGATGCCTTGTGGATGCCCGGTGGCCCTAGTGGCTGAATGCCAGAGGTTTTTCCCCGGGAGCTTTGGGATGCCCGGTTGTATGCTAGTCGGTACGTAAATCCGGAGGGCCGGGATAGCCATTCTCATGGTGAGTCTCGAAGGTTTTCCTCATGATGCCAGGCGGGGTACGAGATGCCTGGAGGTGTGATACGCTTCGGATGCCCGGTGGCCTTAGTGGCTGAATGCCGGAGGCTTTCGCGATGCCAGGGTGGATGCGAATGCCCAGAGAGACGCAAACATTGGTCCTCCGGGGGATGAAACCTTTTGAATGATAAAATGGATGATTCTACTAAGTGTGTGTGTGGTCTGGTTATAGGACTAAATTGTATGGCATGGAATGGGACGTGTCATTTTAGTTTGGTGCTATGATCGGGACTTGAGTAACTGGACATGATGCATTTTGATTCTTTTGAAATTACATTTGCCATTGCATTAAAGAATTTTAAGATTTTGATGCATATTTATCCCTTAATTACCTATTTTTGTCTATCCTGCATGAGTCTAGATGTTGACGGTATTGCTTGACGTGGCTTGATGAATCTTTTACGGCTGAGTGGTTGTATTCACCCCGTTTGGGGACGAATATTTCATATTAGAAGACATGTCTTTGCTACCTGTCACCCCCGGTACTTTTTACGGTGTCCCTGTTGACGTAGAGTGCGAGTGTTCGGAGCACCCTCATCTTGATATACGAGGGTTGGCTTTTATTCGAGTGCGGGTTCTGGTCGTATATGATATCGGTCTGCCTGATGGCCCAGTGATCTAGGAGTTTCGTCGGTGCAAGTTCGTCGTGATGGTATAGAGAAACCACGGCGAATTTTGATGTATCGACCGATGTTGTCTATCAGACCTATGTAAACAAAAGTGATCGGCTTGACTTATAAACCTGTTTAGTAGGTGTGCATCGTTTCAAATTTTAGGATAGGGAGATGTGATTTTGCTTCCGCTATATATTTATATACTGCGCAGGGACCGATCTATAAATTATAAACCCCCAGGATTGTTAGACCTTCAAGTCAGAAAGGGGGAGGTAAGTGAACTGTGGCGACCTAACGGATTAGGGGCCGTTTCGGGGGTGCCACAGCCGGTGTTTTGGTATTAGAGCAAAGGTTTATGTGGAGTGATAAGGTGCCTCAGAAGGAAATGAGGATAGAATGACTTTGACCAACGGGTGATAGATTTTCACTCGTAGATCTCTGGTAACTAGTGTGATGTTACCTTTGTGTGTCAGTAACATTCTATGTTACTTGTGTGATTTTAGTAACAACCTTATCTTTTTATCTGATCAATGACATCAAGCCACAAATTATTCCTGAGGCAATTGCTTGGAAAACTGCAGGAAAATCATGGTACGAATTGGGAGTTCTCATCCACCGAGGTCTGAATCCTCTGCTTCAAGGGCTGAACCCCGGATGGAAGATATTCTGCAGGTATTGGCCAATATAGGAAATCTGATGGAAAGGCAAGCACAGCAACAACCTGGAGCAGAACACCGTACTCAAAGACTAGTGGAATAATTCCTGAAGTTGAAACCACCTAAGTTTAGTGGAATGGGAAGTCCTGAGGAGGTGGAACATTGGATTGATGGTATGGAACGGATTTTGAACTATAGTGATGCTGAAAATATAACTTTGGCAGAGTGCCATGTGGCACCCTTTGACGGCCTCCGATCCGTTAGGGTCGCCACACGTACCTTTCACTTATCCTATTAACATATCACTCTGATACCATTTGAATTGTAGTGGGTCCATAAATCCTGGGGGTTTGTATGATCTCAATTGGTCCCAGCGCAGTTCATATAACGGAAGCATACTCGACATCTCCCTAACCCGTACTCAAACTAAATAATACAATGCAATACACACCAACTATACCTTTCATATATATAGAAGCTAATGCCGAACCACTTTTATTTACATACTTTGATGGACATCACGAGTCAGTACAACAAAAGGCCAAGGCTTTAACTAAGCTCGGCTATAACCCAAAAGAACCCGACTCTACATCGGACATGTACATCAATCCATCATCCCGGTGTCGGCCATCCAAAAATGTCATCCTCCACCGCCACACGCTCTAATCACACCCAGCCCGGTGCATCGGCCGATGGCGGCGGCAGCATCCCCATCATCCTCCCATCGTGATGAACATGGACGGACAGGAACTCCTGGACTATAGGGCCATCAGGTAGGCCCACATCATACATAACCAAAACACGAACACGGATAAACACCAGACCAT
The DNA here is from genome assembly GCA_014182365.1 of Eucalyptus tenuipes. Lineage (NCBI taxonomy): Eukaryota > Viridiplantae > Streptophyta > Magnoliopsida > Myrtales > Myrtaceae > Eucalyptus > Eucalyptus tenuipes. Next base: position 13,113,775 of record CM024543.1, read on the forward strand.
GAACACCAACGCAGGGGTGCTCCGAGCACTCGACCTCAACATCAGAAGGTAAGCCATAAAATGTACCACGCGTGACAGGTGACAGAGGCATCTCCTAATCTGAAATGTTAGTCCCCAAAAGGGGTGAGTACAACCACCCAGCAGTAAAAATCCATCAAACTACATAATGCAACAGGCAAGACAACCACAATTTCGTATGAAATGCACATATCATTCATGTAATCATGCTTGTATTTCCATGAGGTTCATTCAAGAAAGCAATTCATATTCCATGCCATATACATATACATGCACATGATTCATAACATTCATATAATCGGGTATATATCCCCATGAGATCCATTCAATACCTTCATGATCGCATTCCCAATGCCATATAGTAGCAACTCAATTTCATAGGCAATTATATCCCATGCCGTATGCACACACACATGCGCATGATTCAATTTCCATTTTAACTTTCGAAAGGATCTCATTCATTTTTCTTCCAAGGACCAGTGTTTGCATCCCTCATATATCGCTCGCACCCAATCTGGCATCACGAGGAGCCTCCGGCACACACCTCCGGGCATCCGGCACACACCTCCGGGCATCTCGCACCCCAACTGGCATCACGAGGCCATCCGGCACACACCTCCGGGCAACCGGCACACACCTTCAGGCATCTCGAAACTCCCGAGGACATCCGGCACACACCTCCGGGCATCCGGCACACACACTCCGGGCATCCCGACACTCCCGGGGCATCGTCGGCTCATACCTCTGACGGTATCATCATTATCACAATGTATATTCACATATATATCTCATTTTGAAATTAGCATTTGATGCAATAATATCAGAGGTCTAAACCAGCCTTTTTGATGTCATATGATATGCCAAATGTCACCATATATGCAGTACAAATAACACCCAAGATATCACATTTCATAAAGCAATTCATTTGTTCTTGAAAAAGAAGCAAGTTTTCGGATAAAGCAGAATGTACTCATTTAATTAAAATTCTAGAAAAATTAGTAAATGATCTCAATAAATTCTGAAAATTTAACATGTTATAAACAAGATCTAGAGAAAAAGGTTTCATGAAGAACACCATGTCAAGAACGTGTCACATCAATCACATAGGTCCATACATCACAGCGAAAGAAATTCCAACACCACTTTTGCACAGTTTCGGAAATAATTTCGATTAAGTCCTTAAATGAACTCTGAAAATTCTGATATTTTAATATGTTATAGTTGAGACCTATAGTTAAAAGTCCCATGAAGAAATTGAAGTCTAATTCATTCTGGATTAAACTATATGATTATTACAACTCATCCTAACCCTCGGCTCAATCTCCAGATTTAACCCTTTCAAAGAAAAATCATTTCCCCGATCAATACTTGTCCGTTTATTCTCAAGTTTCAGTATGTTGTTCCTCAAGATGTCATCTACAATTCTCATCAAATTCGGACTGGATAATTTTACAAAATTCACAGAATAGCGAGGGATCAACATAACAGTTTCCAGATCTACCATCTCAGAAGAAAAATGGTTTCACCATCAAATACTTGTCCGTTTCCCCTCGAATTTTGAAATGTTAAACTTTAAGAAGTCCTCTACAACTTTCATCAAGAAGTTGAAGTGAGATTCCAACTAGAAACTTTCATGCAGCTCACGAAATCACCAAAGGTCGGACTGTTTTTCCAGAAAATATATTACTAGACTAAGGCACTACTCCCATAACTTCGAAAATTCTCACCTCCACCACATCCGAAATTCACCATGCATCACACACAATCACAGCAAGCAAAGTGTAGATCAATGGACTCTACTTGCCTTAAATCCAATGAAAATCACAGCAAGCATGTGGCATCCCAAAAATAACTCATGGCCGTGTGTTTTATAAGTAGGAGTTTATTGATTTATGATTTCAAGATTTATGGCCAAGTGAATAAGAATGATCTGGTATTTATATAAATGGATAATTATTTTGTTGGAAATGCGTCCTATGTCCATGTGAGACCAAGGATTTTATTTGATGAGGAAATTATGTTTTTGGCCATGAATTTTATAAGTTGGATTTTATTAAACTATGTTACAAAGTATTATGGCCATTTAAATTTGTAATTTGGTACCTTGTATAAGTGGGATTAAGATGGATTATCAAAAATAAATATGGGCCATTTAAGTTTGGACCTTAGACCCAAGTGAGTTGGGCCTAAAGTGGGCCAAGAGGCCCAGCCCATAGAGTCCATGGGGTTGTCGACGCATGGAGGGGGAGGAGTCGAATGGCCTCCTCCAAGTGTCTTCGGCAAGGGAGACACTTGTCTCCTCCTTGGGAACAAGTGTCCCCCCATGCAAAAATGTGAATGCATGCAAGTTTTCTTTTCAACCAAAAGGAAAAGGGGGAAGGGGGTGGTCGGTCTAGGTGCCGAGAGAGAAGAGAGGAAGAGAGAAAGAGAGGAAGAGAGGAAGAGAGGAAGAGGAGACGCCGTCGAGCCCGCCTAGTCCCGCCGTCGTTCTTGCTGTGTTCCCTTCGAATTTGAGGCAAGTGAAGTCCTAAAACCTACTCCTTGCATTTCTGTGTGTATGTGTAGTAGATGGTAAGTCTCGGTTGTGGTAGATGAGATGAGATTTCGGAGCTTTGAAGAGAGATTCGCTGGTCATGCATGCTGATTTCGGAAAGACCAGTCCGACTGTCCGTGAGTTTGTGTGTTGCATGTGACTTTTTAGTTGAAATATTGTTTCGATTCCATCATGAAAGTTGTAGAGAACATCTTGAAGTATAACATACTAAAATTTGAGACAAAATGGACAAGTATTGAGGGGTGAAACCCTTTTTCTATGAAAACATTAGATCTGGAAACTGTTTTGTTGACCTCTTGGTGAATTCGTGTGTTGTATGTGACTTTTTAGTTGTAATTTCACTTAGACCTCTTCATGAAAGTTGTAGAGAACATCTTTAATAATAACATACTGAAATTTGAGATAAAACGAACAAGTATTTCTTGGTGAAACAATTTTCCTTTGGAGAGACTAGATCTGGAATTCGTCGTGATAACCTTCAGTGGTTTCGTGGTCTGTAAAGTAACCTTCTTGTTGAAATTTCACTTCAATTTCTTAACGAAAGTTGTAAAGAACATCCTGAGGTTTAACATATCAAAAATTTAGAGAAAAAAAACAAGAATATGTAGGTGAAATCGTGGTTTTTCGGAGGTAGTTAGATTCTGGAAATTTCGGTACTAAGAACAGAAGTTTTAACCGCCTATATTTAATTACCTAGGACGAATATGACTTTAATTCCTTCATGAAAAATCTATCTTAGGGTCTTGACTATCACATAGTCGAATTTCATAATTTTTGAATGTCATTTTGGTATTTAATTGAAAATGTTTTTTAAAACTGTGCAATCTGATGTGTTCGGACTTTGTAAGTTGCAATGCGTGGGCTATATCGTTTGTATGAGATTATTTTGGAAAAGTGTTCTGCATGAAATATCTTTGTTTATGTCTTGCCTACAACATATTCAAATCTAGTGATTTTTCAAGTTCATTTGCCTATTTAACCAAAAATGTTTCAAAAACTGTGGAATGGAACGGACAGAATTAGTAGTGCTGTGATGCGTGGTCTGTATTGAACTATATGGGGATCCTTTGGTGTAGTGTTCTTCATGAAATATCTGCCTTTATGTCTCGACTATCACATGTTCGTATTTCATAATTTTTGAAGGTCATTTGGGTATTCAATTAAAATGTTTTCTAAAACTGTGCAAGCTGGATTGTGCGAATTTCAAAAGCTGTAATGCATGGACTATTCTGTTTTTGTATGAAATTCTGGTGGTGTTGTGTTCTTCATGAGATAAATGCCTCTAGATCTCGTCTATGATGTGTCAAATTTTCAGAATTTATTAATGCCATTTACTAATTTTCTGGAATTTTAATTGGAGGAATGCATTCTGATTTATTCGAAAAAAATTGATGTGTTTTGAAAAATAAATGAATTTATCCATGTGATGGAATACCTTGAGTGGTTGATTTTGCTGCATATGTGATGGCATATGGCATGTTATATGGCATGAAAAAGTTGGTTGAGACTCTTGATATTGATGCATCAAATGCCATGTTGAAATTGAGATACATGTATAAATGTAAATGGAGATAGTAACAAGACCGTCGGAGGTGTGAGCCGACGATGCCCCGGGAGTGTCGGGATGCCCGGAATGTGGGGGTGCAGGATGCCCGATGGCCTAGTGGCGTAATTCCGGAGGGTCCTCGGGAGTTTCGAGATGCCCGGTGGTATACGGTACGTAATTCCGAGGGGGAATCCTGGTGGTATGTTGGTACGTAATCCCGAAGCCTCGGAGGTGTGTGCCGAGGGGATACCTCGTGATGCCAGTTGGGATACAAGATGCCCGGAATGTGGGGGTGCCGGATGCCCAGTTGTATTTTGAATACATGCCTGGAGGTTCCTCGCGATGCCTGGTTGGATGCGAGCGATAAATTGTGGGATGCAAACATTGGTCCCTAGAAAGAAAAACTGATGAGATCCTTGTGAAAGATAAGAATTGAAAATGAATCATGTGAATGGGTGTATGCACATGGCATGATGCATGATCTGCTTATGAAAGTAAATTAATGCTATTTGATATTGAAAATGCGATCATGAAGGCATGAATGGATCTCATGGCGATGTATGCTTGATAGCATGGATGATATGAATCATGGTGGCATATGCACGATGGCATGGTGAGATATGCATGACTGCATGGTGGTATATGCACATATGGCATGGATATGCATGAATGCTTGATGATGAGTGCATGGTGGTATATGCACATATGGCATGGTGATATATGCATGAATGCTTGATGATGAGTGCATGGTGGTATATGCACATATGGCATGGTGATATATGCATGAATGCTTGATGATGAGTGCATGGTGGTATATGCACATATGGCATGGTCATATATGCATGAATGCTTGATGATGAGTGCATGATGGTATATGCACATATGGTATGATGACATATGCATGGCTGCAAGGTAAGTTATGCTTAAATGCATGAATGATACGTGCTTTGTTATGATGGCTTGATTGTTACGTGTGACGCAATCGGTAGTTTGGTGGATCTTTACCGCCGAGTGGTTGTACTCACCCCTTTTGGGGATTAACATTTCAGACTAGATAAGATTCCTCTCGCCACCACCGCCACCGGTAGATGGATCAAGTGGTTGGATATGACCGTGAGGAGGAGGATAGCAAAGGAAGGAACTTTTGGACGCCGACACCGATCGATGGACTTTAAGTATACGACTGTTGGAGGAGATGTCGGTCATCTTTTGAAGTATAGCCAAGTATAGAAAACCATGGCATTTTGATGTACCGATGAATGATGTCCATCTGATTTAAGTAAATAAAAGTGTTCGGCTTTTACCCATAAATGTTTAGTTGGTGTGCATCGTTTTCTGAATATAGGAAAGGGAGTTGATGGATGTGCTTCCGCTATATGAATTGCGCAAGGGACCGATCAAAAAACAAAAATGTAAACCCCCAGGTTGTATGGACCTGCTGCAATTCAAATGGTATTAGAGTGACATGTTATTAGGGAAAGTGAAAGGTAAGCGAACTGTGGTGACCCTAACGGATTGGGGGCCGTCGAGGGGTGCCACAAAGCACAACGACGGGGCTAGGTGGCGTCGATCGACGGTGGCAGCTAGGCGGATGCACGGCGGCGGGTCTTCTTCTTCCTCTCTCGACTTCACTCTCTCTCTCTCTCTCTCTCTCGGTGCCTTGCTCAATCCGCCCCCTCCCCTTTTTCCTTTTTGGTTGATTAATTTATTGCATGTGATTTAATTTTGCATGCTAAGACACTTGGCTCCAAGGGGAGACAAGTGTCTTCTTGTTGAAGACACATGGAGGAGGCCCATCCGGTTTCCCCCCTTCCTTCGGTCGACGACCCCTTGGGGCTTCTTGGGCCGGGCCTCTTGGCCCACTTTGGGCCCAACACTTTTGGGCCTAAAGTCCAATTTTTAAATGGCCCAAAAATAATACTAAATAAGCCCATATTTGCTCTTAAATTCATAATCTCAAATACTCACATGGCCAAATAAAGTTGCAACATTAATCGATGAAAATTCAACTTATAGAGTACACGGGCAAGGACAGAAAATTCCTTGTCAAATTATCCTTTAGTACAATCCTTGATCACACTTAGATATAGGATACATTTCCTAATCAAAACAATAGTCCATCCAATGTTCGGCCTTGTTTAATTGAAATCCGTCGGTCTGATGACTATAATATAGTCCAATGGTGCTTCCGATACCTTTTCATGGGTTGCAGTGTATCTAGGGATCATTATGAAATTTTAGGATGCCACAATTCTCCCCTCCTTAGAGAATTTCCTCCTCGAAATTTCGACATCACTATGCCTCTTGAAACAAGTGAGGGTACTTTTCCTTCATCTTATCTTCACTTTCCCAAGTGGCTTCCTCCATATCGTGATGTCGCCATAATATTTTAACCAATGGAATTTTCTTGGTCCTAAGAACTTGCTCCTTTCGGTCCAACACTTGCATAGGCTCTTCGATGTATCTCACTCTCTCATCCACTTTGATGGCTTCATGATCGAGTATGTGACCAAGATCCGGCTGGTACTTCCTTAGCATCGATACATGGAATACGTCATACAAGTTTCCCAATTTAGGAGGCAGCGCCAAATGATAAGCTACATCTCCTATTCTTTCAAGTATATCAAAAGGTCCAACAAATCTAGGGCTCAGCTTACCTTTCACTCCAAATCGAGATATTCCTTTCATAGGGGATACTTTAAGGAATACATGATCTCCTATATTAAATTCCAAAGGCCTTCTACGCTTATCTACGTAGTCTTTCTGCCTACTCTAGGCTGTTTTAAGTATTTTCCTGACAATTTCAACAGCTTCAGTAGTAACTTGTACCAATTCAGGTCCTGTCAATTTCATTTCACCTACTTCATTCCAACAAATAGGGGTCCTGCACCTTCTTCCATATAATGCTTCATACGGAGCCATGCCTATACTTTTTTGAAAACTATTGTTATAGGCGAACTCTATCAAGTGCGACTTTTCATCCCAACTTCCCTTAAAATCAATAATACAAGCTAACATATCTTCCAGAGTCTGGATCACTCTTTCCGTTTGCCCATCTATTTGAGGATGAAAGCAGTACTAATTTGAAGCTTTGTCCCTAATGCATTTTGGAGACTTCGCCAAAAATTTCAAGTAAACCTGGAGTCTCGATCAGATGTGATCGTTACAGGAATACCATGTAAGCGTACTATCTGACTTACATATATCTCGGCAAGTTTATCCATCAAATAGTCTAAGCGAACTACTAGGAAATGGGCAGACTTAGTCAAATGATCTACTATTACCCAGATCGAGTCACGACCACTTGATGTCCTTGGCAGTCCTTGCACAAAGTCCATCGTCACATGCTCCCATTTCCACTCTGGTACGTCCAATGGTCTCAATAGTCCTGCGGGTTTGCGGTGTTCCGCTTTCACTTGCTGGCATATTAAACATTGAGAAACATGTTTAGTTACATCCTTCTTCATGCCATTCCACCAAAATAGCTGGCGTAAATTTCCATACATCTTTGTACTACCAGGATGGATACTATATTTACTCCTATGTGCTTCCGATATGATTTCCTTTCTCACTTCTTCATTATCGGGAACACAGAGTCGTCCCTGACATCTTACTATCCCATCTTCAGAGACTTGAAACTCTGGTTTTTTCCCTAAAGACACAGCGTCTCGTATTTCTATAATCTCCGGGTTAGATTTTTGTAAAATCTTAACTTTCTGAATAATTTCGGGCTCAATCCTTAATGCAGTGAACATACCAGTAAGGTGGTCTATTTCCAACTTGAAGTCTGAATCCACAATTGATTTTAACAAATTTCACTCTGTTATTCTTAGACTAGCCATGTCCAAAGCCGACTTTCGACTAAGGGCATCTGCCACCTTATTTGCCTTTCCTGGATGGTACTATTTTTCACAATCATAATCCTTCAACAATTCCATCCATCTCCTTTGTCTCTTGTTCAATTCCTTTTGTAAAAACAAATATTTTAGGCTCTTATGATCTGTATAGATCTCAAACTTCTCTCCATACAAATAGTGCCTCCATATCTTCAAAGCAAACACTATAACTGCCAATTCTAAATCATGAGTTGGGTAATTTAACTCGTGAGGCTTCAACTGCCTCAATGCATAGGCTATGACCTTGCCATGTTGCATCGGAACACATCCCAATCCTTTATGAGATGCATCACTATACATCGTGAATCCACTAGATCCAGATGGTATAGTTAGAATTGGGGCTGTAGTTAATTTCCTTTTAAGTTCCTGAAAACTTCTTTCACATTCTCCACTCCATCCAAACTTTACATTCTTTGGAGTTAATTTCGTTAAAGGGCCTGCCAATTGTGAGAATCCTTCAATAAACCTCTTATAATAACCAGCTAGTCCCAAGAAACTTCGTATCTAAGTCGGCGTTGTCGGTCTCGGCCAGTTCACTACCATCTCAACCTTTGCAGGGTCTACTGCAATTCCATTACCCGACACCAGGTGCCCTAAAAATATTATCTGGTCTAGCCAGAATTCACACTTACTGAATTTGGTGAATAACTTATGATCTCTTAGCGTTTGCAATGCATCCTCAGGTGTCGTTCATGCTCTTCTGATCCTTTAGAATATATCAGGATATCATCAATGAAGACAATTACAAACTGATCCAGATAAGGCTTAAATATCCTATTCATTAAATCCATGAATGCGGCTGGTGCATTCGTTAATCCAAAAGGCATAACTAGGAATTCATAATGTCCATAACGAGTCCTGAATGCAGTCTTAGGAATGTCTTCTTTCTTTATCCTTAGCTGATGGTATCCTGACCTTAAGTCAATTTTAGAAAAGACTGAACTTCCTTGCAACTGATCAAATAAATCATCAATTCTAGGCAAGGGATACTTATTCTTTACAATCACTTGGTTCAGCTGTCTATAGTCAATACATAAACGCATCGACCCGTCTTTCTTTTTCACAAACGGGCGGTGCACCCCAAGGTGAAGCACTTGGCCTAATAAATCCCTTATCAAGCAACTCTTGTAGTTGCACCTTCAATTCCTTCAGCTCTACCAAGGCCATTCTATACGGGGCTTTCGATATTGGTCCTGTTCCAGGCATTAGTTCAATTTCAAATTCGGTCTCTTGTTCCGGTGGTAATCCAAGCAACTCCTCAGGAAACACATCTTGAAATTCCCTGACTATTCGAATCTCATCGATTTTAGCCTCTTTCTTAGTAAGATCTCTTACTACTGCTAGGTATCCTTGACATCCTTCGTCAAGTAGTTCACGAGCTTCTACCATTGAGATGATGGCTATAGAGGGGTTTGTCTGACCTCCAAAAGATTCAAAACTAGACCGATCGGGTAACATGAACGAATCACCTTCCCATGACAATCCATCTTAGCCCGATACGTATGGAGCCAGTCCATTCCTATGATAACATCAAATTCATACATAGCCATTACGACTAGGTCTATTTCCATATCTCGTCCCCCTATAGTTATCTTACATTTTGCACACATCATTGTAGATAATACCATATTCTTTAGAGGCGTGGAAACACAAAGAGGCGTCTCAAGAGGCGTAGTTTCTATTTTACTCAATTGCCTATATCTTTCAGATATAAATGAATGCGTAGCACCCTTGTCAAACAATGCATATGCCTCCTTGCTATTTATAAAAATCGTACCTGAGATAACATTTTTGGATTCCGCTTCCTCTTGGGTGACCGCATACACCCTTCCTTGTGCGGGTGGCCTCTATGGATTCCTTTGTGGAAATGGTCCAACAGTACATTGTTGTACTCGTCACATCGGGTTGACATTCGATTGCGACCTCTCTTGTGGACAATCTTTCTTGAGGTGACCTACCTGTCCACAACCATTACATTTCAGCCGTCCATTACAAGGTCCTAGGCCATGTTGCCAATCACATCTTCGACAAGCATCATGCTGATAGGGTGCCTTCCCTATATTCAGGCCATCCCTGGCTTTTCCAAAATTCCCAAAATTACTCTTTTTCTTAGAATCCCAGGTCTGACCTTAACCAGAATAGGGTCTCTTACCCCATCTGATATCACTAAAGGTCAACTGTCTCTTAGACTCTGATTGTTCTCTCACCAGTTCCTGCTCTACCAACTGTGCCTTTTCATAAATCTCATTATAATCTCTTATATTCAAAGGCACCAGTTGTTTCTTGATATTAGTCCTCAACCCTTTCAGGAATCTCTTAGCTTTATCCTCTCGATCCTCAATCAGCCTAGGAGCATACCTAGACAATTCAGAAAATTTTGCCTCATACTGATCTACTGTCAGCTCCCTTTGTTCCAGCTGAACAAATTCAGTGATCTTCTTATCCTTGGCACAATCAGAAAAATGCTTCCTATTGAAAGCTCTAACAAATTCGTCCCAATTTATATCGGTACACAGGTGGAAAGATCGTATCTCTTGAAGCTCTCCACCACAATTTTGCATTTGCCTCCAGCTGGTACTCTGCCAAAGTTATTTTCTCAGCATCATTGCAGTCCAACAACCGGAAAATTCGCTCCATTCCATCAATCCATTGTTCCGCCTCCTCAGGACTTCCTGTTCCACTAAACTTAGGTGGCTTCAGCTTCAGAAATTGTTCCACCAGTCCTTGAGGGCGATGTTCCACTCCAGGTTGTTGTTGCGCTTGTCTTTCCATCAGACTTCCTATATTGGCCAATGCCTGCAGGATATCTTCCATTCGGGGTTCAGCCCTTGCGGCGAGAGGCTTCAGCCCTCAATGGATGAGAACTTCCAGCTCGTACCATGATTTTCCTGCAGTTTCCAAGCATTTGCCTCAGGAATAATCTGTGACTCAATGTCTCCATTTAAAAGCAACTACAACTATACATAAGTAACATAAACATGTTACTACCACCTCAAAGCAACTCATAATAAACTACTAGGGATCTACGAGTGAATACCCATCACTCGTTGTTTAAAGTTAGTCAACTATCCCAGTTAGTATCCTATGGTGTGCATTGCCATCATATTCCTCAATTTCCAAATGAGGCTCCTTATCACTCCACCTATAACCATTGCTCTAATACCAACCGCTGTGGCACCTCTTGACGGCCCCCAATCCGTTAGGGTCGCCACACGTACCTTTCACTTATCCTATTAACATATCACTCTGATACCATTTGAATTGTAGTGGGTCCATAAATCCTGGGGGTTTGTATGATCTCAATCGGTCCCAGCGCAGTTCATATAACGGAAGCATACTCGATATCTCCCTAACCCGTACTCAAACTAAATAATACAATGCAATACACACCAACTACACCTTTCATATATATAGAAGCTAATGCCGAACCACTTTTATTTACATACTTTGATGGACATCACGAGTCGGTGTAACAAAAGGCCAAGGCTTTAACTAAGCTCGGCTATAACCCAAAAGAACCCGACTCTACATCAGACATGTACATCAATCCATCATCCCGTGTCGGCCATCCAAAAATGTCATCCTCCACCGAGTCACACGCTCTAATCACACCCGGCCGGTGCATCGGCCGGTGGCGGCGGCAAGATCCCCATCATCCTCCCGTCGCGACGAACATGGACGGACAGGAACTCCACACTACGGGGCCATCGAGGTAGGCCCACATCATACATAACCAAAACACGAACACGGATAAACACCGGACCATGAACACCAACGCAGAGGTGCTCCGAGCACTCGACCTCAACATCAGACGGTAAGCCATAAAATGTACCACGCGTGACAGGTAACAGAGGCATCTCCTAATCTGAAATTTTAGTCCCCAAAAGGGGTGAGTACAACCACTCAGCAGTAAAGATTCATCAAACTACATAATGCAACAGGCGGGACAACCACAATTTCGTGTGAAATGCACATATCATTCATGTAATCATGCTTGTATTCCATGAGGTTCATTCATTAAAGCAATTCATATTCCATGCCATATACATATACATGCACATGATTTATGACATCCATACAATCATGTATATATCCCCATGAGATCCATTCAATACCTTCATGATCGCATTCTCAATGCCATATAGTAGCAACTCAATTTCATAGGCAATTATATCCCATGCCATATGCACACACACATGCGCATGATTCAATTTCCATTTTAACTTTCGAAAGGATCTCATTCTTTTTTCTTCTAGGGACCAGTGTTTGCATCCCTCATATATCGCTTGCACCCAATCTGGCATCGCGAGGAGCCTCCGGCACACACCTCCAGGCATCCGGCACACACCTCCGGGCATCTCGCACCCCAACTGGCATCACGAGGCCATCCGGCACACACCTCCGGGCATCCGGCACACACACTCCGGGCATCCCGACACTCCCAGGGCATCGTCGGCTCACACCTCCGACGGTATCATCATTATCCTAATGTATATTCACATATATATCTCATTTTGAAATTAACATTTGATGCAATAATATCAGAGGTCTAAACCAGCCTTTTTGATGTCATATGATATGCCAAATGTCACCATATATGCAGTACAAATAACACCCAAGATATCACATTTCATAAAGCAATTCATTTGTTCTTGAAAAAGAAGCAAGTTTTCGGATAAAGCAGAATGTACTCCTTTAATTAAAATTCTAGAAAAATTAGTAAACGATCTCAATAAATTCTGAAAATTTAACATGTTATAAACAAGATCTAGAGAAAAAGTTTTCATGAAGAACACCATGTCAAGAACGTTTCACATCAATCACATAGGTCCATACATCACAGCAAAAGAAATTCCAACACCACTTTTGCACAGTTTCGGAAATAATTTCGATTAAGTCCTTAAATGAACTCTGAAAATTCTGAGATTTTAATATGTTATAGTTGAGACCTAGAGGTAAAAGTCCCATGAAGAAATAGAAGTCTAATTCATTTTGGATTAAAATATATGATTATTACAACTCACCCTAACCCTCGGCTCAATCTCCAGATTTAACCCTTTCAAAGAAAAATCATTTCCCCGATCAATACTTGTCCGTTTATTCTCAAGTTTCAGTATGTTGTTCCTCAAGATGTCATCTACAATTCTTATCAAGGACACGAGATCAAATTCGGACTGGATAATTTTACAAAATTCACAGAATCGCAAGGGATCAAAATAACAGTTTCCAGATCTAGCATCTACGAAGAAAAATGGTTTCACCATCAAATACTTGTCCGTTTCCCCTCAAAGTTTGACATGTTAAACTTCAAGAAGTCCTCTACAACTTTCATCAAGAAGTTGAAGTGAGATTCCAACTAGAAAATTTCATACAGCTCACGAAATCACCAAAGGTCGGACTGTTTTTCCAGAAAACAGATTACTAGACTAAGGTACTACTCCCATAACTTCGAAAATTCTCACCTCCACCACATCCGAAATTCACCATGCATCACACACAATTACAGCAAGCAAAGTGTAGATCAATGGACTCTACTTGCCTTAAATCCAACGAAAATCACAGCAAGCACAACGGCGCGGCTAGGCGGCGTCGATCGACGGTGGCAGCTAGGCGGATGCACAGCGGCGGGTCTTCTTCTTCCTCTCTCGACTTCACTCTCTCTCTCGGTGCCTTGCTCAATCCGCCCCCCTCCCCTTTTTCCTTTTTGGTTGATTAATTTCTTGCATGTGATTTAATTTTGCATGCTAAGACACTTGGCTCCAAGAGGGAGACAAGTGTCTTCTTGTTGAAGACACATGGAGGAGGCCCATCCGGTTTCCCCCCCTTCCTTCGGTCGATGGCCCCTTGGGGCTTCTTGGGCCGGGCCTCTTGGCCCACTTTGGGCCCAACACTTTTGGGCCTAAAGTCCAATTTTTAAATGGCCCAAAAATAATACTAAATAAGCCCATATTTGCTCTTAATAATCTACTTTAATCCCCACTTAAATTCATAATCTCAAATACTCACATGGCCAAATAAAGTTGCAACATTAATCGATGAAAATCCAACTTATAGAGTACACGGCCAAGGACAGAAAATTCCTTGTCAAATTATCCTTTAGTACAATCCTTGATCACACTTAGATATAGGATACATTTCCTAATCAAAACAATAGTCCATCCAATGTTCGGCCTTGTTTATCCGTCGGTCTGATGACTATAATATAGTCCAATGGTGCTTCCGACACCTTTCATGGGTTGCAATGTATCTAGGGATCGTTATGAAATTTTTGGATGCCACATACCAACTGGAAGGGAATGCAAAATTTTGGTGTAGAGCTTAAAGAGACACGATCTTTCCACCAGGTACTGATATTAACTAGGATGAATTTGTTAGAGCTTTTAATAAAAAGCATTTCTCTGACTGTGCTAGGGATAAGAAGATCACAGAATTTGTTCAGTTAGAACAAAGGGAGCTGACAGTGGACCAGTATGAAGCAAAATTTTCTGAGTTGTCTAGGTATGCTCCCAGATTGGTTGAGGATCGAAAGGAAAAGGCTAAGAGATTCCTGAAAGGATTAAGGACTGATATTAGGACACAACTTGTGCCTCTGAATATAAGGGATTATAATGAGATTTATGAAAGGGCACAGTTGGTGGAGCAAGAGTTAGTAAGAGAGCAATCAAATTCTAAGAAGCATATGACCTTTAATGATGCTCGAAGGGGTAAGAGACCTTATCCTGGTCAAGGTCAGCCCTGTGAATCTAAAAAGAGGAGTAATTTTGGGAATTTTGGAAAAGCCAAGAGTGGCCCGGTTCTAGGGAGGGTACCCTACCAGGGCAATGTTTGCCAGAGGTGTGGTGGACAGCATGGGCCAAGATTTTGTAATAGTCCACCGAAATGTTTTGGTTGTGGGCAGATGGGGCACTTTAAGAGAAATTGTCCACAAGAAAGGTCGCAGCTAAGTGTCAACTCGGTGCGACAGTACAACAATGTACTTCTTGGACCAAATCTACCAAGGAATCCAGAAAGGCCACCAGCACAAGGAAGGGTGTATGCGGTCACCCAAGAGGAAGCGTAAGCTTCCAAAAATGTCATCTCAGGTACGATCTCTATAAACGATAAAAAGGCATATGCATTGTTTGATACCGGTGCTACGCATTCTTTTGTGTCTAAAAGATATAGACGGTTGAGTAAGATAGAAACTACCTCTCTTGAGACGCCTCTTTGTGTTTCCACGCTGCCAAAGGATGTGATATTATCTATATTGGTATGTGAAAAATGTAAGATAACTATAGGAGGACGGGATATGGAAATAGACCTAGTTGTGATGCCCATGTATGACTTTGATGTTATCATCGGAATGGACTGGCTCCATAAGTATCAGGCTAAGGTGGATTGCTATAGAAAGGTGATCCAATTTGTTTTACCTGACCGATCTAGTTGTGAATTTTTCGGAGGCCAGACCAACCCCTCTATAGCACTTATTTCAGTAATGGAAGCCCGTGCACTACTTGACGAAGGATGTCAAGGATACCTGGTAGCAGTAAAGGACTATAATAAGGAAGAGTCTAAGCTCGATGAATTTGAGTGGTTAGGGAATTTCAAGATGTATTTCCTGAGGAACTGCTTGGGTTACCACCAGAACGAGAAATTGAGTTCGAAATTGAACTAATGCCTGGAACAGGACCGATATCGAAAACTCCGTATAGGATGGCCATCATGGAATTGAAAGAGTTGAAGGTACAACTACAAGAGTTGCTCGATAAAGGATTTATTAGGCCAAGTGCTTCTCCCTGGGGTGCACCAGTTTTGTTTGTGAAAAAGAAGGATGGGTCGATGCGTCTATGTATTCATTATAGGCAACTGAATCAGGTGACCATTAAGAATAAGTATTCCCTGCCTAGAATTGATGATCTATTTGACCAACTACAAGGAAGTTCGGTCTTTTCTAAGATTGACTTGAGATCAGGATACCATCAATTAAGGATTAAGAAGGAAGACATTCCTAAGATTGCATTTAGGACTCGTTAAGGACAATATGAGTCCCTAGTTATGCCATTTGGACTGACGAATGCTCCAGCCGCATTCATGGATTTGATGAATAGGATATTTAAGCCCTATTTGGATCAATTTGTAATTGTCTTCATTGATGATATACTGATATATTCTAAAAGACCTGAAGAGCATGAGCGACACCTGAAGATAGTATTGCAAATCCTTAGTGACCATAAGTTGTGCGCCAAGTTCAGTAAGTGTGAATTTTGGCTGGACCGGATAATATTTTTGGGACATGTGGTGTCAGGAGGAGCAATTGCAGTGGACCCAACGAAAGTTGAGATGGTAATAAATTGGCCGAGACCGACAACGCCTATTGAGATACGGAGTTTCTTAGGGCTGGCAGGTTATTATAGAAGGTTTATTGAAGGATTTTCACAACTTGCTGGACCATTGACGAAGTTGACTCGAAAGAATGTAAAATTTGAATGGAATGGAGAATGTAAAAGGAGTTTTCGGGAACTCAAAAGAAGATTGACTACGGCTCCAATTCTAACTATACATTCTGGATCTGATGGGTTCACGGTATATAGTGATGCGTCTCACAAAGGACTGGGATGTGTTCTGATGCAGCATGGCAAGGTCATAGCCTATGCATCGAGACAGTTGAAACCTCACGAATTGAACTACCCAACCCTTGACTTAGAATTGGCAGCTATAATTTTTACTTTGAAAATATGGAGACATTATCTATATGGAGAAAAGTTTGAAATCTATATAGATCATAAGAGTTTAAAATATTTGTTTTCGCAAAAAGAGCTAAACATGAGACAGAGGAGGTGGATGGAGTTGTTAAAGGATTATGATTGTGAAATACGGTACCATCCTGCAAAGGCAAATAAGGTGGTAGACGCTCTTAGTCGTAAGTCGGCTATGGATTTGGCCAGTATGAGAATAAGAGAATGGAATCTGTTAAAATCAGTAGCAGACTCAGAGTTTAAATTGGAAGTAGATCACCTTACCGGCATGCTTACTGCGTTGAGGATTGAGCCAGAGATTATCCAGAAAATTAAGATGCTGCAAGAATCTGACCCGAAAATAGTAAAAGTACGAAATGCCGTGTCTTTAGGAAAAAGACTAGAATTTCAAATCTCGAGGATGGAGTGGTAAGATGTCAGGGACGACTCTGTGTTCCCAACAATGAAGAAGTGAAGAGGGAAATCCTGTCAGAAGCACATAGGAGTAATTATAGTATTCATCCAGGTAGTACAAAGATGTACAGAAATTTACGCCAACAATACTGGTGGAATGGCATGAAGGCAGATATCGCCAAGTATGTTTCCCAGTGCTTGACATGTCAGCAAGTGAAAGCGGAACATCGCAAACCCGCAGGACTATTGAGACCATTGGATATCCCAGAGTGGAAATGGGAGCATGTAACAATGGACTTTGTACAAGGATTGCCAAGGACATCAAGTGGTCATGACTCTATCTGGGTAATAGTGGATCGTTTGACTAACTCTGCGCATTTCCTAGCAGTTCGCATAGACTATCTGATGGATAAATATGCTGAGATATATGTAAGCCAGGTAATACGCTTACATGGTGTTCCTGTAACTATTACGTCAGATCGAGATACCAGATTTACTTCAAACTTTGGCGAAGTCTTCAAACTGCCCTAGGGACTAAGCTTCAATTTAGTACTGCTTTTCATCCACAAACGGATGGACAAACAGAAAGAGTGATCCAGACATTAGAGGACATGTTAAGAGCTTGCGTTATTGATTTTAAAGGAAATTGGGATGAAAGATTGCATTTGGTAGAATTCGCCTATAACAATAGTTTTCAGAAAAGTATAAGCATGGCTCCCTATGAAGCATTATATGGAAGGAGATGTAGTACCCTTGTCTGTTGGAATGAAGCAGGTGAAACGAAACTGACAGGGCCTGAGTTGGTGCAGGTTACTATAGAAGCGGTTGAGATCAAAAGGAAAAGACTTAAGATGGCTCAAAGTCGACAAAAAGACTACGCAGATAAGCGTAGAAGACCTTTGGAATTTAATGTAGGAGACCATGTATTCCTTAAAGTATCTCCGAGGAAAGGGACATCACGATTTGGAATAAAGGGTAAGTTAAGTCTTAGATTTGTTGGACCCTTTGAGATACTCGAGAGAATAGGAGATGTAGCTTATCGATTGGCACTACCTCCTAAATTGGAAAATTTACATGATGTGTTCCATGTGTCGATGCTGAGGAAGTACCAACCAGATCCTGGACGCATACTCGATGAAGCCATCAAAGTGGATGAGAAAGTGAGATACATAGAAGAGCCAGTACTAGTGTTGGACCGAAAAGAACAAATTCTTCGGACGAAGAAAATTCCTTTAGTTAAGGTGTTATGGCAACATCATGATATGGAAGAGGCCACGTGGGAAAGCGAAAAAGAGATAAAGGAAAGTACCCTCATTTGTTCATTGAGACTTAAGTGATGTTTAATTTCGAGGACGAAATTCTCTCAGGAGGGGAGAATTGTGGCATCCAAGGATTTCAATGATCCTCGGGTATGTGATGGTCATGACCAATCGATGGAAGTATCATCGAACCGGGCATTGATTCATATTCATTTATTTATTGGATTGATAAGAAATGTTTAGAAATGGACCGATCAACTGTGCAATAAGAGAAGTCTTCGGACCTTGACCGGTTGATAAAATTTGACCGTGCAAAAAGAACCTACATGTTGAATTTAAGGATAAAATTTTGAGGAATTGGACAGAACATGAGGATCATGTACGTCTTTCCTTCGTGCGATTCGACAAGTAAGGAAATGAAATATTGCCATCTTGTCGCTTGATCGAATCCTTTCTTCACGCAAGAACTTCGGTTATGCACTTGTACATGAAGCAAATGGATTATGGGAATATAAATTGATTTCTTTGGAAAACGAAATGCTTCATATTTGTGCAGAAACTATGGGCTTATATTTTGAAGACTATGGGCCATTTAATTTGGATCTTTTGGCCTCAATTTTTTGGGCCCAAGCAGCCCAAGGAGCCTCCAAAGTTGTCGACCAAAAGGGGGGGAGAACCGAACAAGGGAGACACCACTCTCCACTTGTCCATGGCTGCTTTAGCCTTCCTCCACCTATCTCTCCCTTGAAGCCATCTGTTAACTTGCATGCAAAAGAAAAATTCACTAATCAATTAATCAAAGAAGCAAAAGCATTCGGATGGAGCAAGAGAGAGAGAGAGAAAGAGAGAGACCGAGAGTGAGCAGCGAGCAGTCTGAGCGAGTGAGGGCAGAGAAGGAAGGCCGCCCTCCGTCCGTGCCTATGATCGAGCTGCCGCCGTCGACGCTGCTGGTCTCCGTCGCCGTTGAGCCAAGCCGAGACCCCCCGAGCCCCTGTTTTTACTTGTAACCGAGTAGAAGAGCTTGAGGCAAGTGAAAGTTCACTAATCCATGTCTTGCATGGTGCAATTGTCTAGTGAAATTCTGGTAGATGTGAGAAAATGCAGAATTGGGAGCGGCAGGTTGATTTTAGATGAAAGAGATGAAGCTGGACCAAGGAACTGAGCAAAAACAGAGTATGTTCTATGGATTTCGGTTTTTGGGTTGAAATAAGAACTTAAGGTTCTAACTATAGTGGTTTTTTGAAGTGAAGTAACTGTATTGTAGTGCAATACACTTGTAAATACTTGGCTGTGAACGTCGGATGTTGTGATTCAATGAGTAGGAGTAGTTCTCTTTAGGTTAGTAAACTATTTTCGCAGAAAACAGCATGACCTTCGGTGATTCCATGAATTTTATGTAATTATCTAGCCAAAATTATATTTAAAATCCTTAATGAAAGTTGTAGGGAACATATTTGGGAATAACATATCAAAAATTTAGAATAATTGAACAAGGTTTGATTGATTAAACGATTTTTCTATGAAAATGTTAAATCTGGAAGTCATTACAGAACATTAGCAAGGAATACAGCAATTACTGTTCTCGATACATAAGGAATTTGACTTGGTGTTCTTCATGAAACTTTTTCTTTAAGGTCTTATTTATAACATGTCAAAATTTCATAATTTTCTGAGTTCATTTATGGATTATTCCAAAATTTTTACCAGAACTGTGCATTGCAATAATCGAGCTGTTTTGTTCTGAATTTGTCCAAATGGTCCCAAAAGGTGAATGCATCTTGAATTGTTATTTGCCATGATGACGCTGGCATTGGTATATTATGCAATATTGAGATTTGATGAAGGATTCATGGGATATCTTGTCATTGCATATGAAAGTAGTTTTGAAAATTAAGATGTTAATTGATACCATTGGACCCTCGGGTCAACGATGCCCCGGGAGTCGGGAGAACCAAAGGATCGAATGAGTCGATACCTTATGGATGCCCGGTGGCCCTAGTGGTTGAATACTGGAGGTTTTTCCCCGGGAGCTTTGGGATGCCCGGTTGTATGCTAGTCGGTACGTAAATCTGGAGGGCCGGGATAGCCATTCTCATGGTGAGTCTCGGAGGTTTTCCTCATGGTGCCGGGTGGGGTACGAGATGCCCGGAGGTGTGATACGCTCCGGATGCCCGATGGCCTTAGTGGTGAATGCCGGACGCTTTCGCGATGCCAGGGTGGATGCAAATGCCCGAAGAGACGCAAACATTGGTCCTCCGGGGGATGAAACCTTTTGAATGATAAAATGGATGATTCTACTAAGTGTGTGTGTGGTCTGGTTATAGGACTAAATTGTATGGCGTGGAATGGGACGTGTCATTTCAGTTTGGCCCTATTATCGGGACTTGAGTAACTGGACATGATGCATTTTGATTCTTTTGAAATTACATTTGCCATTGCATTAAAGAATTTTAAGATTTTGATGCATATTTATCCCTTGATTACCTATTTTTGTCTATCCTGCATGAGTCTAGATGTTGATGGTATTGCTTGACATGGCTTGATGAATCTTTTACTACTGAGTGGTTGTACTCACCCCGTTTGGGAACTAACATTTCAGATTAGAAGATATGTCTCTGCTACCTATCACCCCCGGTACTTTTAACGGTGTCCCTGTTGACGTCGAGTGCAAGTGTTCAGAGCACCCTCATCTTGATATACGAGGGTTGGTTTTTATTCGAGTGCGGGTTCTGGTCATATATAATATCGGTCTACCTGATGGTCAAGTGATCCAGGAGTTTCTGTCAGTGCAAGTTCGTCGTGATGGTTTCATGCTGGGGATGTTGCCGCCGCCGCCAGTTGACGGACTAGGCTGGGTGTGACTGAGAGGGACGGGTAGCAGATGATTCATTTTTTGGACCGCCGACACTGACTGATAGACTTTGTATAGGACTGCATGGAAAGGAAAGTCAAAGGAAGGTCGAGTTATCTTTTGTTTGGAAGCCGGGTATAGAGAAACCATAGCTAATTTTAATGTATCGACCGATGTTGTCTATCAGACTTATGTAAACAAAAGTGATCGGCTTGACTTATAAACCTGTTTAGTAGGTGTGCATCGTTTCAAATTTTGGGGTAGGGAGATGTGATTTCGCTTCCGCTATATATTTTTATACTGCGCGGGGACCGATCTATAAATTATAAACCCCCGGATTGTTAGACCTTCAAGTCGAAAGGGGAGGTAAGTGAACTGTGGCGACCTAACGGATTAGGGGCCGTTTCGGGGGTGCCACACTCAATTTGCATAAAATAATAGTCAATTAAATAAACAGATTACACCACTACAATCAGCATGAAATTTTGGTGACCGACTATCCCGGTCTAATTTTCGAAAAATAATTAAATAATTAAATAATTACGAAAATTAATTATTAAATGCAAATAAATAGGACTTAGGCCTGTAAAGCCTAATTAAAAGCTTATTCGGGTTCGGAAATTTTCTGAACCACTCTAGATAAATACTAGAGCTTGTATAGGCTCTAATTACACTACTCTAACCGCCTAACATGCAATAACAGTTAATTAAATCGCTGATCTATTTTAACTATCCACTAATCCATACTTAGTCTAAACTAATCCACCCTTAAACGTAATTAACTTACTAAGTAGGGATTAGTGAGTTAAACTCACTTGATTAGAGATCCGCTCGGATTAAAATGACGGGAACATCGAGAGGCTCGACAAACTCCAAAACGGGACCGTCAAGTGGGGTCGGGAAAGCCTTGAAAATGGGCCAAACAGTGCTGGTGACACCCACACTGCTTGGTGCTGATCTAGGGCTAAGAAGGGCTGGTGGGCAGGCGGGGCTTCAGTGGGGCTTCACGGCGGCAAGCGGGCGTCCTGGCGGCTCCGGCGATGGCGAACTTGTTGCGAACAGCTCAAGGGGTCGCCTCAGCTCACGGTTGAGGAGGAACGGTGGCTAGGAAGGCGTGGGTCTGGCGCGGTTGGCGAGCAGGATGAGACGGCGTCGCGATGGAGCTCTGGGCAATCGGACGGCTTCAACGGTGGAGGGGATGAGCTCAGCCGTTTTCTGGGTTTGCTGGAGTTCAAATAGCAAGGAGAAGGAGAGGGATGGTGGTCAACGTATGGGGGATAGAAGAGGGGACAACAACTTGAAGGGGGCCTACCTTGGTCTTCCTCATCCTCTTTGGTCCCTTTGATCTTGTCCCACCACCAGCTGGTTTCCTCTACCCAATTTCCAGCAGCCTTGGCTTCTTCTAGAAGTTTTGAAGAGGTCCAAATGTTATGGGCAAGGGGGGCATACGAATTTTGTACATAGTTAGCACAAATTGGACTTCAATCCTTCTAAAATCAACACCAATTGGCCCTAAAAAATTCAATTTTCAAGCCCACGCTCATATTGATATTTTTCCTCGCCACTAGAACCCACTTGCATCCCAATTTCACGATAAAAAATGGTCCTCTGATTTTTCCGATCTAAAATGGCCCTATGTCAACTTTTTCCGCCAAAATCTTGGTTTGCATAAAAATGTTTGGAGACTGAGTCGACGCTCTTAAAATGACTCGTGACATGACAGAACTTTCAATTTCTGAAATCGAATTCAAATTCGCGGTTAATTTCGATCCGGCGCGATTTTAGCGTGACCTAGGGTACCGAGTAGCTTTCGAAAATTTTTAGTGCAAATGACCCATGGTTGATTTTGTTCGAGCCACAATGAGCCTCTTCAACACATTGGCGACCCTTCGTTGTCGTGAAAATCTCGAGGTTTGAATTACGGACACAGGGTACCAAAACGATGGAAAAATCAATCTAGTGCCGGTCGATGAGAATTTTGTAATTTAGTGGAATCACCCACGTTTAACCACACATCTCTATCGAACCGACCTATCTCTAATCCCTAATCGACTTTTAATTGTGCCGTAATGACCTCTGCAGATGAGCACCGTCGAGCAGTCGAGTCCTAGTCAAATCCTCAAGTCTAATGCATTAAAATTCTTTAATGACTTCCCCAGATAGTCTAGTTATCTCATGAGTGATCAGCTCTGAGAATAGACCTATAGGCGCGTCAATGAAATACCCGATTAATTTAATTGAAAAGCATAATTGAAAATTCAGGATGTCACAACTCTTCCCCTCTTATAAAAATTTCGTCCTTGAAATTTAAACCACTACAATATTTTAAACAAAAAGGTGGGGATACAAATGTCTCATCGACTTTTCACTCTCCCAGTTGCTCCTTCATCTTTGTGGTGTTACTAGACCACTTTGACCAACGGGATGGTCTTTGTACGCAGAACTTGCTCTTTCCTGTCCACGATCTGAACCGGGGTTTCAACGTTTGACACTCTGTCATCCACGTCCAATTTTTCAAAATTAAGCACGTGGGTTGGGTCAGGCTCATACTTCCTCAACATCGACACGTGAAAGACGTCATGCACTTGCGCCAGTCTTGGCGGCAATGCAAGACGATACGCTAGGGTCCCGATTCTCTTTAGAATCTCAAATGGACCTGCGTACCTTGAACTCAGTTTCCCTTTTTTACCAAAGCGCGAAGTACCCCTCATTGGTGACACTTTCAGAAAAACGTGATCACCAACTTAGAATTCCAATGGTCTTCGGTGCTTATCTCGCATAACTTTTCTGTTTGCTCGGGGCTGTCTTTAATCTGCCTCGATAACTCAGAATCGCTTCCACTGACAACTGAACCAACTCTAAGCCTGTGATCTTTCTTTCCCCAACTTCATCCCAACATACGGGCGTTCTGCACGCTCTACCATACAACGCTTCGAAGGGAGTCATCTGAATGCTCTGTTGATAACTGTTGTCATAGGCAAACTCGACTAGATGAAGCTGTTCTTCCCAACTTCCTTTGAAATCTAGCATGCAAGCTCGCAACTTGTACTCGAGGGTTTGAATCATCCTCTCAAACTGGCCATCCGTTTGACGATGATACGCCATACTATACTATAGCTTAGTTCACAAGGCAGCCTGCAAACTCTTCCAGAAAGTAGCTGTAAACCTCGGGTGTCAGTCTAAGGTGATCATCACCGAAACTCCATGCAAGCGAACTATCTGACCCACGTACAGCTCTGCGTGCCTATCCAAACTGAGGTGCTTTCGTACTATAATGAAATGAGCCGACTTTGTCATTCTGTCGACCATTAACCAAATGGAATCATTTCCTCTTTGACTCCTCGGTAAATCGGTCACGAAATCCATCGTGATATGCTCCCATTTCCACTCTGGGATCTCGAGAGGTTGCAAAAGTCCTTCCGGCTTACAATGTTGAGCCTTCACTTGCTGACACGTCAGACACTTGGCGACATGCTTGGCGTTGTCCGCCTTCATACCAAACAACCAATAGTGTTGATGCAGATTCTGATACATCTTGGTACTGCTAGGATGAACGCTGTAACTGCTACGATGCGCTTCTAAAAAGATATCTTCTCTAAGCTCTACATCGTTAGATACAACCAATCGTCCTCGGAACCTCAGTGTTCCGTCATTAGAAATTTGAAAGTCAGCTTTTCTCTTATCTATGTCCTCTTGTAGAATGTTCTGAGCATCTGGGTCTGTTGGTTGAAGTAACTTGATCATGATATGGACATCCGGTTCAATTCTGAGGGTGGCCATAAGATTCGAAAGGTGGCCTACCTCAAATTTGAACACCAAATCTCGAGCTCTCTTGATTAAATTCCATTCTTTAACCAACATATGAGCGACTGAAGACTTCCGACTCAAGGCGTCGGCGACCTTATTTGCCTTTCCTGGGTGATATAGAATGTCACAGTCATAGTCCTTTAGAAGTTCCATCCATCGTCGCTGTCTCATTTTCAACTCCTTTTGAGAGAATAGATACTTGAGACTTTGATGATCAGTGAAGATCTGGAATCTTTCTCCACACAAATAATGTCTCCAAATCCTCAGATCGAAAATAATTGCCGGGAGTTCTAAGTCATGCATCGAGTAGTTCTATTCATGAGGTCTCAACTGACGGGAGGCGTATGCAACAACCCTACTATATTGCATCAACACGCAACCCAATCCTCTTAACGACGCATCAGTATAGATCTCGTATCCTCTAAGACCAGATTGAATGGTCAATACAGGTGCGGTAGTTAGCTTCTGCATAAGCTCTTGAAAACTACGCTCACACTTGTCTATCCAGACAAATTTCTCTTCTTTCTTCAGGATTCTAGTCAATGGCGACGCTAAAGCCGAAAATCCTTCCACGAACCTTCCGTAGTAACCCGCCAATCCCGAAAAACTTCGATTTCGTCACTGTGTAGGTCTTGGCCAGTTGATCATTGCTTCAATCTTGCTCAGGTCCACAGAGATTCCTTCGCCTGAAATCACGTGACCTAGGAAAGCAACACGAGTCAACCAAAACTCACACTTGCTAAACTTGGCGTACAACTGATGGACTCTCAGAGTCTGCAATACTAATCTTAGATGACTCTCATGCTCCTCCTCACTTCTCGAGTACGCCAAAATATCATCGATTAACATGATCACAAATTGATCCAGATATTCCTTGAATACTCGATTCATCAGGTCCATAAAGGTAGCTGGAGCATTTGTCAAATCGAACGGCATTACAGTGAACTCGTAATGGCCATATCAAGTACGAAACGCTGACTTTGGAATGTCCTCCTTCCTGATCCTCGGTGATGATATCCCGTCCTCAAGTCGATTTTTGAAAATATCAACGCTCCTTGCAGCTAATCAAACAAGTCGTCGATCCTTGGTAGTGGATACTTGTTCTTGATCGTCACCTAATTGAGCTGACGATAGTCGATGCACAGACGCAACGAACCATCTTTCTTTTTTACGAATAGAACTGGTGTTCCTCAAGGTGATGCACTGGGACGTATGAATCCCTTATCCAACAATTCCTGCATCTGCA
This sequence comes from Eucalyptus tenuipes, assembly GCA_014182365.1. Classification (NCBI taxonomy): domain Eukaryota; kingdom Viridiplantae; phylum Streptophyta; class Magnoliopsida; order Myrtales; family Myrtaceae; genus Eucalyptus; species Eucalyptus tenuipes. The sequence continues at coordinate 13,140,080 of CM024543.1, forward strand.
CCTTCAGTTCTTTGAACTCGGACAGCGCCATCCAATAAGGAGCCTTAGAGATTGGCTTTGTCCCGAGTGCTAGCTCAATCACGAACTCGATTTCTCTCTCTTGCGGTAATCCTCGCAATTCCTATGGAAATACATCTGGAAATTCTTGCACCACTGCGATATCTTCAATCTTCAGCTCCTCAACTGTCGTATCCATGACAATCGCTAGGTAACCTTGATAACCCCTATCTAATAAACGGGTTGCCTCAAGCGACGATATTAAGGTAATCGAGGGTCCTCCTCGATTCCCGACAAATTCAAAACTCTCACCCTCTAACAGGTCAAACTGAATCGCTTTGCGATAGCAGTCCATTTTAGCTCGTTGCTTGGTGAGCCAGTCTATGCCAATTATCAAATCAAAGTCATACATGGCTAAGACTAACAAGTCTATTTTCTTCTCTCGCTCACCAATCGCTAACTTGTAACTAGAACAACCCAAAGTAGCTAACACCTTATCCTTCAACGGTGTAGATATGCTAACCACTGACTCCGACAATACAGGACTTAATCCTATCAGCTTAACATACTGCTCGGTAATAAAAGAATGAGTTGCTCCTGGGTCGAATAAAGCATAAGTAGTATGGTCGTTCAACGAAACCATACCCGTAATAACATCAGGCGTGTCTTTTGCTTGACCTCAGGTGATGGCATAAACTATTCCTTGAACTGGGGGTCTGAGCTGTCCTCCCTGCGGTGCGTACCCTCTGATCTGTCCCAACGGTGGCGGTGGCGGTGGCGGTAATCTGCGGCTTGTCCTTTTGGTCGCCTAGGACAATCTCTAGCTACGTGACCCTGATGGCCACACTAAAAACAAGCGCCCGTCCTTCGAGGGCACGAGGCTATATCGTGTTGCCTTCCACAGAAGTGACACAGGCTATTCTGACTAGGCCCCGTCTTCCCAATTCCACCTCTCCCGTTGCGCGGGACTTGAAATATTCTTCCGATCATGGGCCTCTTCCCATGTCGAATCCATTCTCTATGCGAACTAAACCTCGATCCGATGAGGCGGCTTGCTCGTTTAAACTCCTCTCTAGCATCTGAGCTCGGTTGTAGACTTCACGATATTCCTTTAAGTCAAACGGCACCAGTGGCTGTTTCAGCTCCAATCGAAGGCTGTTCTTGAACCTTTGAGCTTTTTCTTCCGGATCCTCAATTAACCTTGGAGCATATTGGGAAAGCTCCGCGAATTTGACCTTGTAATGGTCAACAGTCATCGATCCTTGGTGGATGCATTGAAACTCCTCCATCTTCTCGCTCTTGGCGCTTCTCAAGAAGTACTTATCGTTGAACGCTCCGAGGAAAGCGTCCCACGGCGGGACTACTCCTCCCGGGAATACGATATCTCTGGTGGCCCTCCACCAGATATTTGTGTTACCATGCAGTTGATACATTGCTAGTACCACTTTTTTCCTCTTCGTTGTACCTCAGAAGTGCAAAAGTTTTGTCTAGGTCTAGAATCCAAAGAGACGCGGTCTCTGGATCTCCGAAACCCGTGACCCTTGGTGGGTTTAGCTTCAGAAATTGTTCCACCAACTTGTGGATTGACCTCTCCCTATCCATAACCACGTTCCCAGCTAGAACTTCGACGGTGCGGTGAGAGGTGCGGCGGCAGTTGCGGCATCAATAGCTGCATTGGCAGTGGCAGTAGCAGCGGCTGCAACAGCGGTGGTAAAGGCAGTAGCTTGGTTCTAGGCCTGCAGCCCCATCATCTCTCTCATTGCATCTAGAGCCTGCGTGATCCCGATGATTCCCGGATCACCAGGGGCTGCGACTCCAGCACCAACGGGAGGTGGTGCTACTCTACTAGCGCTAGCCTGTGCTGGCACTTTACCACGGCCTCCTCAGGTACCGACCTTAGTCGGCGTCCTACCCCAAGTTGCAGGTCTGACTGTTCTTTTACTAGGAGTCCTCTGCTCTTGATCGCTCATTCTTTAAAGAAGCCTGCTTCCAATTCCACACAGAATTAGAAGCTGAGCGATCTACACACAACAAATAATTCTACAGATCTCTATCATAGACATGCACCAACATAAAATAAAGGCATTTCCTACTAACTATCCCATAAACCATCGCACCTTATCACTCCAACCTTTAACTTCGCTCTGATACTATTAAATGGGGATGTCACGCCTTGATCCTCGAGCGCGCGTCCATCCCTCATTGATCAATTAAATAGTGACGTCCTAGGATGCATCGCCGACCCATTAATTTTAAATGCACATGTAGAAGCAATTAAACAATCCCCAGACAATAACACCGTGGGAGAGAAAAGTAGGGCCACAATTTTTGAAAACTAAAACCACAACTCATAACACACTTATGTGTGTGTGTGTGTGTGTGTATATATATAGATCCTCATCCTCCTCTTCATCTTCCTCCACACTCCAGCTGGAGCCTACAGCTGAGTACACAGGGGACCCTGGATCTGACATGTCCGGCTCCACGTCTATCACTGAACCTCCTTGAGGGTCTGTAGTGCCCTTTCCAAAAGCAACCTCCATCACATACAAAGGTATCTTAGATTCTGGTATGGGGCCCTCTCTCAGTCCGTTACAATCCTGGCAATACCATGATTTGTATTGATGGGGCACCTTTTTGGGTAAGCCTGCATCAACCCAAATTATGGACTTCACTAGTTCATACTCTAATCCATTAGGGTGCCCATGAATCGGAATATAGTACCTTTATTCTATGATCTTTTTCGGTTGTCCAAAATGCTCGGGAGGAGCTGCCTTCTATGGACCTGAAATGTTATCCCACAACGGGGTTAGAAGAAGTCTTAGCAAATTCAACCCCCTAAGACCCGACTAGGAAGAAAATACGTCCTGAGGGCTACCTAAGCACAAACATTAGTAAGAGGACTTACTTTAGCCTCGATTCCTTCCTACAAGTTGATACAATTCAAATAACCCTTTAATCATTTCAACCAATCAATTCATCCAATCCGATCGAATCATTGACCAATCGACTCAATTGATTCCATGTCATCAAGACCATTCCCTGGTTATCTCAATCGATACTATCTATAAAGTCCGATCGAAATCAAGACTACTCACTCTAAATTGATAATAGATAGTATAGCTCACTAGAAGCTGCCAGATATACTGATATAGTATACTAAATATGCTCGCCAGAAGCTGCTAGATAAATTGATTTAGTATACTACATATGCTCACTAGAAGCTGCTAGATATACTGATATAGTATACTAAATATGCTCGCCAGAAGCTGCCAGATAAATTGATATAATATACTACATATGCTCACCTTAGCTGCCAGATATACTAATTCTGCTCATCAAATCAAATTACTAAATGGTCGGCCTTAGTCAAAATATAATTTTCTCCCACTGGAAAATCCCACTATTTATTACAGTGCATAAAAACATTTTTAGTGCTGTAAACCGACACTCGGTGATTTTCCAATTAATTACTGAAATTAATAAATTTTGGGATAAATACCCAAAATCACAAACAGCACCTAATTTGCATTAAATAACAGTCAATTAAATAAACATATTACATCACTATAATTAGCATGAAATTCTGGTCACCAACTATCTCGGTCTAATTTTCGAAAAATAAAAAAATAAAAAAATAATTACGGAAATCAATTATTAAATGAAAATAAATAGGACTTAGGCTCGTAAAGCCTAATTAAAAGCTTATTCGGGTTTGGAAAATTTCCGAACCACTCTAGATAAATACTAGAGCTTGTCTAGGATCTAATTACACTACTCTAACCACCTAACATGCAATAACGGTTAATTAAATTGCTAATCTATTCTAACTATCCACTTAATCCATACTTAGTCTAACCTAATCAACCCTTAAACGTCATTAACTTACTAGGCAGGGATTAGTGAGTTAAACTCACTTGATTAGAGATCCGCTCAGATCAAAATGACGGGAACACCGAGAGGCTCGACAAACTCCAAAACGGGGTCGAGAAAGCCTTGAAAACGGGCCAAACAGTGATGGTGACACTCACATTGCTTGGTGCTGATCTAGGGCCGAGAAGGGCTGGTCGGCGGTCGGTTGAGTGAGCAAGGACCACGGCGGGCAGGCGGGGCTTCAGCAGGGCTTCACGGCTGCAGGCGGGCGTCCAGGCGGCTTTAGCGATGGCAAGGTTGTTGCGGACAGCTTCGGGGGTCGCCTAGGATCAAGGCTAAGGTGGAACGACGGCCAGGAAGGCACGGGTCCGGCGCAGTTGGCAAGTAGGGCGAGACGGCGTCGCAGGTGGAGCTCCGGGCGATCGACGGCTTCGATGGTGGAGGGAATGAGCTCGACTAGTTTCTGGGTTTTCTAGAGTTCAAACAGCAAGGAGAATGAGAGGGGATGGTGGTTGACAGATGGGGGAGAGAAGAGGGGACAACAACTTGGAGGGCGACTTTCCTTAGTCTTCCTCATCCTCTTTGGTCCCCTTGATCTTGGCCCACCACTAGCTATTTTCCTCTACCCAATTTTCAGTAGCCTTGGCTTCTTCTAGGAGCCTTGAAGAGGTCTAAATGTTATGGGCAAGGGGGTCATAAGAATTTTGTACACAATAGGCACAAATTGGACTTCAATCCTTCTTGAATCAACACCAATTGACCCTAAAAATTCAATTGTTGAGCCCACGATCAAATTGATATTTTTCCTCGCCATAGAACCCACTTGCATCCCAATTTCACGCTAAAAAACGATCCTCTAATTTTTCCGGTCGAAAACGGCCCTATGAAGACTTTTTTCTCCAAAAGCTCGGTTTGTAGAAAAATCTTCAGAGACTGAGTCAACGCTCCTAAAATGACCCGTGACATGATAGAACTTTCAATTTCTGAAATCGGATTCATATTCGCGGTTAATTTCGATCCGGCGCAATTTTAGCATGACCTAGGGTACGAGGTAGCTTTCGGAAATTTTTAGTGCAAATGACCTGTGGTCGATTTTCTTCGAGCCAAAATGAACCTCTTCGACACATTTGCAACCCTCAGTTGTCGTAAAAATCTCGAGATTTCAATTACGGACACACGGTACCAAAACGATAGAAAAATCAGTCTAGTGCCGGTCGACGAGAATGTTGTAATTTAGTGGAATCACCCACGTTTAGCCACACATCTCTGTCGAACCGACCTATCTCTAATCCCTAATCGACTTTTAACAGTGCTGTAATGACCTCTATAGATGAGCACGGTCGAGTAGTCGAGTCTTGGTCGAATCCTCAAGTCTAATGCATTAAGATTCCTTAATGACTTCCCTAGATAGTCTAGTTATGTCACGAGTGATCAGCTCTGAGAATAGCACTATAGGTGTGTCAATGAAAGGCCCGATTAATTTAATTGAAGAAGAGAATTGAAAATTCAGGATGTCACACAAGCCATCAACCGTCTCTAGCTTTTTGCATTGCCTGATTTCCAACTCTTCGAGATGACACATCGCGCCTTCCTTGACAACCAATTCTTTTAATTCCTCGAGTGTCCATAGCTTTAAGATGCGGAGTTTCAGAAAACCTGCATCACAATACAATCTTGTGGTGATGTATGATCGAGCCAATAACCTGAGAACAATCAAATCTTTCGGGCACTTTAGGACTGGCGTTGGATTGTCTTTGAGCTCCGACTTGGACAAGGTAAGCACTTTCAAATTCCCTAGAAGGACCGACGACAAGCCCTGTATGGGCTGAAATGATCCAAGCAAATACAAGTTTGAAAGATGTTCGGGCAGGTCAATAGATCTCAATCTCAAGGACTCCAGCCTGGCAAGTTTTGAAACTTGTTTTGTCACTGCCTTCACTATACTAGGACGACACGTCATGCCTAGCTTCTTCAGGCTTTGCAGCTTGCCCAACACATTTATCATGGGGCTTTTGGCAGTTTCTATAAACAGACCCCATAGCGTCTGGAGTTCAGTATTCGGAGATTTCCCTGATATAATATGGTGTGGAATGGACTCATCGAACAATGCTTCGCTCAGGTACATATGTTGGAAATTCTTTGCATTCCAAATGGCGCTCGTCACTTTGGTTATGTTGGTGTGCTTCAGATCTAAGGTCTCTAGGAGCAACAGATTCCCGACTGATTATGCAATTGAATCCAAAACAGTCCATCTCAATCCCAAATACCTTAGGTTCGACAGTGTATTTCCAAAGTTCTCAGGGAGCACAGGCTTGTAAACACCATCGAGATCAAGTACCCTCAGCAAACCTGGGCGTCTGTTTAAAATTGGTGATTTAAGAATTCGATCTCTCTAGCTTGCCTCCCTAGCTTATGTGTTAAACGATGCAAAAGACTGAAGGCATTAGACCTTGTAACCATAATGTCCTATCACTGTGTTTTGCACTTGCTTAGGTCGATTTTGGGCTCTCTGTTCACTGATGGGGTCCATGCTCCTCAATTCTTTCTCATGGACAGTTAGAGTTGTACTGGATCTGAAGAAGTCCCAATTCCTTTGCTTTCGGACAGAAATATTCATGAAGAAAAGGAGGCATGCGACATGATCGGGCACTTCCGTCCATTTTCCACTATACCACGTAAATCAAGTTCCTGCACTCTAATTTGTGAAAACAATCCTCTACCAATTGCATTTGGATTGACCCATCAGCAGCCGCCTCTGCCAACAACCCCTCAGCAGCCCATTGTCGGAAAAGCCTCCTTTTGGGGACCTCAGACTCATTAGGAAAGAAAGCCATACGAAGAACACATAGCTTCATCATGTAAGGCAATTCATTGAAGCTCAAGCACATGACATCATCTAGGGTAGGACATTCTCCGAGCCGATCGATGATGGCTACCCCATTGCTTTCTTTGACAGTGGACAAAAGTCCTCCCAGCAGTGAGATCACTAGGGGAGATCGATTGCATTTGCTCAAAATTCTTTGCTTGAGGATGGTCATCCTCGCATTCTGAATTGTCATCTCTCGTTATGCTTACTCGCAGCAATTTCTTGCACTCTTCATCGGTAATATAAGGGGGTAATCGGAGATCGGATGTCCAAGGGTCGGCAAACTTTTGCATTTCTGCATTAGGAGTAATGAAAATGACTCTACTTCTATTCATTGAGTCCCTGAATGGGACCAAAAGGTTGTTTATGAGACTGGCCTCGCACAAATTATCCAAAACTATCAAGTACCTAATCTCCATCAATGATTTATGAGGCAACTCAAACAACTGCTCTTCTTGCTTGTGCTCCAAGTCTTTCACGTGATCTGGAAGTGATGTCCATTTCGGTATGTCCATCAGGAGGTTATATTAGAAAAGCACTGCCTCTCTCTCTCTCTCGAGTTCTCCAGATCTCTCTCTCCAGATTTTTCTTGTCACATCCTTGTTTCTTTAGTCAAAATCTTCGCTGGACAAGTAGCCGAAATTGTTGACAACTTGGAGTCTGCAAGTTGATAAATTGAAGGGCTCCACTGATTCCCATGCCTATAAATAGGCATTCCCCCTTCCCTTCGTGTAAGTAGTGTGGAGTGCATGCGTGAGGTGTGTGTAGTGTAAGTGTAGAGTGATAAAGAGTGAGTGGGTGTGTGTGCAAGGAGTCATGTACGTAGGGGAGTCGTGTAGTGAGTGGGGTCTTGAGAGTGTGTTGTGTAGAGTGTGCTATGTGTGCATGTGAGAGTGAGAGGAATTGCGTAGAGTTGTTTAAGTATTGTATGTGGTGTGAGAAAATATTGTAATAGTGAAAGTCATATTTAGTGAATTCTATTTGTACCACGTTTCTGCAAAGATCAACAAATGGTATTACAGCTAGGTTGTCAAGGATCGTCGAGCCAAGGACGTCGGAGTTCTGTTAATGCACAATCTGGGATTGTGAAGTCGATTGGTCTGGGACTAGGCTTACTTGGTATGGTGCTGGGCATTACAATCAAGTCATGATGAATTGAGTTCAATGAGTGGCGTCGAGAAGCTCAACAACTCCAATTATAATAATTGGAGTATCTGCATGCAATATTACTTGCTAGGTCAAGATTTATGGGATATCGTTGGCGGCAATAACACCACGCCACCCATGAGTGACAATGAATTAAGAAAATGGAATATCAAATCAGGTAAGGCTCTTTATGTCCTTACTATAACTGTTGAAGATGAGTAATTGCATTGCAGCACATAAAGAGCACAAAGATCCTGAAAGAGGTCTGGGATAACTTGGCGGCATTGTTCGCAAGGATGGATGATGCCAAGTTATAACAATTGGAAAACGAGCTCCTCTCAATTTCACAACAAAATATGACGGTAAGTCAATATTTTTCCAAAGTTAGATCTATTTGTGAAAAAAATTCAAAGTTAGATCATCAAATGCCATCTCTGAGACGAGAATGAGAAGAATAATAATTCATGGATTAAGGCCGGAGTATAATAGTATTGTTACGGCCACCTGTGGATGGGCAAGCGAGCCAACTCTAATTGAGTTGGAGAATATATTAGCCAACCAAGAGGCCTTAGATAGAGATATGTCTAAGGTCTCAGTTAAGGAGAAAGAAAGTGCCCTCTTTAGTAGTAAAAGAGGGTTTAAAAGTTAGAGTAGAAATGGTGCAGGCATTAGAGATGGCAAACATAGGAAAATAATGGAGAATGGTAAAACGAATAGAAGGAACTGGACCTCGACTAGGGGGAGCTCGTCGAGACCGCAATAAGGATGACAATGAATATAAGAAGAGTAGAAGGCGTAACGGATGATGTTACACCTATGGCAAAGTAGGTCACTTTGCCAAGGATTGTCTATTCAAAAGAGTTGAAGGAAACGTTGCGGCATCTAAGGAAAATGATAGCGAAGAAGAGTGTGATTTCCAAGCATCCTTTGCAGTGGAGGAACAAGAAGAGCTTGCAGGCTCCTCCATCATAGAGTTAGAAGATGCGACGGCCCTCATCACGATAAGTGATAAATTGATCAATTATGATGAAGATTGGATAGTTGATTCAGGGTGCTCAAACCACCTGACTGGGATCAAGGCAAGCTATCAAACGTGTGTGAATACAATGGTAGATGAGTAGTTGTCACCACAAACAACTCAAGGTTGCCGATTACCCATGTCGGCCAAATGATGATAACACCTCGATTCAGTTCGCATCAAGTTGAACTGAAAAATGTGTACCATGTGCCAGGAATGAAGAAGAATCTATTATCCGTGGTACAACTTACAAACACAAGCAATTATGTGGTGTTCGGTCCTAGAGATGTTAGGGTGTACTGCAATTTGAAACCTACTGGTACACCAATCATGGAGGGGTGTCGATTAGAGTCTGTCTACATGGTGTCAACTCAGACGGCATACATGAACAAAACTCAAAAGAGTGAAACGCCTGATTTGTGGCATACACGGCTTGGGCACGTGAGCTACCATAAATTAAAAGTGATGATTAAGAAAGGTATGCTAAAAGGTCTCCCCCACTTGGAAGTCCAAGAAGACGTCATCTTATCGGATGCCAGTAAGGGAAGGCACTTCAGCTTCCATATAAGGAGTCTACATTCAGAGCTAAGATGCCTCTCGAGCTTGTCCACTCAGATGTATTTGGACTAGTGAAGTAATCATCGATCAGAGGATCAAAGTACATGATAACATTCATCGATGATTTCTACAAATATGTCTAGGTCGACTTCATGAAAGAAAAATCCGAGGTATTAAATAAATTTAAGGAGTTTAAAGCAAAAGTAGAAAATGAAGTAGGCAAGAAAATACTATGCCTCCATATGGATAATGGGGGAGAATATACATCAGATGACTTTACAAAATTTCTTCAAGAATGGAAGATACGTTGACAATTTACCTACCCAAAATATGCCACAATAAAACGGAGTTGTCAAAAGAAAGAATCAGCATTTGGCAGAGACATGTAGGAGTATGTTGCATGCGAAGAATGTTCCACCCAAGTTTTAGGCTGAGTGTATGAAGACGGCGGCGCATGTGATCAATAAACTACCTCAAGCAAGGCTTGGCTTTATGTCATCTTATGAGACATTGTGGAATCGCAAACCCATGGTAAGTCATTTTAGAGTATTTGGATGTGTATGTTATGCATTCGTGCCAGACCATCTTCACAACAAGTTTGATAAGAAGGTAGTTCACTACATATTCGTGGGCTATGATGATCAAAGAAAAGGATGGAAGTGTTGTGAACCTACAACAAGGAGGTGTTACACTTCCAGAATTGTGGTGTTCAACAAACTACCATCTTGGTGGTCATCACAATCTAATCCAAAACAAGTTGAAGAAGAGATTCGTGAAGGAATGGAAGAAAATGACGAGCTTAATAAGGACCAGTCATTTGAAGAAGGAAATGATCTTGTAATTGGAAGAAAAAAAGTCAGAGCACAGTCACTCGAAAAATCAAAGAGCACACGGCGAACTAGTGTACATCTAAGAACTACGAAAGAGCTCCGACCAAGTCGATGGAAGAACCTGAAGCGGAGGAACCTCAACTTAGGAGATCAACAAGACAAAGAAGACCAAATCCCGAATATGCAATTGTAGCGTTGATCGAAGATGTCGGAGTAGTCAAGCCGTCCACATATGAAGAAACCTCACAAGGGGTGGAATGGAGGAAAGCCATGGAGGAAGAGATACAAGCACTAAGAAAGAACGAAACATGGGACCTAGTGCCGAGATATAAAGAGGTACATCCTATATGTCACGCTCCGAACCACGGGTATGCGCACATCCCTCGACGGTCAACAAAACTTGCGACGTTCCCCGGGACGGGTCGCCGACCCATTCGTTTTATGCACATACGGAAGCGAACTAATACTTACCCAACCAACAAACAAACACATGGGATAGTAAAAACACATGCCAACACCTTTTCATAAAACACACTTTATATACAAGCCAAGTTAGTCTTACAAGTCTATTCACATAAGTCTGTTTCAAACAGAAACTACCAGGCCACCTACACTCTGGACCCTTCCACCTCGGGCTCCAGGTTCTCCATCGTAGGGACCTGAAAATATTTAACCACGATGGGGTGAGATAAAAATCTCAGTGAGTCAAAACCCTAAACCTCGATTAGGACGAGAATTCACCTAGAGGCAGCCTAAATAGGCATCACACACAAACTTACCTCGCCTCAGCACCTCCCTACATATTAGCTCATCACATATATCATATGCATACAAGAAACGTATTCAATAACTAGAATACCTGATATCATTCATCAAATATTCACCGAAGTCCCGATTATAAGGCCAAACCGTTATGACACGTCCCATTCCATGCCACACAATTTTGTCCCATAATCAGGCATAGTTATCTCAATCACTCAAGCGTGTCCCAGTTATTACGACCCAATGGCCACGTCCAACTCAATAGTCGGTGGTCATCCAACATAATCGAGCGTTGTCCTACTTCGTCGAGCACGGCAACGTCGACATCTAGATGACATTCCATAAAGGAGCATTGGTCCGAGACTCCACTACGACCGGCATCCGTTGACTTGAGGCATTCGAACTTAATTAGGCATCGTCCCGCGTGAACGCATCAGACTGCGTTCCGATAATGACCACACGCACATCCATACACGGCCAAGAACATTGTGCTTTGCACTCAAATACTTCCATTTCAAATAATGGAATTGGCCAATTTTCTTCATATTAAAAATTCCCGGTAAATCAATTGTGTGTGGTTACACATTCAAATCGAACCATAAGATGTGATACTCTCCCATTTTAAAATTCCATGATTTTATATAGTACATAAAATATTTTTGGCATAAAAAACCGACACCTGGTATTTTTCTATTTAAATACCCATAAAATCAATTTTTGCAATAATAATCAAAAACGGCAACCAAGCACTCAATTGCACAATTAAGCAATCGATTTCACATATAAACGCATCCACGATGATCAGCGTAAAATTTCACTAACCGGCTATCCGGGCACAATCTACGCTAATTATAATTAAATAAGTAAATTGCAATTAAATTAAAAAAATTGAAAATTATTTAAACTAATCCACTTTATTAATCTAAATAAGCTAACCGAACTAACCTAATTGAGCTAACTAAACTAATCTAGCTAGGCTAACTATATCAACCTAACTAAGCTAACCAACTAACCTAACTAACCGCCCTAACCAAACTAGCTTAGGTAACTAACCATTCTAACTACTAATTACACTAACTAGGATTACGCTAATCCTTAATTAACACTAACCAACCTACTAAGTGTAATTAACTTCCTAATCCGAGATTGGGCAGCTAACTCACTAGATTAGGGTGGCGACGGGTTCACGACGACGGCGGCCCGAAGGCGGTGAAGACCCGAGCCTATGGCATCTCTAACGAGAGGACCGATTGGGGCTGAAAAAGCCTACAAGGCTCACGGCTTGGAGGGAGGTTCTGTTCGGAGGGGGCTAAGCTGGTGCGGGCTGAACGGCGCGGATAGGATGGTGGACGGCTGGTGATGGGCACGGGGCGAGTGGTGTGGTGCGGCTGCTTGGACTAGCGGACGGACGGCCGGGTGGCTGGTTGGGACAACGGCATGGGCTAGTCGAGCGGGGGCTACGGATGGCGAGATGGTGAAGGACAACCCTTTTACGTCAAGGCACCAACCAATGGCCAATTTCCTTCCAAATCTTCACAATTTAATCCATATTGGTGGCCAAAAATGCCAACGAAGGTGCCCATACAAATTTCCTCCTATTATCTTTACCGAATTTGATTTTTCCTCAAAATTTCGAGCTCGACGGAATTTTTCTAAAAGATAGACGATGTCCTAAAAATAAATCGTGACACGCTCGAATGTTTGATTCCCGAAAAGGAGTTCAATTTCGTGGTTAAAATCGACTGGACGCGATTTTAGCGCGACCTAACCTATCAGGTAGCTTTTAGGGATTTTAGCAAGTTTGACCCATGGTCGATAATTTTCGATCCACGTTTGTGCATCTTCGACTCGTAGACGATTCTCGATTGTCGTAAAAATCGCAAGGTTTCAATTATGGGTACCGAGTATAAAATCGACGTAAAACCGGGTTAGTGCTTTGTTCGACGCGAATTTTCGCAATCCTGTGGAATCACCCACAATTTAATTACAGGATTTTGTTGAATCAACCTATATCCAATCACAAATCAATTACAATGATGTCATATTGACCCTTGCCGATTATTACGGTCGAACTATCGTTTTCCGATCGAATTCTCAAGTCTGTCGCGTTTATATCCCTTAAAGGCTTCACCTAATAGGTTAGCTAACTCGAGAGTGATCAGCTCCGAGAAAAAGGACCATAGGCACGTCGACAAAATGCCCATTTCATATTATCGAGACGGGGTCGAAAATTCAGGATGTCACACTATATCTTGCAAATGGGTTTATAAACTTAAAACTCGACCAGATGGGTCGATAGAAAGATATAAAGCACGACTAGTTGCTCGAGGATTCTCTTAAAAGTATGGCCTAGATTATGATGAGACATTTAGCCCAATAGCAAATATTACTACCATTCGAGTCTTACTAGCACTTGCAGCAAACAAGTCATGGAAATTATGGCAAATGGATGTGAAGAATGCCTTCTTACATGGAGAACTAGCTCAAGATATATACATGGAGCAGCCAGATGGTTTCAAAAGTAAGATTCATCCGGACTATATTTGTAAGTTAAAGAAAGCCCTTTATGGCTTAAAACAAGCCCCGCGAGCATGGTATTGGGAGATTGCTGGATTTTTGGTGCAAAGTGGTTACTCTGTAGCCCTAGCAAACTCGAACTTGTTTGTGAAGGCAGAAGATGGCAAACTTGCAATAGTTTTAATCTACGTGGATGATCTAATCATCACTGGAGATAATGAAGAGAAGATATGCCAAATCAGAATCAACCTATTAGTGCGGTTTCAGTTGAAAGAGCTTGGAGATTTGAAACATTTCTTAGGACTCAAGAATGAGAAGACCAATGAAGGACTATCCCTATGTCAGTAGAATTATGCACGAGACCTCCTAGACAAGTTCAGGATGCTTGATTGCAAACCTATATCTACTCCAATTGATGGAAATGTAAAACTATGTGCAATTGATGGATGAGAATTGGAAGACTCAACTATGTACAGGCAATTGGTGGGTAGCCTTATTTACCTAACCATAACACGGCCTAATATTGCCTTTACAGTAGGAATAGCAAGCCAATTCATGGAGAAGCCACGAAAGCCTCACTTAGATGTAGTCAAGCACATACTAAGGTATGTCAAGGGTACATTTGATTTTGGGCTTCTGTATAAGAAAGAAGTATCATGTGAGGTTATAGGCCATTGCAATGCTAACTTTGTTAGAGATCGTGACACACGAAGATCAACTACTGGAGACATGTTTAGTCTCGGATTAGGAGTAGTGTCATGGTGCAGTAAAAGACAGGCAACTGTGTCACCATCTACGATAGAAGCTAAGTATAAAGCAGCAACAATGGCAGCTCAAGAAAGTACATGGCAAGTACAACTAATGGAGGATCTTCATCAACCGATAAACCAATCAACATGGATATATTGTGATAATCTGTCAGCCATAAGCTTATCGAAGAATCCAGTTTTCCATGCGAGGACTAAACATGTAGAAGTGCACTATCATTTCTTGTGGGAAAAAGTATTACAAGGCAAGATAAAGATGGAGTACGCTAAAACAAATGATCAAGTTGGGGACATCTTCACCAAAGTTCATGGAGCTATAAAATTCGAAGAGTTTCGAAGGCAACTTGATATTATAGCAATGTCCATGCTAAAAGAGAGTAGTCAATGAGGGAAAGTGTTAGAAAAGCACTGCCTCTCTCTCTCTAGAGTTCTCTAGATCTCTCTCTCAGATTTTTCTCGCCACATCCTTGTTTCTTTGGTCAAAATCTTTGCTAGACAAGTAACCGAAATTGTTAACAACTTAAAGTCGGTAAGTTGACAAATTGAAGGGCTCCACCGACTTCCCATGCCTATAAATAGGCATTCCCCCTTCCCTTCGTGTAAGTAGTATGGAGTGCATACGTGAGGCGTGTGTAGTGTAAATGTAGATTGATAAGGAGTGAATGGGAGTGTGTGCAGGGAGTCGTGTGGTGAGTGGGGTCTTGAGAGTGTGTTGTGTAGAGTGTGCTATGTGTGCATGTGAGAGTGAGAGGTGTTGTGTAGAGTTGTCTGAGCACTGTATGTGGTGTGAGAAAATATTGTAATAGTGAAAGTCTTATTTTGTGAATTCTATTTGCACCATGTTTTCGCAAAGATCAATAGGTTCTTCATCCAGTCAGATCCTGCCCCAAGGCGCAGGACACATACCTAAGCACAATAGTCGAAGTGATGCTTGATTTTTAGGCTGCTGAAGACGCTCCTCACCAGTGTGGTCTTGCCACAGTGTTTTTCGCCAACAACTAAGTTCACCCGAAGGTTGGAGTCATCATCATCCTTGGGACCGATCAACTAGGCTAGAAGCTCTTCTCGTTGCGGAATATGGAAAAGCGAATTGGATAAAATTAATTAGAAGGAGGGAAAGGGAATTGGACACCGAATTTACGTGATTCGGTCCGAATATTGGAATTTATGTCCACGGGGAAAGTAGTACAGAATTCCACTATGAAAACAAATGATACACCAAATATTACAATCACTTGAGCACTCAAACACACTCTCAATGTTTTCCAACCTCTAATTACACCCAATAACTCATACAATGTTGAACCCCTCACAATTTTAGTGAAACCTCACTAAAAAATTAAATAAATTATACTTACAAGAATTTAACTAGTTAAAACACTCGGTGTAAGTACAACAAGAAAAATCCCTCACGAGAACTCTATGTACTCTTCTACAGTCTCAAAGCTCTCTCATTTTCTCGGCCACCAAAATAACTTGGCCCGCTCTTCTCCGTTGGACATCTCTCCCTTTTATAATACAAAAGAGAGTCTCCATCATTTATTGCAACACGAGGAAGTCTTCTTCAAATGAAAGAAAAGGACAAAGAAAGCCTACCATAATTTATAGGCATGCATGCATGTGCCTGGATGAATGTAGGACCTTCTTTCCTCTTCTTTTTCTCTCTCTCAAAGTCAACAACGATGGCTTTAGCAGAAGACAAGAAAGGGAACACTTGTCCTTGCATGCAAGTGGGTCACCATCCGCTTTCCTCCATGTATTTCCCAATTCAAAAGTCCAACCTGCAGAGATGAGTAGAAGACAACAAAGGAAGCCACACATAATTAACGTCTTCACGCTTGCGGCTCATAGATGAAATCCACATGCAATCTTCCTTTGACAATTTCGGCTAATCAATTCACATGTGCTGCTTTTTGACTTGCATGTGATCAAGTTCACATATTCTCGTCAGTTTGATTTTATTCAACGTGCTCAAACTCAAAACATATTTTCAACAATCTCCACCTTGGCTCGACATTTGAACCAAGTCATAATTGCTTCAGTGGAGACCTCGCTACTACTCTCCCACAGCCCCAACAAGCTCAACCACCATAGAGTACTTCCAAGTTCAAGCCACACTTGAACTTTCCCATAACTGTGGGCCTCATCAAGACACCAACTCCACGTGCATAATTAGCTACTTCACAAGGATTTTCTGACATAGCCTCCTGTATCACGGATAAAATAAAACCATCATTGCTTCCATATCGACGAAGATCGAACACGCACCTTTTCAAATTCGGTAGCTACGATAAGTTGGCTCTACCAACATCACCTTGCTACAAGTATCATTTGTGTCGATTATTCCTTTAGTACTTGCTACCTCGGGAGTTTCTAGTTGCAACTCCACCTTGAGCTGAACACCATCCAAATCTGTATTAACACTCACACAAACACTCCTAGCCAGAAGTACTGGAGGCTTGTCAAAGGTAACTTCTCTGCTATTAACGGGTGAATTTATATCCCGGCACCACAACCGATCGCCTCGCTCACCTTGTGCATAGCCATGGAATATGCACCTTGCCCTCCTATCGAGTTTACCATCACTCACTCGAAAATAACACGGGCAACCAAACATTCTAAAAATAGAATAACCAGCAATGTTACCTGACCACACTTCCTCGAGAGTCCACCATCCATTAGTAGTCAATAAGGATCCATTCACCAGGTAGCTCACCTTACTAAGCATATCAGCTAGGATTCTCCTAGCAACACCAGCACTAGATATCATTTTTCGAGCTATCTCTAGTAATGTTCTGCTCATCAATTCTACAAATTATTGTGGTTTATTGGCACTGGTGCAGTGTTTCACTATACCCTCTTTCATGTAGAATTTATTTACCAGCTCTAAGCATAACTCCATGCTATTATCAGTCTGCACATGCTTGATCGACTTACCAGTCTCCATCTCGATCAAAGCTCTCAACCACACGATCTTGACACTAGCATCAAACTTGTGCATCGGCACAAACACCTAGGTTTTTCTCGAGCAGTCAATAGACTCTCGAACAGACGCATCCAACGTCTCCGAAGAGAAACTTGCCACTGTCTCACCTTGAAGTTTATATAGGCCTCCATGCTTGATACCTCTCATTATTACCGGGGCACCTCGAACAACCTTCGAACTCCACCTTCGAAGAATACCTACAACCAATTGAATCTAGGGCGCGAGTAAATTAAGTTCTTTTTCAATTATGGAATTTGTCTTACTCTAGTCAATGTCCTCACAATACCATCATGCATTATGATTTTAACATCACCAACACCCACAACATCGCACTCACCGTTGTTTCCTAACTGGACTTTAACGCTACCCATGCACTGATAAGTGATAAACCAGTTCCTATTTGGCGTAGCGTGAAATGATTAACCGGAATCCATTATCCACCTGTCAAATGACAAATCCTCAATAACAAATAAGACACTATCAACACAATCAAAATTATTCTCAGCTACAGCTACAACATCATATGTAGGCTCAACTATAATTCCCTTACCCTTTTCATTTTTTAGCTTGACACGGTCTCTTCTATGATGCTCACTATTGCCACAATTCTAACAAACAACCCTACTGGTCCTAGACTGATTTTGTCTATTTATGTTCCTACTAATATGAGTACTAGTTTTTCCTGTACTTTCACCTAGTAAAGCAGCAGGTACAAGTTCACCAGATTCTTTCCTACAAATGTCTTCACTTAGAATCAAATCAAGAACTTCATCAAACGTCAAGCTTCTCAACCCAGAGTAATTACTAACAGCAGTAACAATAGTGTTCAAATGATTAGGCAATGAGGATAATAGAATCAACACATGTACCTCATCTTCAAAGTTAATCTCAACCGAACTCAATTGGTTGACGACTTCATTGAATTCGTTGATATGTTTAGCTACTGACGTATGTTCGACCATCTTTAAGTGAAATAGACATCGCATGAAATAGACCTTGTTTATTGCAGATGGTTTCTCATACATATTCGACATGGCTTTCATCAGTCCCGCATTGGTTTTCTCCTTCACGATGTTGAACGCGACGTTACGAGCCAACGTTAGCCGAATAACACCCATCACTTGTCTATCCAACAATTCTCACTCGGTATCTTTCATCGAGTCTAGTTTCTCCCTAGATAAGGATAAGTGCAAATTTCTCTAGTACAAATAATCTTCAATTTGCACCTTCCAGAAAGTAAAATATTTCCCATCAAATTGGTCGATTCTCACCTTTCCTTCTTCCATCGTTACCGATTCGCTTCAAGTCAACCAAACCAAGCTTTGATACCACTTGTTGCGGAATATGGACAAGCGAATCGGATAAAATTAGATAGAAGGAAGGAAAAGGAATTGGACACCAAATTTACGTGGTTCGGTCCGAATATCGGAGCCTATGTCCATGAGGAGAGTAATACGGAATTCCACCATAGAAACAAACGATACATCGGAGATTACAATCACTCAAGCACTCAAACACACTCTCAGTGTTTCCCAGCCTCCAATTACACCAAATAACTCATACAGTATTTAGCCTCTCACAATTCCTAGTGAAACCTCATTCAAGGAATTAAATAAATTCTACTTACAAGAATTTAACTGGCTAAAACACTTGTTGTAAGTACAACAAGAAAAATCTCTCACGAGAACTCTCTATACTCTTCTACAGTCTCAAAGCTTTCTCTTTTTCTGGGCCACTGAAATAACTTGGCGCACTCTTCTCCATTGGACGTCTCTCCCTTTTATAATACAAAAGAGAGTCTCCATCGTTTATTGCAACACGAGGAAGTCTTCTTCAAATGAAAGAAAAAGACAAAGGAAGCCCACCATAATTTATGGGAATGCATGCATATGCATGGATGAACGTAGGACCTTCTTTCCTCTTCTTTTTCTTTCTCTCTTAAAATCAACAACGATGGCTTTGGCTAAAGACAAGAAAGGGAACACCCATCCTTGTGTCAATAGTTGGTTGTTTCTAATCGATCACACACCCGTGCGGCCTTAGGATTTTCAATCCCAAGTTAGCCTCACACACACACGCACGAGCACAAGGATCGTGTGAGTAAGGAGCAAGTGTATTTGCTTGTGAATGAGCTGAATACAATGAGGGGGAAGGACCCCTATTCATACAAGTTCGAGTCTCATCTCAGCCATTGATCGTTCATCCGATTCAACAGTGGTATTTGAACGTGTACCATCATTACAAGCTTGTACATTAGGCCATTCAATGGCTCTAGACCTTAGATAAGCCCATGCAGCATGTATCAGAAGCAAGGGTAGGTCGCCTGACACGGTTAGGTACGTAGTCACGGGTTGCACATGGGCCGGCCGATCATTGCTCACAGGTCATGCATGAGCTTTCATCCGGATTATGCATGGGTTGATCGTGTGCTGACCATGGATTGCTAATGGGTTGATCATGGGCTGTTGGTAGACAAGCCCTTATGCGTGACACAGCCTCATCACAGACGGTCTTAGATCATGCTTCGTCCATGAGCCGTATCAATCTCCCCCACCTAATTAGGCGACGCCCTCATCGCGTATGTGGCATGGAAAGCATTGATGTGTTTCTTGAACTGCCACAAAGTCTCGAACGGTTTCCAACTCACCTCACTTTCGGAAGACCCTTCCATTGGACGAGATATTCCTTCTTTGGCACACAATATCTTTTCCATATGACGCAGTCTGCCATGATGCATTCAACATCTTAATCATAGGAGGCTTTCACTCCAAGGGGTGCCCGTTGTGATTCGCCTCGATCCGGATCATCCTCCACCGCATGGAAAAGTTTCAGCATACTCACATGGAATACGGGGTGTACTTTGAGCTTGGCCGGCAATTCCATCTTGTATGCTACCTTCCCAATTCACTACAACACTCGGAAGGGGCCTTCATAGTGACAGATCATCCCTTTGTGCACGTCATGGTACCGAAGGACCAAATGTAGCTTGGCTAACACTAAGTCCCCGACCTGAAAGTCCATGTGCCGTCGCTTCTTGTCGGGCCCCTTCTTCGTGCGCTTTACGGCCCTATGGAGGCATGCCTTCGCCAAGTCCACATGTTCGTCCCATTGTTTGGCAAACTTGTATGCGAAGGGACTACTTCCTCGATATCCCGAGGTGGTCGCACTCGGTGTGAGCGGTTGCTGCCCGGTCATGATCTTGAAGGGACTTTGGTTCGTGGACTCACTTCTCTACAAGTTATAGGAGAATTAGGCCACGTCAATCAGCTGTGTCTAGTTCACTTGCTCATGCAGTGCTGGAGATAGATTTCCAAGAGCACATTCACTCGCTTCGTCTGACCATCGGTTTAGGGATGCAAGCTTGTGGAAAAGTTGAGGTTCACCCCCAGCAACTTGAAGAGCTCAGTCCAAAACTGCCCAATGAACCGAGGGTAGCGATCATGCGTGGTACGCCCCAGTACTTGACGACATGTTTGAAGAATAGCTTGATCGCTTTCTTGGCTGGATAATCCTTGGTGGCTGGTATGAACGTTGCATACTTGGAGAAGCAATCCACCACGACCATGACGGTCCGACACGCTTTGAACTTTGGTAGGTTCACGATGAAGTCCATGAAGACGCTCTCCCATAGACGTTCCAGGATAAGCAACGATTCAAGGAGCCCCGCCGGCGACCGTTGCTCTATCTTGTCTTGTTGGCACATAAGACATGTCCGCACGTAGGCTTCAATGTTGTCCCACATGTGCGGCCAATAGTATTGCTCCTCAATGAGTGCCATCGTGCGGTGGATTTCCGAATGACCCTCCCATTTATAATCGTGGCACTCATGTAGGACTTCCCTCCTGAGTTTTCCATGGTGCGGCACATAAAGTCGCCATCCTTTGGTGTAAAGGAGATCATCTGCACACCATAATTGCCTCGTTTTGCCCTCCCGTGCATATCGAATGAGGGCTTGGGCCGTTTGGTCGTGCTTCAGCCCCTCCTTGATATTGTCAATCCATGGGTAGTCGGATCAACTCATCACATTGGCCAGCTCCAACGTCCTGCTTAAGTTATCGGCCACGGTGTTGGACTTTCCGGGCTTGTATTCCAACACGTAATCAAACTCGGCCAGGAAGTCTTGCCATCGAGCTTGCTTCGGGCTGAGCTTCTTCTGGGTTTAGAAGTAGCTCGTGGCCACATTATCTATCCTTGTGACGAACCGAGATCCCAAGAGATAGTGCCTCCACGTGCGAAGGTAATGCACCACCGCGGTCATTTTCTTCTCTTGGATCATGTATCGTTGCTTGGTGTCATTGAATTCCAAGACTCAAAGACAACCGGATGCCCCTCCTGCATCAAGGCACCACTAATAGCAAAATCAAAGGCATCAGTTTCTACCTTGTATGGCTTGGTGTGCTCGGGTAGCACGAGCACTGGCTCTTCGATCTTGGCCCGCTTCAACCAATCGAATGTCTATTGACACTGATCCATCCACTCCCACAACCTTTCTTTCTTCAACATGTCCGTGAGTGGTACAGTGAGACTCGACTATCCTCAGATGAAGCACCAATAATAATTCGTGAGACCAAGGAAGGATCTCAGTTCCGTTACCTTGGTCGGTGGCTCCCATTCAACGATGGCATGGATCTTGGCCGCGTCCATCCGCACTGGTCCACCCCCGATGATGTTCCCAAGGAAAAGGACTTCCTTTTGCGCGAAGGCGCATTTCTCGCGCTTCACATATAGATCATTCTCCCATAGGACTTGTAAAACTTGACTCAAATGCTCGACGTGTTCCTCAAACGTCTGGCTATACACAACAATGTCGTCAAGGTGAACCACAACGAACCGATCAAGGAACGGATGGAGTGCCTTGTTCATGAAAGTACAGAACGTGGCCTGCACATTGGTCAAGCCAAAAGGCATGACGAGGAACTTGTACGATCCGTAATGGGTCATGCACGCAATTTTCGACTCATCCTCTTCGGCAATCCGAACTTAGTAGTATCCTGATCGAAGATTAAGCTTGGAGAACCATCGAGCTTCCTCGAACTGATCGAACAAGTCTGCAATGAGAGGGATCGAGTACTTATTCTTGACAGTGAGCTTGGTCAATGCCCGATAGTCTATGCACATGCGGAGGGTTCCATAATGTTTCTTTTAGAACAAGACCGGGGCACCAAACGAGGCCTTGGACGGCCGAATGTATCCCACGTCGAGCAATTCTTTGAGTTGTTTCCGCAGTTCCTCTTACTCAGGCGGAGCCATACAATAGGGTGCTAGCTCGATCCGATGATCCACTTCTCTCCGAGGGGGTAGCTTCTTGGGCAGCTCGGGCAACATCACATCTTGGAAGGCGTCAAGGACTTGTGTCACCTCATCCGATACCTTGCTTTCTTTCACGCCCTCCTCCATCAATGCTGCCAAGAAGGTCACCTTGCCCTTCTTTAGTCCCTTAGTCAGCTGCATGGCCGATAGCATATTGCTATCACGTCCCAACTCGCAGTAGATCAGGACCATGCATTGGCACCACTTATCTGGAATCCATATGCAATCCGCAAAGGGCATAACAACCACATTGATCTGGTCGAACAATTCCAAAACTAAGCACGAAATCATAATCGTCAAGGGGAACTACCTCAATGTCTTCCTTGCTGGTCCATGGACCGAGGTGAAGCTTTACATCCCTAGCCACACCGCTGGTCGGGACATCCTTAGAGTTCACCATTTTAAGCCAGCTAGCTCTTCCTTTCTCGACCGGAAGATTTAGCTTCTTCACGACCTCTTGAGATATGAAGAGGTCGAATGCCCTGGTATCCACGAGTACACTCATTGTGATATCACCGGTCTTCACATCCACAAACATCTTCCCTTTGGGTTCCTTGGTTTTATTGGTCTTAATCAACCCAAGGATCTGTAATGACCCCAACCATGCCTCCTTTTGCGGTTCATCCTCCTTGCACAAGGCTGCTAGCTTTCCTCTTTTCGAATAATCTCTGGCCATATGTGGTTTGTCGCAAAAGAAGCACTTGTAGGTGTGTATCTTGCAGTGATATCCTCCATTGCTTGACTCGGGTTAAGTCTTAGGAGGGGCCGATGGTGGTTTGCCTACCTTCGGACGATTGTATAGAGTCCGATCTCCCCCACCATTGGCCTTTTCTCTCGGATGAGAGTCGCTTAGCCGAGGAGGATGGTTTGTATTCCATGAGGGATTCGGCCATGGAAGTAGCCGTTGCGAGATCCGTTGCATGGCACCATTTAAGCTCTTACTTGACCCATGGTTTGAGTTTGCTCATGAACTGATGAAATGCCTCCATCTCGGTCATGGATGGGATTTGGAGCAACAGCTCCAAGAACCATTTCATGTAGTCTCGAACTATGCCCTTTTGCTCCAAGCGCTTCAGTTCAATGTGAGCTTCCTACTCCGCGTATGCGAGATAGTAGTTTCGTCAAAATTCCTCAACGAATCGAGCCCAAGTCGTTATAGGATCGCCACACCTATCATCCGACCGACGACGCCACCACAATAAAGCATTATCAACTAAATACATTGATGCAGTATTTACCCAAGATGCATCGTCGTTGATTCCCATGGCCTGGAAGTATCGTTCCATGTACCATAGAAAGTTGTCCATGTCCTTGGCCACCCGTGAACCCTTGAATTCTCTTGGCTTGACGGCTTCAGTTCGTGGATTTGCATGCACAGTGACCACCCCACTCACACGTGCAACTTAGCTCAGCGAGCTTGCCCTTCAACTCGGCTATTTTCGCATGCATGGCCGCCATTGCAGCCTCCCAGGTCTCATCCTGTTGCTGTAGCTTATACGTGAGGGATCCCAACACCTTGACATGAAGCTCTTCTATATCGGCCTTGAGTTCTTGTACTTCGGCTAAGAACTTCTCCCTACCGGCTTCTGCTCCTTCGACGATCTAGTTCAGTTCGTCCACCATCGCCTGGACGTCTGTGACGGTCTCCTCTAGGATCGTCATTCAATTCTCCAGATCCCCCTTTGGATCCCTCGAGCTCGAGACAGCACGGTTTTTCTTTGACCAAGTGGTCTTATTAGCTAGTCGCCCACAATCCTCTTGGTCATCGCCTTGAACAACCGGGACATTAGCACGAGGATTAACCATTGTGCTTGGAACGATGACTTTAATACCACTTGTCACGGGTCGGTTGTTTCCAATCAATCACACACCCATGTGGCCGTAGGATTTTCAATCCCAAGTTAGCCTCACACGCATACGCACGAACACAAGGGTCATATGAGTAAGTTGCAAGTGTATTTGCTTGTGAACGAGCTGAATATAATGAGGGGGAGGGACCCCTATTTATACAAGTTCGAGTCTCATCTCAGCCATTGATCGTCCTACTGATCCAACGATAGTATTTGAACGTGTACCATCATTACAAGCATGTACATTAGGCCACTCAATGGCTCTAGGCCTTGGGAAATCCCATGGGGCGTGTGTCATAAGCAAGGCCAGGCCGTCTGACACAATTAGGTGGCTGGTCACAAGTTGCACAAGGGTTGGCCGATCATTGCTCATGAGTCGTGCATGGGCTTTCGTCCGGATTATGCATGGGTTGATCGTGTGCTGATGATGGATTGCTCATGGGTCGGTCATGGGCTGCTTGTGGACAAGCCCTTATGCATGACACGACCTTATCATGGATGGTCTTGGATCATGCTTCGTCCGTGGGTCGTGTCACTTGCATTCCAGTGGGTCACCGTCCACTTTCCTCCATGTATTTCCCAATTCAAAAGTCCAACCTATAGAGATGAGTAGAAGACAACAAAGGAAGCCACACATAAGTAACCTCTTCACGCTTGCGGCTCATAGATGAAATCCACATGCAATCTTCTTCTAACAATTTTGGCTAATCAATTCACATGCGCTGCTTTTTGACTGGCATGTGGTTGAGTTCACATATTCTCGTCAGTTCGGTTTCATTCAACGAGCTCAAACTCGAGACATATTTTCAACATCTTCTTATTCATGGCAACCCATAATATCAAACTCAACCCTTTGCCTCGTACTTTCTCGATTACTATAGCTACATGATGCCCTTTTAATGTCTAGCAAGCCTTCTGCAGTAGCAGGCAGCGATGATGTGAACTATTTGGGTAATGTTGTACTTTATTAATACGTCCATGATGCGGTGCAATTAGAACACACTGTTTCGTCTAGATATGTTATGATGGAAAGACACCCTTTGAAAGGGTATGAAGAAGTCATATAAAAACTTATGAAGATAACCTTTGGGATAGTTGGCAGAACATATGTTCAGAAAAGAAATTGTTCTCTTTACTCTCCCCTTTCCGTAAAAAAAAAATGCGTTCCATTTATCCTTTACGATAACAATTGACATTTACACTGTGGAAATTGGATGTTTTCCCCGTGATTGCATTCAAACCAAAATGAAGTAATATTGTCTGTCATTCATCCGCAATTCAACATTCATTCTGAGGTAAATTGTTCATTGCGAATCCGAAATAGGTAGGTCATCTTCCGTTGACTTTCTTCCAACATTGGAATCAGGGCCCGGTTATGATTTCTGCCTTGTTTCTTCATCAAACTTTCTTGTTTACCATTCAGATCAAAAGAACGAAAATTATACTGTCTGGATGTTTATTACTCGGAATTGCAATCTGAATCGTCGAAAACGAACCAAAATGAAGAACAGGTTTGAAGGCCGCATATAATGTATAGTTTTGGCCATTTTTTGAAATATTTTTTTCAGTCCAAATCAATTTATAAACATACAAGGTGAAAGTACTCATTGAGATGAGTCGAACGAAGGGGCGAGCACCGCTAGAGGTGGCCGACGCGCCCACACACCCGGCCAAAAGCCGCAGCGCATGGGCGCCATGCGCCCAACACGTTGGGAATGCCCAATGCGTACGTGTCACGTGCGTGTCAGCGAACAGGTGCATGCTGACGTCATCCACCGGTCGGTAATTGCCGGATGACGTCATTGATGACATCACCGTCGACGGCAGTTGGCCAGCCAACAACGTACAACCCGACCCGACCCGACCCGAGACCTGAGTTGACCCGTTGATTAGTCAACTGGTCGAACCAGTCAACCAGTTCGGTGGTTAAGCTGATCGGACTAGTTGGACCGGTCGGACCGACCAGGAGCCTTTAAGGCTCTCTGGCGGTTGTGGGCGCGTGAGGTGTCTGATTGGAGTGTGGTTGGCAGCATTTGGTTCGTATGGATGTTCTCTACACTATCATATAATTATTTTACATTTTTGAGTTTTTTAAAGGTATAAAAATCTGTACGGAACCCTAAGTACGCGTATTTTTGTGGTACAAATGCATTGTATATTCTTTTTTTTTTAGCCTGTATTTTCTTGTGGTTTTGGAAATACAGTAGGTAGCCTACATTAAAATGGTATCATATATGTTGTGTAGAGCTTGGTTCGATGGTAACATGTATATAGTTTAATATGTTTGCAATTTTCTAGTTCTAAGAAAAATTCGAACAATGGTTGGAAATTCTTGATTTTTTTATTACATGTTGAATTACGGTTTTGATTATAGTTGCTGCATGATTGTTTTTTTGTACGTTGGTTCACATCATGCTATGCCTTTTGTGTTAATGAAAAATGTAGAAATTACATGAGGTCATGTAATTATTTTTTCTAGTGGGAGTTCGTAGGTTGGTAAAATTCAAAGGAGTTCTCAACTAGAACTTAAAATTTGTGCAAATTAAACTAATTAATGATAATAGAACAATCATACATAGGAGCTTATTGAGAACATGGTGAACTTTCGTTTTAGTGTCCTTTGTTTAATTATCATTAATTTAGTTTGTCTTTGCTGCAAATTAAATATGTGTGTTGCTCTGAAGAACGTGCTAGTATTGATTATGTGTTTATTATGTTAATATGTTATAATAATTTATTATGGTTTCAGCATCCAAGACCATTGTAGCTAACCTCAGTAAGGGTGAGAAGCTGAACGGTGACAATTATGATATTTGGCACCGAAAGGTTCAGTATATCCTTGAGGAGCAAGAGGTTTTGGAAATCCTCAAACACATTATGGATGAACCTGAGTATGGAATTTCAGCTCAACACAGGTGAGATCTAAAACCTTATCAAGCTTAGAAGAAGAAAAATAGCATTGCTCGCATCACGTTGTTGAGTTGTATGCAAGATGATCTCATGTGTGAGTTTGAAAGTTACGATAAAACTCAAACAATATGGGTTGCCTTGAAAGATAAGTTTTGCGACATCCTAAAATTCGAGCCCTCTGAGGGAGGAATGAATGTGAATTTTTTCAATGCATTGTTGGTTGATCTCACTCGGAATTAATCACTCCAGAGATACTGACCTTGAGTGGAAAGGCTAATGAGGACAGAACTCATACGACTAAAGAACTTGACCTGGGAAAATGACTTGACCGTGAGACTTGCGTGAGGACGATCCTGTAGATAGGCAGGCCGATTCTAATGACGACTAGAAGTCGATTCACGGACAGAACATATTTGAACGACGGGTGATTCCGTTTACCGTTATTGAACCCGTGAACGACCCTATGTCGATCCTTAGTAATCGTGTACTTTGAAATAAGAATCTATCCTCCGTAAATTCATGTAGTCAAGGACATCCATGTGTCAAGATGTCTTGAATGTGGTTTGGCACGAGTCGGTTATGCGTGAATCCTCGAAGCCGCCTGTTAGTCTGAGTTGTACCGAAATGGCATTGGGCAAAATTGACATGGCATGAGAACTAAAGATTGGGCTTCGAATGTTCGGGAATGTTCGGGACAGACTTTCGATGAAGATAATTCGTCAGTTGATAGCGCTAGTTAAGCCGAGTAATTGGAAAGGGGGTTTTCAGATAGAGGAAGTGAGCCCGTGAGGACGTGGGCCGGGCCAAGCCGGTGTGCGCCTTAGGCCCAAGGTGGGCCTAAGGCAAGCAAGTGAGCCCATTGGGCCCAATCCACTATTTCTTCTTCAAAGCCCATTACCTAATCTTAAAGCCCATTTGAGCCCAATCAATTCCCAAGCCCATTACTATTCATTTCCAAGCCCATTTCTTAGGCCCGCCCATCAATTTCAGCCCAAGGATAGATTAGTAATTTGTGAAAGGTGGAAATGACCAAATTGCCCCTAAAAGCTTGTAGACAAGGGCAAAAAAAGAGAGAGAAGATGATGTCATGCATGGGAACTTGAAGCAAGGATGTGAGGGCTTGATGGGGTGTGCAGCAGGCCTCACATCACTCTCTCTTCCCCTCTTTAAGCTCTCCCTCGATGGAGCTCTCTCTCTCCTCGTTTTCCGTTACTTCCTGTTTTTGCTCCAGCCGACCTTTCGTCAAAAAACTCGAGTTAAAAGTGGTCTTCCTATAGGAATCGGCCAATGCTTCACCCACCATCACGACCAGGAGAGGTAGACCTTTCCAACGAGCACGCCCACACCCCCGAACAGAGCCGCCGGCCGTCCGTCCCGAAATCCGGCGAGAAGGTGTCGCCTGTCCCTCCTAATGCTTCGATTAGTGCCTAAATTTGCTTAGGGTTGGTTTAGTTAGATTTAATTCTAGTTTAGGTGATTTAATTAAGTTGTATTAGCCCTAAGATAGGTGGTTAGATGGACGGATTAGATTAGTTTAGCTTAACATTGCTTTATTTGCTTAATTGTGCTTATGGGTTTAATTAAGCTTGTCTTGCTTAATTAATTGTGTGATTGTTTTAATTAATGTTTTGTTTAATTTCTGAGTTTAATTTATTATTGATTTAATTTTGAAAATTTATTGTTCATGCGACACTGTTCACAAAAACACTGTTCACAAAACACTGTTCACCCGAGAATGAAAAGTGTCTAAAATTCATGTGTGTTGATTCTATGAAGTGATTGGATGTGCTATTACATAAAAATCCGCATGCAATGTATGTTTTTCACAAAAAAGGGAAAAAGGTTTTTTCGAGGGACATTGAAATGGGACGCCTTGAGGAGATGATGATTTGAAAGTGTAAATGCAAGCGTGTGTGCATTGGCTAAGTGCCCAAAAATAAAAGGGAATTGTGGTGGTGGGTTGTTGTGATCACTAAGTTGGATCCGTTCCCCGCTGTGTGTCTGGTGGGCGATGCTCTTATGTGAAATGCCTGTGTGGCGATGATCGTGCCTGTGTGGCATGAAACTTGCCTGTGTGGCGTAGAACATGCCTGTGTGGCGTAGATCATGCATGTGTGGCCGTATTACTGTGTGTTGGATAATTGTGCTTGTGTGGTGATAATCAATTGGAACGCGTGATAAGTCGTGCCTATGTGGCCGTATTTCTGTGTGTTGAGTATTGTGCCCGTGTGGGCGAAAGTAATGGGAATGCCTGAGTGGATCATGATGTTTATGGCACGCACGCACGAATCGATAACGTGTAGGGTGTGGCAATATCCAGGTGAGATCGCTTGCGACGCGACTCGTATGTGATTGATGAATTGCATCATCTAATGGCCATGTGCATTGCGTGTCTTATGCTAAGATCCAACGTGCAGGGTATGGCATACCAGGTAAGGTTGCATCCGAATCAACGATGTGGTTAGTGATTGACCCTGGCTATTGTGATTTGTTGCTTGTTGGTTGCTAGTTGTGGATCGTTGGTTGTTTGTGGGGCAGTTCTGAAGAGATACCCGGAGTTGAGTTGGTGTACTAACTAGGGGCTTAGGGGAAGAACTCACTGAGATTTATATCTCACTGGTTATTGTATAACCATTTTCAGGTCCCTAGTGTGAAGAACCCGAAGCTTGAAGTGGAAGGGTCAGGAGCATAGGTGGCTCAATAGTTCTTTATAAGATAGACCTTCTGTATAAGCTTGAGGTGTTTATGAAAGTGTATTTGATTTGAAACTGGTTGTCCTACTTTTCTATCCCATGTATGTTGTTGTCAGGGGATTAGTGAATTCGCTTCTGCATGTGCAATAAAATGAAAAGGGTCGGCGACAAGTCTTGGGAACGTCGTAAAATTCTATCGACCATCGAGAAATGTGCGCGTGCTTGAGGTTCGGGGCGTGACATCCCCATTTAGTGGTATCAAAGCGAGGTTAGAATTTGGAGCGATAAGGTGCGATGGGTTTTGGGATAGTTAATATGAAAGGCTTTTTCCTTATGCAGACGCCTGTGATTGGCTAGCTGATTGCTAGTTGTTTTGTGTGGGTCACTCAATTTTCCTAATTCTGGGTGGAATTGGAAGGTAGGTTCTGTAGAGATCCTGTAGGATGAGTGATCCGGATAAGAAAGACTCCTAGGAGGAGGTCTATCGCATCTGTCACTCGGGATAGCACGCCGACTAAGGTCGGTACTCGAGGTGGAGCGCAGGCTCAGGCCAGTGCGAGTGTAAGAGTACCGCTTCAGTCCGGTACTAATAGTGTAGCAAAGACTCCGACGATCCTAGATTAGATAGGATTGTGCAGGCGCTTGAGACTTTGGGAATTTTGTTGGGGCAGCAAGTTCAAAATCAAGCTGTCGTAGCTACTGCCGGACTTGCTAGAGTCCAACCTGGGATTGTGATCGGGGGGAGACTAATGCACAAGCTGGTAGAGCAGTTCCTGATACTTAAGCCACCGAGGTTCAGTGGTGTGGGCGACCCTGAGGTTGCAACCCTTTGGTTAAGGGATATTGAGAATACCTTCACAGTGCTGAGGTGTTCAGAGGAAAGATCGAGTAATTCTGGCGGCTTATTAGCTTCAAGGTAACGCTAGTACGGGGTGGGAAGTCACTCAAGGAAGAGTGTTCCCTGACGGCACAGCTCAAACTTAGGGTGCCTTTTGTGAGGCTTTAAATGTGAAGTACTTCTTAGACAGCGCGAGAGAGTCCAAGATGGCAGAGTTCCAACGGCTTTGCCAGAATCAGATGTCCGAGGATCAGTATGAGGCGAAGTTCGCTGAGTTGGCCAGGTATGCGCCGAGGTTAGTAGAGGAACCTATGGATAGGGCGAGACAGTTTAAGGATGGCTTCAAGCCGAAGTTGGAAGACTAGCTAGTACTCTTGAATATAGAGCTTTGATGAGATGTACGAGAGGGTGCAGACGATAGAAAAGAAAATGATTGAGAGGGCGACCACATCTGGCTCACTGTTCACGCCTAACCGAGATAATCGTCGGTTTGGAAAGGGATCGATGATGGGAAGAAAGAATCCCATTCCACCCAACAAAAAGAATTACGTAGGGAAGTCGACACCCTTTTGCCATGGGAGTCTGTCGGGTGTGTGGAAGGAGACATGGAAATCTTCCCTGTCCTTCGATAACAGGAGCTTGCTACGAATGTAACCAGCATGAGCACCGGGTGAGAACTGTCCGTGCAGGCCGATGGGACCACAGCAACTACTACCGCCACCACCGAATGGATAGGAATGAACCAAGCCATGCACCGATCAGGGGAATAATGTTTTTAGGGATAATTTTATCAGAGTGGCACATTGGAATTTTGGTTAGAAAGTCAAAATTTCGGTTTGTTGAAATGAAGTTGTAAAAAGGAGAAACATTGGTTAGAGTGGTACATGGTCACTTTTGCTTGTGTATAACTTTGAAGTTGTAAATGAAAGAGATTAGCTCAAGGAGCATCTTGTTGTAATGAACGTGGTTATGCAATAATCCAGTTTGACCCGTTTGTTAGAGAAAGTTTTGAGTTTGTCGAAAATCGAGGAGGATCCTCATTTATTTTAATGTCGTCATTTAAGACAACTTGGTTATTGGATGTGGGTTGCCGAGGTTATTTGGCAACCATGGTGGGTATGATAGTTAAGGAATCGAAATTGGAGAGCATCTCCATTGTACGAAAGTTTTTGACACGTTTCCTAAGGAATCACCCGGTTTACTCCTAGGAAGGAAGAGCGAGTTCGTGATAGTGTTTATCGACAACATCCGGGTGTACTCTAGAAGTCCAAAGGAATAGTAAAGATATTTAAGGGCAGTGTTTCAGACCTTACAAGGACATGGACGGGATCTCGGTGAACCCGACCAAGGCTGAAGCCGGTCGACGACAGTAACAAAGATAAGAAGTTTCTTGGGGTTGACAAGTTTTTACAGACAAGTTTGTGAGAAGGTTTTCAGCAATAGCTATGCCTCTGACTAGATTACTAAAGAAGGTAGAGGAGTTAATAGGGACAGATAAGTGCTAACATAGTTTCTAAAAGCTTAAGCAAAAACTGACTATCACACCAGTGCTGACGATTTCACCTGGTTCTAGAAGACTTTGACAACCTTTGTAAATTTCCCAAGTGGAAGTGGGAAAACATCATGATGGGCCTTGTGATGGGATTACCGAGAAGTCAGTCAATGCCGTCAAGGTCATTCGAGAAATTATGAACCAAACCTGACTCACGCATGGAACTTCTCAAGGACTGTGATTGCAACCTTTTGTATCACCCCAGAAAAGCTAGTAAAATTTTAGATGCGATGAATCAAAAGTCATTGATTGCGCAGATGGTAATTCAGGAGTGAGTTATACTTGAAGGAGCTGGAGATTCGATTTCAAATCTGAGATAGGCCACCTTTGTCTTATGGCCATCTTTAGAATTGAACCGGAAGTACAGCTAAGAATCAAGACGTTGTAGTTGACAGATCCTGAGATCCAGAAAATTTTATAGGAAGATACAGAAAAGAGAAAGGCTGATTTGCAAGCTACCGAGGATGGAACACTAAAACTTTGGACGATTGTGTGTACCGATGATGCAGATCTTAAGGAAGAGATCTTGTCTAGAGCTCGCTGTAGCAGTTATCAACAGGCCACCCAGATGGCACCGTTTTAAGCATGGTATGGCAGAGAGTGCAAAACACCAATTTGTTAGGATGAGGTCAGAGAACGGAAAATCACAGGCTCAGAGTTAGTTCAACAGTTAGCAGATGTCGATAAAGTAATCGGGGACATATTAAGACTGCTCGAGCCGCCGGAAAAGTTGCATTGATAAGCGTTGAAGGTCATTAGAATTCCAAGTTGGTGAGCATGCCTTTCTGAAGGTGCCACCAATGAGGAGTACTTCACGCTTCGGCAAGAAGGGAATGCTGAGTTTGAGGTACGTAGGTCCCTTTGAGATTCTAGAGAAGAATCGAGATCTTAACATATCGTCTTGCATTGTCACCTAAGTTGGTGCAAGTGCATGACGTCCTTCACGTGTCGTTGTTGAGGACGTATGAGCCTGACCCGACCCACGGGCTAAATCTTGAAGAATTAAACGTGGACGACAGAGTGTCGTACGTGGAAAGCCTGATTCAGATTGTGGATCGGAAGGAACAGATTTTTCGCACCAAGACGACCTCGTTGGTCAAAGTGGTCTGACAACACCACGGGACAGAAGAAGCTACTTGGGAAAGCGAAGATTCGATGAGACGACTGTACCCCCACCTTTTTATTTAAGGATTTATAAAGGTTTAAATTTTGAGAACAAAATTTTTATAAGAGGGAAAGAGTTGTGACATCCTAAAATTCGAGCCCTCTGAAGGAGGAATGAATGTGAATTTCGTCAATGCATTGTTGGTTGATCTCACTCGGAATTGATCACTCCAGAGATACTGACCTTGAGGGGAAAGGTTAATGAGGACAAAACTCGTACGACTAAAGAACTTGACCTGGGAAAACGACTTGACCGTGAGACTTGCGTGAGGACGATTCTATAGATAGGCAAGCCGATTCTAAGGACGACTAGAAGTCGATTCGCAGACAGAACATAATGGAACGACGGGTGATTCCGTTTACCATTATCGAACCCGCGAATGACCCTATGTCAATCCTTAGTAATCATGTACTTTGAAATAAGAATCTATCCTCCCCAAATTCATGTAGTCAAGGACGTCCATGTGTCAAGATGTCTTGAACGTGGTTTGGCACGAGTCGGTCATGCATGAATCCTCGAAGCCGCCCGTCGCCTTTGAGTTGTACTCGAAATGGCATTGGGCGAAATTGACATGGCATGAGAACTAAAGATTAGGCTTCGAATATTCAGGACTGTTTGGGACGGACTTTGGATGAAGCTACTTCATCAGTTGATAGCGCCAGTTAAGCCGAGTAATTGGAAAGGGGTTTCGGACCGCGGAAGTAAGCCCGTGAGGACGTGGGCTGGGCCAAGCCGGTGTAGGCCTTAGGCCCAAGGTGGGACAGCCACCATGGTGGGCCTAAGGCAAGCAAGTGAGCCCGTTGGGCCCAATCCACTATTTCTTCTTCAAAGCCCATTACCTAACCTTAAGCCCATTTGAGCCCAATCAATTCCCAAGCCCATTACTATTCATTTCCAAGCCCATTTATTAGGCCTGCCCATCAATTTGGCCCAAGGACAGATTAGTAATTTGTGCAAGGTGGAAATGACCAAATTGCCCCTAAAAGCTCGTGGATAAAGGCAAAAGAAAAGAGAGAAGATGATGTCATGCATGGGGACTTGAAGCAAGGATGTGAGGGCTTGATGGGGTGTGCAGCAAGCCTCACATCACTCTCTCTCTCCCCTCCTTAAGCTCTCCCTTGACAGAGCTCTCTCTCTCCCCGTTTCCCCTTTCTTCCTGTTTCTGCTCCAGCTAACCTTTCGTCAAAAAACTCGAGTTAAAAGTGGTCTTCTCGTAGGAATCAGCCAACGATCCACCCACCATCGTGACTAGGAGAGGCAGACCGTTCCAACGAGCCCGTCCGCACCCCGAACGGAGCCGCCAGCTGTCCCGAAATCTGGTGAGAAGGCGCCACCCACCGGACTGCCCGGTTTTCGCCCAGTTCGCCAGGTTCGCGATTTCAGCCCGTTTTCTCCCAATTCAACCTAGCTTTTGCCAAGCCTAGCCACCAACATGTCTTCCTTGACCCCCAGGTGGCACCGGTTTCCGACCACCCCGTCGCCGAAGCTCCGGCGAAGCCGTTTTACTCCCTTTCCTCCTCTGCTGTTCGGTTTCTTGAAGTTTCAGAGGGAGTCCGAGCTGTGGTTGTTGTAATGAGC
The DNA here is from genome assembly GCA_014182365.1 of Eucalyptus tenuipes. Taxonomy (NCBI): domain Eukaryota; kingdom Viridiplantae; phylum Streptophyta; class Magnoliopsida; order Myrtales; family Myrtaceae; genus Eucalyptus; species Eucalyptus tenuipes. The sequence continues at coordinate 13,175,296 of CM024543.1, forward strand.
TTGAGACTACCTTGGATCATCGTGATAGAGGTCCCGGTGCGTAGCCACCATCATCGCCGCCGCATCGGTGTCTCCGGCCCGCTTAACGAGTGAGTTTAGCTCCTAAACCTTCGATTAGTGCCTAAGCTTGCTTAGGGTTTCTTTAGTTAGATTTAATTCTAGTTTAGGTGATTTAATTAAGTTGTATTAGCACTAAGATAGTTGGTTAGATGGATGGACTAGATTAGTTTAGCTTAATATTGCTTTATTTGCTTAATTATGCTTATGTGTTTAATTAAGCTTGTTTTGCTTAATTAATTGTTTGATTCTTTTAATTAATGTTTTGTTTAATTTCTGAGTTTAATTTATTATTGATTTAATTTTGGAAATTTATTGTTCATGCGACATTGTTCACAAAACACTGTTCACCCGAGAATGAAAAGTGTCTAGAATTCATGTGTGTTGATTCTATGAAGTGATTGGATGTGTTATTGCATAAAGATCCACATGAAATGTATGTTTTTCACAAAAAGGGGAAAAAGGTTTGTCCGAGGGACATCGAAATGGGTCGCCTTAAGGAGATGATGATTTGAAAGTGTAAATGCAAGCGTGTGTGCATTGGCTAAGTGCCCAAAAATAAAAGGGAATTATGGTGGTGGGTTGGTGTGATCATTAAGTTGAATCTGTTCCCCACTGTGTGTCGGGTGGACGATGCCCTTATGTGAAATGCCTGTGTGGCGATGATCGTGCCTGTGCGGCATGAAACTTGCCTGTGCGGTATAGAACATGGCTGTGTAGCGTAGATCGTGCCTGTGTGGCCGTATTACTATGTGTTGGATAATTATGCCTGTGTGGCGATAATCAATTGGAACGCATGATAAGTCGTGCCTATGTGGCTGTAATTCTATATGTCAAGTATCGTGCTCGTGTGGCCAAAAGTAATTGGATTGCCTGAGTAGATCATATTGTTTATGGCACGCACGCACGAATCGATAACGTGCAGGGTGTGGCAATGGCCAGGTGAGATCGCTTGCGGCGCGACTCGTATGTGATTGATGAATTGCATCATCTAATGGCCATGTGCATTGCGTGTATTGTGCTGAGATCCAACGTGCAGGGTATGTCATACCAGGTAAAGTTGCATCCGAACCGACGATGTGGTTAGTGATTGACCCCGGCTGTTGTGATTTGTTGCTTGTTGGTTGCTAGTTGTGGATCGTTGGTTGTTTGTGGGGTAGTTCTCAAGAGACACCCCGAGTTAAGTTGGTGTACTAACTAGGGGCTTATGGGAAGAACCCACTGAGATTTATATCTCACTGGTTATTGTATAACCATTTTCAGGTCCCTAGTGTGAAGAACCCGGAGCTTGAAGTGGAAGGGTCAGGAGCATAGGTGGCTCAATAGTTCTTTATAAGATAGACCTTCTGTATAAGCTTGAGGTGTTTATGAAAGTGTATTTGATTTGAAACTGGTTGTCCTACTTTTCTATCCCATGTATGTTGTTGTCAAGGGATTAGTGACTTCGTTTCTACATGTGCAATAAAATGAAAAGGGTTGGCGACAAGTCCTGGGAACGTCGTAAAATTCTATCGACCATCGAGAAATGTGCGCGTGCTCGAGGTTCGGGGTGTGATATGTTTAGGGGTATATTTGCCACTAAGTTAAGGAGACTCACCATCAAGTTTGACATATACCGAAAGCGCCCAAATATAATGATAAGGTAGCATCTTCGGAAAATGTCAAATATGATTTGTGAGTTGAAGTCGGCAGATCACTCCCTTACTGATGAATAACAAGTTTAGATTGTTATAAGATCTCTTCTTGACAATTGAGAGCATATGAAGATTAATATGACGCATAATGAGAATATTGTCACTTTTGATGATATAGCGCGTCATTTGGAATTAGAGGATGAGCGTCTAGAGGCTGCAAGATCCTCTGCCCATGCTTATGTTGCTAAATCGAGTTCTCGCAAAGTTTCGAGCTTCAAACGCAGAAGGAATAATCAATTCAACAACAAAGGGAACAAGACTAATCAGGCACCTAAAAGGACTAAGACCTTCCGATGCAAGAAGCATGGTGAGAAGAAATACAAGACCAGGATGAAGTGCTACAATTGTGGCAAGATGGGTCATTTTGCTCATGAATGCACTAAGTCAAAAGAGGTACCCTATTACTCCATTATTTTAAGTGATGCTTTTGTTTTTAGCACTGTAATACTTCCCGAATCTCATCTAATGTGGACTGTAGACTTAGGAGCAACAAATCACGTAGCTAGAGACCGAGAAGCATTCGTGGAGTATCGTCGGATACAGCTTGGAAGAAGATGAATATATGTTGGGAATAACTCAAGAGTTGAATTGAAGGGTTTCAATACATGTAAATTAATTTTATGTGGTGGTCAAGCCTATTCCTACATGATATCCTCTATGCTCTAGATATTCGACAAAACTTGGTCTTCGTAATTGTTCTTTTTAGCGTAGGTTATGTATTGAATTTCTATTGTGATTGTGTTGACATTTTGTTTGGAACATTTTATTATGGTTCAAGTCATGTACTGAGTGGTTTTATGGTGTTAGACATTGACTATGGTCAGTACAATATTTATGTCGATGGTTTTTTTTCTTTAATTACATCTTCTAGTAATGTTGGGATTGATGCAAGTACTTGGCATGCTAGATTATGTCACACTGGGTTACAAAGAATGTAAAAATTTGCTGGAGCAGGCCTTTTAGGGTCACTCACTAATGTTAATCTACCTGTATGTGAACATTGTCGAGTGGGAAAAGCAACTAGAAAATCATTTGGTAAATAAACTAGAGCCGAATTTCCATTACAACTCATACATTCTGACATTTGTGGTCCTTTGAACATGAGGGTGAGGCATGGAGCCTCATATTTCATCATTTTCATAGATGACTTCACGCGTTTCAGTTATGTATTTCTGATCTCTCATAAGTCAGAAGTATTAGACTACTTTAGACAATATATAGAGATGGTAGAGAATCAATTGAACAAAATAATAAAGGCATTGAGAACCGATTGCGGACGTGAGTATCTATTTGAGCAAAATGAGGCTCTTTGTGATGAAAAGGGAATTGTACAACAATTGACTGTTCCTGGTACTCTACAACAAAATGAGGTAGCTAAGAGAATGAATAGAACCCTATTGGAAATGGTTAGGTCTATAATGGCACAAGCAAATTTACCAATCTCCTATTAGGGAGATGTGTTATTGACTGTTGCCTATGTACTTAACCGAGTACCCTCAAAATCAGTCATTTCCACCTCTTATGAATTGTGGACTGGTAGGAAACCAGACTTAAGTAATCTATGTCCATGGGGATGTGCAGCTTATGTTCATGATTCTTCCTATAAATATGGCAAATTAGGTTATAGAGGGAAGAAGTGTATCTTTATGAGATATTCCGAACACTCCAAAGAGTACGTGTCCATAGGTGAACAAGCTGATGGAAGTATGATCGAAATGGAGTCACGAGATGTCACGTTCTTGGAGAATAATTTTCCTAGTAGAGGTGAGATTGATGAGGACTTCCAATTATATGAGATGGAAGATCTTAATAACACACCCAGTAATATTGTAGAGGGAAATGAAGATTTACCTCAACATACAAGAACTAGTGGGAGTGTTGCATCCACTCGCAAACTGAATTCAAGAGAAATTCAGTTACGTAAAAGTAATCATAAAAGTATTCCTCGTCGTCGTTTTGAGATTGCTCAGAAAGACAATGTCGAGCTTAAGACTGTTCAAGAGGCTCTCTCATCCTCCAATAAGGAAGAATGGACAAAAGTTTTAGAAGATAAGATAGAGTCAATGAGGGCAAATTACGTCTGGGACTTGGTTGATCTACCATCCAATCGCAAGGCTATTGGAAACAAATGGGTTTTTAAAATTAAGCGAAGGGCGGATGGATCCATTGAAAAGTACAAGGCTCATCTTATGGCGAAAGGTTATACTCAACAAGATGGTATAGACTATGAGGAAAAATTTTCACTAGTTGTAAGGTTTGCCTAAATACGCCTTATCCTAGCCATCGTTGCACATTTGGACCTTGAATTACCTCAAATGGATGTAAAAATAGCATTTCTCAATGGAGAACTAGATGAGAAAATCTATATGAAGTAGCCAATAGGTTTCATAGTTAAAGGTCAAGAGCATAAAGTTGGTAAGCTTCATCGCTCAATATATGGCCTTAAGCAATCATCTAGACAGTGATATCTTTGTTGTCATCAAGCTATAACGACTTTTGGATTCACAATGATCGAAGAAGATCACTGTGTATATGTTAAGCGGTTCGAAGATAAATTTGTGATTTCATCACTTTATGTGGATGATATTTTATTGGCTGGAAATGACAAGGTTTTGGTTATTACCATAAAAGTATTGTTGTCCTCCAATTTTGAAATGAAGGACATGGGAGAAGCTGCTTATATATTAGGAGTTGAGATCGAAAGAGATCGATCAATGAAACTCCTTGTTTTATCACAAGAGTCTTATATAATGAAGATTCTTGAACATTTCAATATGCAACACTGTAATCCCATTGATACCCATGTCATGCAAGGTGAAGGCCTAAGAACTAAGATGTGTCCTAAGACTCCATAAGAAAATAAAGTAATGGAAGCTGTTTATTACGCTAGTGTGGTCAGAAGTTTGATGTATGCTATGAAGTGTACTCAACCCGACATATGTTATGCCGTGGGATTGGTGGCCGATATCAATCAAAACCTAGTCAAGCACACTAGAAAGTAGTGAAGAGGATCCTGAGATACTTAAAAGGCATCATGGACTATCGACTTTGTTACCAAATGAATGATTTACGCTTATTAGGCTATTCATTTGCTGATTGAGGTGGAGACTTAGATGAGCGTAAATTAACTTCTGGATATGCGTTCTTGCTCAATGGAGGTGCAATTTCTTGGAATAGCAAGAAATAGACATGCACGGCCTTGTCTACGATGGAGGCAGAATTTATTGCATGCTCTACCGCAGTGCAAGAAGCAGTATGACTAAAACGTTTCTTGGAAAATTTAGCCATTGTCACTGAGGTACCAAGACCAGTGATAGTTTATTGCGATAGTCAAGCAGCCATTGCCTATGTGAAAGATCCCAAGTATCATAGAAGGACGAAGCACATTGACATAAAGAACAACTTCATAAGAGATATAATAGCGCAGAAAGAAGTGATCTTACAATACATTTCAACTAATAGAATGGTTGCCGATCTATTTACGAAGGCTGTTCCTAGAGACGTATTCTTGACCCACAGGATATCAATATGATTACGTAGAATGTGATATGTGTTATTGTAGAGGATTATTGGTTTATGTATATGTGAACATGTATATTGTACTCGTTTATTTATTAGTGACTTGATGTTTTAATAAGTACAAATCTATTATGAGACTAGCACAAACACACATATATTATTGAAAAGTATGTCATCAGGCAATGATTGGCTCACTCACACGAGCAATCACCTCAAGTGCTATAGTTAGCACGTTGAGATGAGACGTTATGTATAAATAAATGCTGAAGAGCAAGTTTAGTAAAAAAAATAATATGTTGCCTTGATTGGAGTCAAGATGAGGTTTGTGATTTATATATAATAAGACCAAACATGATAATCCCATAATCATGTATGCATGAAAGATGTCGGATACGAGTACTTAATTGGGCGCTATAGATAGCTAGCTGATATAGCACTCGAGCTAAACTTAAGTACATGAGAAACACATAACTATGTTTAGGCAAAGATCCGTATAATTGATAAATTTAATAAATGACATACGCTCTTATAAAAAGAGCAATCCACTATAGCATGTAATTCATACTATATGTGCATTGTACGACCGACAAGAGAATGTGAGTGAAATCATCCCTATTTACTCATCGTGTGAGCCCTTAAGGTAATTTATAATTTATCTCATTTTGTGCCCTATGTTACTTCTGACTATGTTCTCGAATTGAAAGATCAATGTTGCTACTTTAGCATGTTACCAATGGTCATGAATGGATATGGCTTTATGGGACGTGTCTAAGAAAGTAGTTGTTCTGAAATGGAGAGAGATATGAGTGCGAAGGAAGACTATTGTTGTTTTACATCTATCACATATATTTATTGGTCAACCAATTATATCACCTTCTATGGTTTTGGATATAATTGCAAATACATAGTGTTATGAGAATAATCAAGTATAGCCTTTAAGGGATATGTTACTTGAATTGATGTAACAAAATATGTTTGGTGCACTGTGAGACATCAATTATTTATTTCTTTTTAGGATTGTAGCCATTATGTCATCCCTAATAGGTGCATAATTTGAGCTCTCAAGTGCAAATGTACTCACTGGTCGCATGGCTTTCTTGCTAATATGAATTGTTTCTAAAGTTGATGAATGTTGAATGCTTTATGTTCTTGATAAAGTGCTAGCAAGTCCATTATGTCTGAGTGGGAGATGTTGTACTTTATCAATACGTCCATTATGGGGTGCAATTAGAACGCACTGTTTCGTCTTGATATCTTATGATGGAAAGACACCATTTGAAAGAGTATGAAGGAGTCATATAAAAACTTATGAAGATAACCTTTGGGACGGTTGGCAGAAGGTATTTTTAGAAAAGAAATTGTTCTCTTTTCTCTCCCTTTCCATCAAAGAAAAATAAGGCGTATTATTTCTCCTTTACGATAACAATTGGCATTTACGCTGTGAAAATTGGATGTTTTCCTCGTGACTGCATTCAGACCAACGTGAGGTAATATTGTTCGTCATTCATTTGCAATTCAACGTTCGTTCCGGGGTAAGTTGTTCATTGCGAATCCGAAATAGGTAAGTCGTCTTCCGCTGACTTTCTTCCTACAGGTAACAATCTGAATTCCTTCATGAAATCCTTGGCCATCTTTTTTCCTGGCAAGTACTTGGTTCATTACCGAAAAGAACCGAACTAGAGCGGACCCCTTGGCAAAACGACCCTTTTGCCATTTTGAACTCTGATCTTGGAACAATTTGACGAAGAATTCTTCAGCAATCTCCTCAGCTCTACGAGCCCAAAGTAGAAGCCGTTGCTCGCCTTCCTCATTTTCTTGGTTGTGGTCATCATTGAGCTTGGTTTGTTTCCGGGCGTTCAAGATACTTTGGAGATCGCTTATGGAGTGAACGATTTGATGTCTTACTTCTTGATCGATGATGATGTCTTCGGACTTGCGGAGAAGATCACGAAGTCTGACTATCACCAGGAAAACGGCCACCTCAGAGGCATCCGTGGGACTGAACAGAGAAGACGCTGAAAAGGATGAGGACTGGTAAATTAACTAGGAAAGGATGGTTGCCTTTCTGTTTTTTTAAGGTGCTTGTGTCGCAAGATTTGAAAAAGACAAAAAAAAGACAAAAAACCAAAAGCAAAAACTATTTCAAAAGAATCAATGTCTGTTCTTCATATGAATTTTCTGCATTTTGGCAAAAGAAAATGAATGATTATCCACACATACCAGGCCCTAGTGAAAAATTGGCCTGCAGATGTAATGAAGTCGAATGGCCAAATAATTTCATTGCCATCAAGTTGCAAAGGCAAAAGCTCGGCTAAATTAAAGGATTTTTATCGGTCTATCTTCAGGGTATGCATTCATCATTGGATGGATGACACATGAATTAATTCGGTTAGATAACTATCTACATTCATCATCTATCCTACTATGAACGTGTAGAAAAAAAATTGTACTGACTGCCAACCTAATAATAATCATAAATTAAATTACAATTGTCGAAGGCCCCATCCACGTTGCTAAAGTCGATTCGCGCCTGTCCTATGCGGATGGAATGGGACATGTAAAAAGCACGATTCTCAACGTGAAAAGCAATGGCTCGGGAGTCTTACGCTATCCTCGTTCTATTGTCAAAGCTTGATCGGCTAATTTCAATTGTTTTCGAGATGACAATCTCCTTTCCCTTAGGGGTAGGTCAAACATTTATTGATAACATGTCAAAACTATTCAATTAAGGTCAAAATACTGCAAGACCAACGTGTCAATTATAATGCTTATTTACCTAATCGTAAAAAGTGGAGTCCCTTTAACTTGTGATCTAACTAATCAAATCTTTGAACTTGCATGATTGTTCTCATTAAGTCTCTCGGTCTCCAAATCTGACCATTTGGCATTCACTATTTTCGTTCGAGTCCAAAAAGTTTTGATGCAGAAAGCTTAGTTATAGTGTTTGTTTATGAATAATTTTATTGCTCGAAGTTCAGTTGTAATATTAATCTATAGGGTTTTAAGGCTGGAGTGGCGAAAAGTTTCTTCGTGCCAAAATCTTGAAGTCGGGGGGCCTTGATTAGTAAAGTGATGCAATTACAAGGACTTGATTGGAAAAAATGCTGGAGTTTGGGGATGGGAAAATGGATTTTTCACCTTGTAATATTCTAAGTTACTACAAACGCAACAATGTACAGATTTGAATAGTAGTCATGTGTAATTTTAAAGCAAGTAACTACGATTAACTTCATCTCAACCGATTACAATCATTTATCCTCCTGCAACTTTCTTCAAATTCAAGTATTTCGTTGCCATCTCGGCCTTTCTAATTTGCCGAAAGAGCTTTAAGCTGCGAAAAGACTGATTTCCTTGGCTAGCAAACCTGAAGAACTCAAGCATGATTCGAGTTGGAACTATTTAACACTGGAAAATATCTATCGTTTGCCGATGGATGCATCACCAAACACAGAGAGGAGTGTTACGAAATCGCACGTCGATTCCAGAAAAATAACGCTCGCAAACAATTCACCAGACATAATATAATAATAAAAGAACAGAATTAGAAGAACACGCCAGAAAATTTGTTATCGAAGTTCACCTAAACCTGAGCTACGTCTCCGCGCAGAGGCACTCTGCGCATCCACTAGACTTTGAAAAAAGTTGGAATACAACGATGATCTTCTCTCAAGATCAAGGTACAAAGAGATTGAGAACTCTCATAAAGAAAAAACTCACTTTTTTCTTCTCTCTTTCTCTTGCCTCTCTATTTTCTTTTTCAGTGTCTTGATGGCTAGCATCTTGCCATCGCTAATATAAAGGTATCACTTTAAAACCTAAAAGCAAATCTGATTGGAAAGACAAAAAAACACCCTAAAAGTATTTGGCTTCATCTATAACAATCTCCCACTTGAAGACAAATATACCCAATTACCAAGCAATTTTGCATCCATCTTCTTCAAAAAACTAGTACTTGAAAAACTTGTGCCTCTGCGATACTCCTCATCAATCAACATGGAGTAATACCAATGGTAGTAGTACAAAAAATATGCTTCTCTCTGTCTACTACCTTGGTCAACATGTCAGCTAGATTCTTCGAGCCATCAATCTTCTGTAACTTTAACTCGTTATCTTTCAATGCTGATCTGATAAAGTGATAACGCTTCTTAATATGTCTAGTCCTTGAGTGATAAGCTGCATTCTTTGCTAAGTGCACTGCACTTTGACTATCACTCCACAATGTACAGACTGGATGCTTTCAATGTAACTCCTCCATATAATCTTGTAACCACATGATTTCCTTGGAGGCTTCTGTGATAGCCACATATTTTTCCTCTGTCGTCGATAAAGTTACTACTCTTTGTAGTTGAGATACCCAACTCACTGCTGTACCTGCAACTGTAAAGACATATCCAGTGGTACTCTTACCACTATCTCGATCACCCGAATGATCTGCATCTACATAACCCTGCAACTCTAGAGATGTACCACCATAACAAAGTGAGTAATTAGAAATACCTAATAGATATCTCAATATCCATTTCACTGCATTCCAATGCTCTCTGCCTGGGTTCTGCATATATCGACTCACAACTTCACTGCCTGTGCAATGTCTGGTCTCGTGCTCACCATGGCATATATCAAACTCCCCACTGCTGATGCATATGGAACTACCGCCATCTCATCTTTCAAAACCTGAGTGCTCGGACACATATCCTTTGAAAGTTTGAAGTGATTCGCTAAAGGAGTTGCAACCAGTTTTGTCTTGTCCATGTTAAATCTCTTTAATACCTTGCTCACATAGTCTTCCTGCGACAACCATAATTTCTTATTTTTTCCTATCCATGATGATTTTCATGCCTAAAATATTCTTGGCATTTCCCAAGTCTTTCATAGCAAACTATGATGATAACATCTTCTTCACTTCTACGATTCTCTTCATATTGGAACTAGCCAACAGCATGTCATCCACATATAAAGAGAGATACACAATGTCACCATCATCATACTTGTGAAAATAAACAGAGTGATTAGACTTGGAGTGTGCAAATCATTTTTCTTTCATGAAACCATCAAATTTTAGGTATCATTGCCGCGGAGCTTGTTTCAAGCCGTACAAGCTTTTCTTCAAGCGACATACCATGTGCTCCTTACCTTTGACTTCAAAACCCTTAGGTTGTGCCATTATTAGTTCTTCATCTAAATCACCATGTAAAAACGCTGTTTTTATGTCTAACTGCTCAAGATGAAGATCATCCACTGCAACTATACTCAGCAGAACTCTAATTGATGTCATTTTCACTACAGGTGAAAATATCTCGGAGTAGTCGATCCCTTCTTTTTGAGAAAAGCCCTTGACTACAAGTCTCACCTTGTATCTAATACCACCATCTGCTTCATTCTTAATCCTGTACACCCATTTGTTTAATAAAGCTTTTTTACCTATGGGCAACTTGGTCAACTCCCAAGTTTTGTTCTAAAGTAACGAGCTTATCTTGTCTTTCCTAGCATACTCCCACTGCAAGTGAGACGTGTCTACCTTTGCCTCATTGTAAGTCTCTGGTTCCCCTGAATATGTATATAAGACATGGCTCATAACAGTATTAACTAATGGATAAAAAATTACCTTTGGCTTTCTCACACGTGTTGACCTTCTCAAGACAGATACTCCCGGGTCATTAGTTTGCTCCGAATCATTGCGTTCCTCTTGAACTACCTCCTCATCTTGAACCTCTCTTTCAAGTACACTTTGATCTACTGGAAACATCTTCACGGGCATTATGTCCAATTCAACATATTCTGGTTCTACTGCCTTCTCATGCTCTGTCTGACGATCTTTGTACATCTTTTTTTTTTATGGAATACCACATTCCGACTGCGGATGACTTTGTTATTCTCATAGTCCCAAAGCCTATAGCCATACTCGTCGCCACCATATCCGATAAAGACGCACATCTCGGACTTAGCATCAAGCTTTTTCCTATCCTCCCTATCAATCAAAGCATATGCAATACAACCAAACACCATTAGATGTGAATAATTAATCTTTTTACCTTACCACCGTTCTTGTGGTATTTCTCCATCCAACGCACTAGATGGACTTCTGTTAATAAGATAAATAGCTGCATCAACTGTGGCAGCCCATAAGTGTAGTGAGAGACCCGCTTGTAGCCTCATGCATCTCGCACGTTCTAGAATAGTCATGTTCATCCTTTCAGCTACACCGTTCTCTTGAAGAGTTCTAGGAACAGTCTTTAACCTGTGTATGCCTTCTCGACTCAAATATTCTGCAAATTTCTTACTCGTGTATTCACCACCATTATCAAACTTCAGAGCTTTAATCTGATAACATGTCTCTTTTTCTACCATGGTCTTCCACACTCTGAACATCCCGAATACTTCTGATTTTTCTTTAAGAGCATAGACCCAAGTCTTCCTTGTTGCATCATCAATGAAGGTGATAAAATATCTCTTATCGCCATAAGAGAGTTCCTGAGCAGGTGCCCATACATCAGTATGAACCAACTCTAGCTTATGGCCTTTATTTTGTCACCCATTCAATTGAAAACTAACAACCTTCTATTTTCCATAAATGCAACTCCCACAAAAATCTAACTCAACTTTTTGCAAACTTGCAAGTAATTTCCTCGGGTGTAACTACTTTACACCTTTTTCACTAAGATATCCTAAACGATAATGTCAAATAGTAGACAAATTACCTGTAGCAATTGTAGTTGCAACCATATCACTGAAGTTATCTTCCACTCTCCGCATCCAAAGGTTGTTACCAAACCTTCTTGGTCGAGTTTACTGGTTGAAATCAGATTTTTCATTAATTCCGGAATATGCATAGTTTCACGCAAAACTAGACGTCCTCCACCTGAGATGTTCATAGTCACACTTCCTTTTTCCAATAATGGGACACATGTGGCCGTTTTCCACAACCACTTGTCCGAAATCTCCACTAGCATAATCATCAAATATGTCTCTTTGCGAGGTGCAATGAAAAGAAGCTCCAGAATCAATAAACCATTTATCTGTTGTCAAGTCAAACCCTGCAGACAAACACAAGTTATCTAGTAAAGATCATCGCTAACCACATTAGCTCCTTGATTCTCATCTTGCTGCTTCTTTTTGTAGGCTTCACACTGAAACCTCCGGTGTCCGGTTTTATGACAAAACCAACACTCATCTTTTGCAACCTGTCTGTTACCCCTTGATTGTGATCTGCCACGCCCACTGAATTTTCCTCTACTTTTACTTCTTCCATGGTTCTCCACTGCGAGTGCCGTTGAAGATGTAGATGCAGAAAAATTATCTTCACCTGAGACTTTCCTTCGCATCTCTTCATCCATGATACTACTCACAGCATCATCAAGAGTTAAATCATCCTTCGTGGTCCTCGAAATTCCTTGCACTGCAGTATTGTAGCTTTCTGGAAAAGAACATAAAAATAATAAAGCTTGAAGCTTCATATCTAAATTTATGCCTGCGGATTCCAATTGACCTGTGACCTGCGTAAAACTATCAATATGCTCTGCCATAGAACCTCTATCAAATAACTTCATATTAACCAATTTCTTCATAAAAAATACCTGATTTGATGTGGACGACTTCTCATAAATATTCGTTAGAATATCCATGGCTTCTTTTGTAGTTTTTGCTTTCGTGATGTGGTACCGTCTTTTTCGTCAACCCTAGACAAATCGCACCTAACGCCTTTTGATCAAGAATTTTCCATCTGGCTTCTGCTGTCAGATCCACTTCCGCCATCTCGAGTTTCCAACCCTCAAGTGGTGCATAGAGATCTTTTTGATAAAGATAATCCTCAATTTGTAGTTTCCTCCATCCGAAATCCTGCCCATTGAACCTATCGATTCTGATCGAACCTATCGATTCTGATTTTATCTTCTGCCATACTATTTGCTTTCAATCGAACGTCACCGAAAAACTTCTCGATTAGCCAACCCTAGCTCGATACCGGTTGTTACGAAATAGCACATCGATTTCAAAAAAATAGTTCACCAAGCAGAATATAATAATAAAAGAACAAAATCGGAAGAACGCGTCAGAAAATTTGTTATTGAAGTTCACCCAAACCTGGGCTACGTCTCCGCGCAGAGGCACTCTGCGAATCCACTCGACTTTGAAAAAAGTTGGAATACAACGATGATCTTCTCTCAAGATCGGGGCACAAAGAGATTGAGAACTCTCATTAAAAAAAAAAACTGACTTTTTTCTTCTCTCTTTTTCTTGCCTCTCTATTTTCTTTTTCAGTGTCTTGACGGCTAGCGTCTTGCCATCACTAATATAAAGGTATTACGTTTAATCTAAAAGCAAATCTGATTAAAAAGACGAAAAAGCCCCTAAAAATATTTGGCTTCATCTATAACAAGGAGATCGATATAAATACTCAAGCCACAATTCATGCAATTGGCTTGAAAGCAAGGCCTTTGATGCTCAGGCCGGATTTCCAATCCCTCTTAGTTTGCAAGAGGGAAAATTTTATCCCGCTGACCGTTCTGGGCGTCATCTCAAACTTGCCGATGCTAATTGGAATCAACTTTTCCTCTTCCAATCTGTCCAATTTTTCAGTGCGTACCTGCTTTCTTCCATCCGGTAAAGAGAGACTGATGTTCACAGGAGCTTGGCATCCACAATTTTCCTTGCTCATCTTGACAACAACCGCAACTTCGTAAGTCGTCCTTGGAAAGAGCATGATCGTTTTGCATTTCCAACCGATCTCTAGCCAGCAAACATTTACTAGCTCAGAGACAGATAGATTTATGTTGCCCGAATAGCTGAAACTCACAAATATTCAAGAAGCAAAGGGTTGGTTTCCTAGTGATGATGATTGTTAGCAATGATCTCATTTTGATGTAAGCAGTTCAAAGTTTTTGTGATGGAAAAAATTGTTTTAGTGCTGCTAAATGAACAACTTGCTGATGAAAAAGATGCATATACAGCAGTATCAGGAAATACGCAACATCATAATTACGCTAGAGATATGCCGACAAAAAGGTACTCATACAGCACCTTTCTCGCCATTTGCCGGTCACTTTTGTTGGAGCGAATTCATACGCTGTACTGGGCCGACCTGGAATCTCAATCATCACATGAAGGTTCGACTTAAAATGTAAGGTTAGCCATTTAGTTTAGTCGGGTAATCATGTCTGTACAGGCACTTCTATTATCTCGTCTTCTTGATCAAAATGTTCCGGCACAATTGCAAAGTGCTTTTTTTTTTTTTCAATTGAAATTTAAGTGTGCGAAAAAATGTCGATACATGCCAATTTTGAGTTAATTGTGTCGTATCGTATCAAGTCTAAGTTTCTCTCATTTTATTCTTGTTGTGTCATAGATCAACAACTAAGTATAAAAGAATCGCCGTTAGACACTAAAACATATGCTTTTCTTTCAATCTAAGTCCTTTAGCTTTTGATTGTTTGACCAAATTCCTGAACTTGCATAATCATTTTAAGTCTCTCAGGCTCCAAAACCAGTTAGGCGGCACTCACCTATCCGTTTGAATGGACAAGAGTTTTGACGCGGAAGCTCAACAGTAGTGTTTGTTCTGAAGAAATTTATTGCTCGAGGTTCGCTGTGGTCTTCGGGGGGTTTTAGTCCGGTGCGGCCAAAAGTTTTTTTCTTGCCGGACTCTTCAAGTTGGAGGGACTGGATTAGTAAAGTGATGCAAGTTACCAGGACTTGAATGGCAAAAAGGTACAAGTTCGGGGATGAAAAATTGATTTTTACCGTATTGGGTCGTACTTGAATTGGCCGGAAAACAAGGCCCTTGACGCGGAGGCCGGATTTCGAAAGGCCCTTGACGTGGAGGCCGGATTTTGAATGGCCATCAAATCGCGTGAGGGAAAAGCTTACCTCGCCGACGGTCCTGGGTGTCGTCTCAAACTTGCCAATTCTTATTTCAATCCATTCTTCCTTCTTCAATCTGTCCAACCTTTGCATGCACCCCTGCTTGTTTCCATCCGGTAGAGCAAGATTGAGGTTCACCGGAACTTGCCATCCGAAGCTTTGCCGGCTCATCTTCACGACGATTGTGATTCCATACGGAGTGCTTGGACCGAGCATGATCGTTTTGCGTTCCCCACTGATTTCTAGCCAGCAAGCGTGACTTAGCTCGGTGAACAGGAGATTTATGTCGCCCGAATACCTGAAACTCAAGAATATTCAAGAAGCAAAGGGTTGGTTCACTAGCGTCGAGCGATGATGATGATTAGCAATGATCTCATTTTGCCACAAGCAATTGAAAAATTTTTACGGCAGCTAAAATTGTTTTTAAGTGCCACAAAATGAACAACTTGGAGCTGAAAAAAGGAGCATATCAGCGGCATAAGGAAATACGCTAGAGATATGCTGACACAAAGATACTAATTTGGCGGCAACCGAACGTTTCTGGCCGATTGTGAGTCATTTTTTAGGAGCAACCTCATAAGTTTTACCCAGGCCGGTCTAGAGTCTTGATCATCCCGTGAAGGTTCGACTTAAAAATTAGAATGTAATTGATTAGGATAGAGAAGCAACGATACCATGACTCCTACTCTTTTGGCCATGTCCAGTATTGGCTATCGTTACCGCAAAGGATCGATAAGAATGAAGCCAGACCCTTCGAGCAGTTCCTGTTGAGCTCCTTGTCAACCCAATACTCGTGTGTGGATGGCTGCTCCTGTAAGTACAAAACAATGATCCGTGAGTGAAACATTAACAAATTAGAACAATCTCCCACCCGGTCCCTGACGACCTATATATAGATCCGCTTATCATCTGCAAGTGACCCGATTTGCCGTTCGCGTTTCCCGGCAGCCATAACAATCCGAGCCAAAGTGTTTCTCGATGGATTGTTTCTATCTGAGCAAAAAGGGTTCTTGTTTTTCCTTTTTTGATCTATCGCAGAAACTTGAGGAAAATGGGACTCCCAAAATTCTAACTAAAACGTGAAAATCTTTTTGTTTTTTCATTGATTAATTAGTTAAAAGGACAATGTCTTAGAGGAATTGGGTCGGTGAAGATGAGACCGGCCTCTCAGTTTGCAGACAAATCATGCCATGCGTAAGTGTCGAAGTAATTTCTATGTGATATGGGAGAGAGAAGTGCATTTGGGTCAATGCCGAAAATTTGATTTTTTTTTTTTTTTTCGCAATCAGGAGAAACTTTGTACGTCTAGTTTCGTTTATTTCGCAGGAAATAAATAATTTAGAAGATATTTTCTTAAAAAAAATCGTTTCTATGGCTTGAAATAATTAGTCAATGAAAAATATTTATATTACGCACGAGAACCCACAATAATTTATACTTAAATATTTTCGTAAATGATAAAAAGAATTTTCGTTCATTTATTTCATAAGCGATACAAAGCGATCATTTTTAGGAAATTTTTTTCGAAATCATTAATTTTCCGCTAAACAAACAGAGCCGTAATGCCTCTAATTTGATTGGTGTGATTGTATTTGGTTTTGAAGATGTTCGATTAAAGAGCGTCTGATCAAAAGGAGGCGAAAACCCTGTCCCAAGCAGATTTTGAGCGCGCAAAAAGCCGCGGATGAATACAGAAGATTACAACCATACAGGATCAAGGAGTTCGAGTGAACGGAAACTTACGGTTTTCCCGTCAGATTCGTAAAGAGACTAAATATTATCATTAGAATATCCCATTCATGAAGATCTGGTTGAACAGAGATGAAATTCAGGAATAATTAACTTATGCTTCTAGCACAATGCATAAAGAAAGCGATTGGTGAAGCCGAAATGAGCCGTGAGGAGTTGATGCACGTCTAGCATGGTTCACCGAGAGTTGAGGCACGATGAATCACTCCTGCTTCACCAGCAGCTCGGTGATTGCTGGGGCCTGAGGTATTTGGAAGTGATCGGTCAAGCCCAAATAAGCCATGAGGAGCCAGACGTGAGTCAGGAACTCGCCTCCTCGGCATAGTTGATGGCCCTTGCACTTGACGGCCGCGTAAGCCAGCATCTCCACCCACGCGAGACTTATGGCGTGCCATTTCTCGTCTTCCCTACGGCTGAATTCCTTCTCCAGCTACCACGCGAGTCGGCGCCCGTGGTACAAGGCGAACTTGCTCTTATCTCCTTCTGCCACAATCGGATCTACTTGTGGATCCACATGTTGGCGCAGCGCCTCGCAAGCTACCGTTACTTTGGGTTCGCTCACTTTGGCTATTTCGAGGTTGCTCTCTTCGACTATTTCGGGTTTGGGTGTGCTCTCTCCAGCTATTTCGCGTCCTCTCACTTCAGCTGTGACATCTTGAATTTCGAACTTGTCTCGATTAAATGAAATAAGCATTTCGTCGACGTGCCTATGGTACTTTTTCTCTAAGTTGGCCACTCACGAGTCAACTAATCTATCAGGTGAAGCCGTTAAGGGATATAAACGCGACAGACTTGAGAATTCGATCAGAAATCGACTACTTGACCGTGATAATTGGCAAGGGTCGATATGGCACCGTTATAATCGATTAGTGATCGGATATAGGTCGATTCGATGGAATGGTGTAATTAAGTTATGGGTGATTCCACATGATTGCGAAATTTACGTCGAACGACACTAACCCGGTTTTCTGTCGATTTTGTACTCGGTACCCATAATTGAAACCTTGAGACTTTTTACAACAACCGAGAGTCGCCGATGAGTCGAAGATGCACAAACGTGGATCAAAATTATCGACCACGGGTCAAACGCGCTAAAATCCCTAAAAGCTAGTCGGTAGATGGGGTCGCGCTAAAATCGCGTCCGGTTGATTTTAACCACGAAATTTAATTCGGTTTCGGGAATCGAACATTCGAGTGTGTCATGATTTATTTTTAGGACCACATCTCATCTTTTGAGAAATTTCCGTCGAGCTCGAAATTAAGGAGAAATTCGTATGGGCTGGTTTATTTGTATTTTGGGCTGCCAAATTGGTTTGCTTGTGAAGAAATGGGAGCTAAATTGCCATTGGAGGGTCCCTAGACTTTGTGGGCAGAATTAAGGGACTTCTTAGCTTTCAAATTGGATTAACTTGGTGAGGAATTGAAGGAAAATATGAGGAAATTCGTATGGTTGCTGAAGTGGGATTAATTGTCTACCAATTTGGCTTATTTTGTAAAGGAATTGAGGAAAATTTGGCCGTTGGTTGATGGTTTGACAAAATGGGCTGAAGACTCTTGGGGAAAAACACTCAAGTGCCAAGATATTTCTCCTTGGCCCTCATTGGTTCTTGCATGGACTTCATTGGCCTCTTGTCTCCCCCTCTCTCCCTTCTTCTTCCTTCTTCTTCCTCTTATGCGACAAAGACCCCGACCCAACCTCCTTCGCTTCTCCTTCTTACTTCTTCATCTTTTCTCCTTCGTCTTCAAAGTCCAGCCCCTGCCAAGTTCATCTGTCCTTGCTGCCATCCCCGAGCCGCCAACCCGTGCGTCCACTAGTCCAACTCATCACCCGCCGATCAGTCCCGCGTCCAGTGCCACTAGTCGAGCGGCCATCGCGGTTCCGTCTACCTGTGTCCGACTTTGTCCACCGTCCCTCTAATCGTCACAGCCGTTGCCGTCCCTGAGCCAGCCGTCCCCACGTCCGCCTATTGCGGCCGCTAGCTCGCCCCTGTCATCCCCGCGCTGTGTCCAGCCAGCCCAACCAACACACACATGTTGACACCTAAATTTTGGCGACCCGTTTAGTCATTTATCGCATTAAGAAATTAGGGATTAATTTTAACCCCTAAAAAAATATTAGTTAATTAATTAATTGAATAGCATATAGTTTAGGTGCATTTATTTTAATTTGCATTTACATTGGGTCGATGACAGATGGGTTTGATTTGGTGGTTTTGAGTTTTAAATTGATAAGTCGGACTAAGCCCATGAAGAGAGCAATTTTGCCCAAGTTCGTATTTGAAAAAAAATCCTATTGCAATTTTTGAAAAATCAATAGAGAATATTCATTTTTGCAAAGGAAATCTAGAAGAGGTGTGGAAAATAAAAAGTGATATTGTGTGCGGAAAAGAAATCTTCGCGGATGTTGATTTGAAAAGGAAATTAAAACCCTAATCTTTGGTCTATAATAAGATTACTCGTGTAGGGTTACAAGGAGGTCACACATTGAAAATACGGCCGCACAAGAGGGGGTTCTAATTTATCAAGGCTTTTCTTTCGAGGTTTTCTAGGTAAAAAATCGAAGACAAAAGGGTTTTTAGGGAGTTTTCGAGGTCAACAATTCAAAAGAAAAGAGAAAAGAAGTGTTTGTTTTTTGGGGTAAAAAGAAAAAAAAAGGTCAGCTGTACAAGTAAAAGGGGAGAAGGCGAGAAACGTACAACAGCAACAAAAAAAAGAGAGAGAGAGGACGTGTGCAGCGGGGCATTAGAAAAGAAAATAACAAAAAAAAGGAAAAATAAGAGACAGAACAAAGCACTTTGTTCTTCTTCTTCGTCTCGCCTTCCCCGCCGATGATCACTGCCGTCGCCCTTCGTGCCGTCCACTGCGCCGCACCACCGTACCTCGGCCTCGCTCCGCTCCGCCCGGCGGTGACCCGCGACGCCACTACTCGCCACCGCCGCTCCACCAGCAAACCGAGCCTAAGTCGAGCCGCTCCACCCTCTCGCCACGCCCGACGCCGCTCCTCGCCCATGACCCGACGCCGCCACGCCCACAAAGCCCCCTACCGCCGGCCTGCCAACGCCGGACCCTCACCTCCCGGCTCGAGCCATTGCTTCGCCTATTGCCCGAGCGACTCCCCTCCTACCGAGTTACTCTCTGCAACCTCCGCCCGAGCCCCGAGCGTTGACACCGTGCCTCTACTCCACCCGAGCCGGATCCGTCCCTCCGCCCGCCAAGCCCCGCCAAAGTCTCCGGACACCGCCGCTCCACGCCCGGTCGCGACGCCGCCTACACTCACGAGACCACCCGCAACCCGCCTCTGCCGTGACCCAACCCCGCCACCGCACCCCCGTGTTGAAGCCTCCGCCCGTTGTCACCGATGACCCGTCGCCGCTTCCGCTTTGCTTCGCCGGCGTCGCTACACCAGCTCGTCGGTCCACCGGGCCACCGCCAGTGCCAACTCGCGACGACCCCGAAGCCGCTCCCGGTTCGTTGATCGCCGGTCCGCTGTCACCGAGCCCCCCAGCTGCTAGGTTTCCTATGCCACGCTAGACCGCTCACCACAGTGTAAACGCTAGTACGAGCACCTAGAGGGGGTGAATAGGTGCGAAAACAAATTTTTGCTAAGTAAACCATAAACTATGACTTTAACTCAAGTCTGTTCAGTAATAGACTTTCAAATGTAAATTAGACTCTAACAATAAAATAGAGTTACGATCAAAGTAAAAGAGTTTAGGGAAGAGAATAAGAACACAAGGTTTATAGTGGTTCGGCTTAATCCAAGCCTATGTCCACTCTCCTGCACTAACAGCCCACCGGCTGGATTCCACTATGAATCAAAAGAGTCGTTACGATCACTTCCTTGATTCCACAAAGTGTAGAGACTCTACTACACTTCCTCAAGGCTTCACAAAAGTATAAACTCTCTTTTGAGTACAAATTTACGCTCAACAATTGAATCAACAAAGAACAAGAAGCTTCGGACTTTGGAATTTATCTATCTCGCACACACTCGGATAACCGAGCATCTTCCTTATATACTCCTCCATGCCTTCATAACCGTTGGCACCTTCCAAAGGAGTTCTTCCAATCTACCCGTTGGACGGAATCAATTAGGGAGATCTCGAGTTACTTAAGGAATGTGAAGATAGCCCACCAATCCTGCTCGCCCATACAATCAGGATCTAGGTTTCCATAAGTAAAACCTTCCAAGTATACTTCGTCAATCAACGGATCCAATTTATTCGAATTAAATTCAAAACGAATAATCGATCTTGAGATGCTATCTCCAGCCGTGAGATCTTCTTCAACTGCTCGAATGAAATCCTTAAAGAAATACTTGAATCTGGATAAATCTTCATCGTCGGTCTAGAAACTGTCAATGAGGTCAGACTTAACATCTTGAGTCTGGCGGTCTGGCGATCTTCAGACTTTGACGAAAGAGTCTACAGGTCTCCAGACTTTGTCGAGTGAGTCTGAAAGTCTTCAAACTTTGTCGAGTGAGTCTGCAAGTGTCCAGACTTTGTCGAGTGAGTCTGCAAGTCTTCAGAATTTGTCGAGTGAGTCTGCAAGTCTTTAGACTAGACTGATAAAAACGTTTTGTCGACATCAAAACAAATAAGGGAGTTTTTCTCCAACAATCTCCCCCTTTTTGATGGTGACAAAACTTTCCTGCAGATTTGGACATTTTGACCTGCAAGACAATACTTAAGCAAACATGGATATCTCATAAATGGATAAAGATAGTATTGAATCTGCATCCACAAAAAATGTGTTAGTCTTGCAAAAATGCAAAAACGACTATCTTTGCCAATACTTAAAGTACTGCAAGCAAGCATTAAACAGTCAATCCAAATCCAAACATTAATCCAAATTCAAATCAGTCACAACCGAGACAAAAGTAAAGTTGAGTAAAACAAGTCAAATTCGAATGAATCAAATCTCGCACGCAGCTTCTCCCCCTTTTTGTCAACATTAAAAAGGAAGAAATGAAAAGAGAATGAAATTAGGATTGTCTTGGAATGCGAACAAGTTGGAAATCTCCCATCGACTGGACAGTGTCTTCCAACTTTTTCAAATCCTCCTTCAACTGTTCTATGTCGTGACTCTTGGCAGTGGCTTGAACTTGAAGAGTAAGAGTCTGTATTTGATCATGCAAAGAAACTGAAGAGGCTTGACTGGCATTCCGCAAATTCTGAACTTCATATCCCAGGGCATAGATCTGACCTCGCATCTCCATAAGAATATCAAGCACTCGTCGAAAGTCTGCTGAGTTATCAGTTTGAGTGCTTGCCTCAGCATAATCAGTTTGAGGAGTATTTGCAGAAGATGGCATCCGAGCATGAGTATCCAGATTTGGAGAAGAAGCCTCATGACCTTCCTCAAGAAATTGGAATGCATAAACATCTTCGGATCTACAGGTGAGCGGCTAACATCTTCACTAGCAAAAGCGCTTGAAGAAGTACCTCTTTTCTCGCAACTCCCCCTGTTTCGGTGCCTCCAGTGGAGAGAAGTATTCTTCATGCTCGTCTCCTCGTCGGTGACATGATGCTGCGGTTCTCCTTGCTCCTCTTCTTCCTCAAGTTCTTTCTTCCTCGGCCTCTTTCCTCATTGATGCCCTCTCTTCTTCCCTCTCGCTCTTCCTCTTCTCTCGTCTTGATCTTCTCTCTCCTCTCGTCTCTCCTGGAACAAGAATGCTGAAGATTGCTTAATGCAAGAGCTGAGATGGTTACATCTTCCTCATCTTCTTCATCCTCCAAGATGAGGACTCTTCTTTTCTTGGATGGAGCTGTCATGGGCTCCTTTCCTTTTCTCTTTGCAGCCGAAGAGACTTGATGAGTCTTGACAGGAGTTTTCTCCTTGAATCGCTCCAAAGCTTTGTTTAACTCTTTCAGACGCATTTTGGAAACCATTTTCAGTCCCACCACCATTTGATCACACGATTGAACATAAAGAATATTGGGAGGCTGAATGTTGAGATGTCTCGAATGCTTAGAAACAAGTGCTTGAGTAAGGGAGTTGGCCCTTGCCCTTCACCACCGATCTGTACATGTGAAACATTATAGTGTGTGGTAGAGAGAACTTTTTGCCAGCATTGATGGCATACATCAGCATTGCTTCAGAATTTGAAACATCAGTCTTTGAAGTCGATTTGGGTCTAAGACAGTTGATCACAATCTTGTGATGCAGGACATTTGAGGCATTCAACCTCACGTACGAAATTCGACCTTCGGCCATCCCATCTCGAACGAGCTCCACCGTTGCACGGCCAATAGACACACCGATTGATTGAAACTCTCCTCTTTCCACTCCAATCACATCGGCTAAAGTGTCCATATCAACCACATAATCTTGATCTCTAACACTGAACGAGAATCTATTCGCATCCAAAAAACTTAGATTTGAATAGAAATAAGCAGTAAGCTTTGGATGAGCCACTGTCGTCTCGAGCAAAATCTATCAAGTTGAAGTAAGGCGAATTTCTCCCGCAAGTTCACATTCGTAGAGTCGAGAAAATCAAAGTCTACACTCCTTGGGTTCATCATCCCTTGCTTCAGCAACTTAGTGTAAAGTCACTTGTATTCCTCAGAACGAAATAGATCTATTCTGTTGCTTCTAACATTTGCAGCAATACCCATTCTAGACTTAAAATTAGTGAACATCTTCTCATCATCATTTCCATCGGGTTGATTATGTCCACCAACACGTGGATCACTTGGAATATTCGCAAAGGCTTTATCTGCTGAGCCCGCAGGAGCAATTCCCAAGCGTTCCATCGTGCGCAAAAAATGGGTTTCATTCCTGTACCCCTTTTCTACCAAAAATTCATCAATGAAACTCAAGGGGAGCCTCCTTCTTTTAAAGCAAAGGTACGGTTTGTAGGTAAAAGCGGGCTTTTGAGACCTTACAGTGCGGCGTCCACGACAATTTCTTCCTCCGCTTGCTGTTGTGGTCTAGCCTGAGAAGAGCGGCGCGGTTGAGAACGTTATGGGCTCTGCTGTTGTCTCTGAGATTCTTCTTCCTCGGTGAGGTCAAAGTGCGTAGGACCCTCACGCAAAGGCGGTGGTCCCCTGCTTGCGATTCTTGAGGACTTTCTTTGAGAAGCCATTATCACGCCTTCGGGAGATTCCAAACTCGATTCGCGAGAAAGGTGAAGACTTTGAGATAAAACTAGAGAGTAAAAGTGAGAAAGTGAAGTTCTCGTGCTTCTAGGGTTTGTGAGGAAGACGATCGTATATAAAGCAATCGAAACAGGTTATACGAATCGTCACAAAAGGAAAAAAATACCTTTTCAAAAATAACTGCCTTTTTTAAAAAATATATAACTGTCAAAAAGATAACTTCTTTTTCGAAAAGGAAAGATTGCTATAATTCCGAAAATTTGGAAAGATAACATCAATCAATTACAGATTAATAGATGAACGTACCTTTTCGAGATTTTGTCCGAAAGATAAATTTCCACAATAGAAATAACTTACAGCAAGTGGATCTTGATCTCCTAAGTCTGAGCATCTTTAGACTTTAGTCCCTAAGTTTGAACTTCTTCAGACTTTAAGATATTAAGTCTGGAACAAATAGACTCAAATTGGCTTTTCTCCAGTGGCTTAGTAAAGATATCCGCCAGCTGATTCTTTGAGTCAATGAATTGAATCAATACTTCTCCGTTTTGAACATGGTCTCTAATAAAATGATGTCGAATCTCTATATGCTTTGCTCTTGAATGAATAATTGGATTTTTGGTGAGATTAATTGCGCTGGTATTATCACATTTGATCTCAGTGCATGAGTCTTCGATTCCAAAGTCTCTTAGCTGTTGTTTTATCCATAAGATTTGAGAACAACAACTTCCAAGAGCCACATATTCTGCTTCTGCTATTGAAAGAGCTACAGTGCTTTGCTTCCTCGAAAACCAAGATACTATCCTGTTCCCAAGCAATTGACAAGTGCCTGAGGTGCTCTTTCTATCAACTCCGCATCCTGCTAGGTCTGCGTCTGAGTATCCGAGGAGGGTAAGATCCCCTTCTTTAGGATACCGTAGACCAAACTTAGAGGTTGTTGCAACGTATTTGATGATGCGTTTTGCAGCACTTAGATGAGATTCTTTGGGATCGATTGAAATCTGGCACAAATACATACACTAAACAAAATGTCGTCTAGAAGCAAAGAAGATAAAGAAGTGAACCAATGATACTCCCGTATAGCTTCTAGTCAATTTTCTTTCCTCCTTCATCTTTGTCTAGCTTCGAAGAACTAGACATTGGTATATCAGTCTTCTTGCAATTCTCCAAACCGAACTTTTTTAACAAGATCTTTAGCATATTTTTCTTGGTGAATGAAAGTCCCTTCCTTCAATTGTTTTATTTGTAGTCCAAGGAAAAAGGATAGTTCACCCATCATGCTCATCTCAAATTCATCCTGCATAGAGTTAGAAAATTTCTTGCACAGATTTTCGTTAGGTGATTTAAAGATAATATCATCAACATAGATTTGTACAAGTAAAAAGTTTTTATTTTCTTTTTTAATAAACAAGGTAGTATCTACTTTACCTTTAACAAAACCATTTTGGATTAAAAACTTACTTAACTGTCGTACCAAGCTCGAGGTGCTTGCTTTAATCCATATAGCGCCTTTTTCGGTCTAAATACGTAGTCCGGCTTCCTTGGGTCTTCAAATCCGGGAGGTTGTTCCACATAGACTTCCTCTTGGATAAATCCATTTAAGAATGCACTTTTGACGTCCATTTGGAATAACCTGAAATTCTTATAACAAGCAAAAGCAAGTAATAATCTAATTGCTTCTAACCTTGCTACTGGTGCGTAAGTCTCATCATAGTCTATTCCTTCTTCTTGCGTATACCCTTTGGCCACGAGTCTTGCTTTGTTCCTTATAACTTTTCCTTTTTCATCCATCTTGTTCCTGAAAACCCATTTAGCTCCAATAACAGATTTACCTTTTGGTTTAGGAGTCAATTCCCGGACATCGTTAATGCTGAATTGCCTGAGTTCTTCTTGCATAGCTTCAATCCAACTTTCATCGCTTAAAGCTTCTTCTATGCTCTTGGGTTCTATTTCGAAAATAAGAGCCACAGCACTAGACTCTTCATGCCTTTTGGATCTTGTACGAATTCCTTCATTAATATTGCCAATTATGAGTTCCTTGGGGTGACTAGACTTGTGCTTCTAATTGCTGGTTGGTCTGACAGACTGATCTTTCTCTTCATCTAATTCTTCAACGTTTGTTCTTTGTTGGTCTTCTGAAGTCTGAGCTACTTCTAGGGGTTTAGACTTTGTAAAGTCTGGAGCAGGTTCAGATTCTTCAGGTTGAGTCTGGATCGATTGAATTTGTATGAAGTCTTGAAATTTAACATTCAATGATTCCTCCACTGATTGAGTCTTCTTGTTGTAAACTTTGTAAGCTTTGCTGGTGGTTGAATATCCAAGGAAAATACCTTCATCTGATTTTTCTTCAAACTTACCAATTCGATCATTTGCGCTTTTCAATATAAAACATTTGCAACCAAACACATGAAAATAGGAAACAATTGGTTTCTTACCTTTGAACAGTTCATAGGGAGTTTTCTCCAAAATAGGCCTTAAGAAAACTCTATTAATAATATAACATGCTTTGTAGAAACCGCTTCAGCCCAAAAACGAGAGGAAATGTTGCTTTCAATTAAAACAGTTCTAGCCATTTCTTGCAGTGATCTATTCTTCCTTTCCACAACTCCATTCTGTTCGGGTGTACGGAGAGAAGAACACATGCTGAAAACCAGATTCATCACGAGAATTTAGCAAAATCTTGATTTTCAAACTCACCTCCATGATCTGTCCGTATACAAGAAATAACATACCCCTTCTCATTTTGTACTTTCTTAGCAAACTTTATAAAATAAGAAAAGGTTTCAGACTTACTTGCCAAGAAATATACCCAAGAAAATCATGAGTAATCATCTACTATTACTAGGCAATATTTCTTACCACCAATGCTCGGGTTCTGGTTGGTCCAAAAAGATCCATATGCAAGAGTTGCAGCACACGATTAGTGGAAACTTGATTTATTGGTTTGAAAGAACTTCGACTGTTTTCCCAAAGACGCATGGTGTGCAAAGATCGGATTTTTGGTATGTCGATTTGGTAGTCCACGAACAAGTTTCTTTGCGAGATTTTGGCTATTTGCCTCATGTTGATGTGACCAAGTTTCCTATGCCGAGATTAGCTTCCTCTTGAATTGAAATTAGACATTGGCATTTTTCTGGTTTGATGTCCGAAGATAGATGTTCCCATGTCTTCGTCCTGTGAAAGTCTGAGAGGAGTCTTTGCTGGTTCCTGAACATATTCCTTCTTGAAAGTTAATTTTGAAACCTGTATCGCATAGTTGGCTGATACTCAGCAAGTTGTAGTTAAGTCCTTCTACTAAAGAAACGTTGCTGATTGTGAGACTTCCAATCTTTACTGTTCCGCATCCGACAATTCTGCCTTTACTATTTCCTCCAAATGAAACTTTTCCGCCATTAACTTGCATAAACTTTATGAAACAACTTAAGTCTCCTGTCATATGTCTTGAGCATCCACTATCTAAGTACCATTTGACATTTTTCTTGATAGTGACCTGCATTTAAAAAGAAAACTCAAGCTTTCTTTGGTACCCATATTTTCTTGGGTCCAATTGAGTTAGTGCAATATACGGTCTTTGCCCAAGCCTTCTTAACAGGTTTCCAAACCATAGGACATTCTTTCTCAAAGTGTTCTGAGCTATTACACTTAGAACATTTAAGAGCACTGCGCCCTACGGATTTTACAAAGACTTTTTGAAAATGATTTCTATAAAGGTCTTTTGTAGGTCTCTTTTGATTCTTTCCTTTACTTTTGGAAAATCAATTAGAGGAATGGTTTCAAAGTCATTCCCAAGCCTGATTTGTTAAAGTAGGGTCTTTGCGCTAAAAGAATCTTTTCCAATTTCTCAGATCTTGTAGAAAACCTTTTTGAGATGCTTGAAATATCATTTTTCAAAAGTTCATTTTCTTTAGAAAGAGAGTCTGCATTTTCTTTCAAGGTAATGACACTTTTATCTAAATTTTCGACATTTTCTTTCCAAACAGTCTCCTATTGCTTCAGTGCAGAATTTTCCTTTTTTAGTTCGGAAATCCTCTTGAGAGAGGTTTTGAGATTAAGACACAGTTCATCAATATATTTAGATACTTTAGTGGGAATCTTAAAATTACTTACCTTGATTTCACTGTCTGAGTCTGAGTCTGAGTCTAAGTCTGTCTCAGAGTCTGAATCTGATTCTGATTGTGCCATTAGACAAATATTGGCATAGTCATCATCACTCTCTTCGCATTCGGTATCACTCCAAGTTTCTGCTCTAAGAGCCTTTACGTATTTCTCAGCTTTTCCTTTCTTTTTCTTTAGTAAGGGACAATTGGGTCCGATGTGTCCCTTTTTGTTGCATTCAAAACAAATCACATCTTTATTGGATTCATCGTCCTCTCGCTGATTTGTTTTGAAACTTTTGAGAACTTTGTTTCTTCCAATTGAATCTTCTTCCCTTTTTATTCAGTTTTCGAACTTCCTTATCATGAGAGCTAGCTCTTCATCTTCCATATCATCTTCAGAATCTGTACCATCAGAGTCATCGTTAGATTTTAAAGCAATAGATTTTTTACCTTTGGGATCTTCATCTTTGTTGTTTTGCTCCACTTCATAAGACTGAAGAGTGCCAACCAATTCGTCAACAGAAAGTGGCATGATTCTTTGTGTCTCCCTTATTGAGGTCTTTACGTGATTCCAATCTTTGGAAAGTCCACGCAGTGTGTTTGTTAAACTTCATGGGTCCGAGATTGGTTGACCTTGATACTCAAGACCATTCACGATTTCTGTAAAACGACTAAACATGTCAGTGATAGATTCTCCTGGTTTCATCTTGAAGGCCTCGTATTGACTGAGCAGAATATTGATTCTGGTTTCTTTCACTCGATCGGTTCCTTCATAGGTGATGTTCAACCTATCCCAGACTTCTTTAGCTGTTTCACAAGAAGATATTTTGTTATATTCAGTAGGAGATAATGCACAATATAAGGAATAAATTGCTTTTGCATCGAGAGCTTGTCTCTTGGTTATCTCTTCTTGAGTCATCCCGCTGGACTCAACAGCTTCCTTTCCTCTTTCTGAGACTGTTGTAGCTTTAGGAGTGATTCCTTTGTCTACCACGTCCCATTCCTCTTGTTTTTCCATATGCTGTAATCCTTTCCATCAAAATAAGGCAGTCTTGTGTTGCTTTGCCCTTTAACCAGACCTGAAGCTAACATACTAGCCATGGATCGTTAACTCTGAAGTAAGAACACTTCAATTTAAATGAGTACATAGGCTCTGATACCAATTGTAAACGCTAGTAAGAGCACCTAGAGGGGGTGAATAGGTGCGAAAACAAATTTTTGCTAAGTAAACCAGAAATTATGACTTTAACTCAAGTCTGTTCAGCAATAGACTTTCAAATGTAAATTAGACTCTAACAATAAAATAGAGTTACGATCAAAGTAAAAGAGTTTAGGGAAGAGAATAAGAACACAAGGTTTATAGTGGTTCGGCTTAATCCAAGCCTACGTCCACTCTCCCGCACTGACAGCCCACCGGCTGCATTCCACTATGAATCAAAAGAGTCGTTACGATATCATTTCCTTGATTCCACAATGTGTAGAGACTCTACTACACTTCCTCAAGGCTTCACAAAAGTATAAACTCTCTTTTGAGTACAAGTTTACGCTCAACAATTGAATCAACAAAGAACAATAAGTTTCAGACTTTGGAATTTATCTATCTCGCACACACTCAGATAACCAGAGCATCTTCCTTATATACTATTCCATGCCTTCATAACCATTGGCACCTTCCAAAGGAGTTCTTCCAATCTACCCGTTGAACAGAATCAATTAGGGAGATCTCGAGTTACTTAAGGAATGTGAAGATATCCTACCAATCCTGCTCGCCCATACAATCAGGATCTAGGTTTCCATAAGTAAAACCTTCCAAGTATACTTCGTCAATCAACGGATCCAATTTATTCGAATTAAATTCAAAACGAATAATCGATCTTGAGATGCTATCTCCAGCCATGAGATCTTCTTCAACCGCTCGAATGAAATCCTTAAAGAAATACTTGAATCTGGATAAATCTTCATCGTCGGTCTAGAAACTATCAATGAGGGCAGACTTTACATCTTGAGTCTGGCGGTCTGGCGATCTTCAGACTTTGACGAAAGAGTCTACGAGTCTCCAGACTTTGTCGAGTGAGTCTACAAGTCTTCAGACTTTGTCGAGTGAGTTTGCAAGTCTTCAGACTAGACTGATAAAAACGTTTTGTCGACATCAAAACAAATAAGGGAGTTTTTCTCCAACACACAGATCCGCCCTGCTCGCTGCCGGTCCCTCCGCGCCGAGCTCCGACGACCGGCGACCGACGGTGACCGGACAAAGCTGCCAAGCCCTAGGATAAAAAGAAAAGCAATTTAGGTAGTTTTTTATTTATTTATTTACCTTATTTCATTTATTATTATTTATTATTATCAATATTTTACTTTACTTGTTCTTTTTAGTGGAATTGTCCTATAAATGTATGATTGAGATTCCGACATGAAATAGCCCATCAAATTGGGGATTGACAGTCCGATTTTCGCGCCCGAAATCCGACTCGCAATCTCTTGGGAAAATCGCCAATTCGATCTCACGCCCGAGATTCGATTCACGATTTATTTAAAAATTGACCAACCTAATCTCATGCGCAAGATATGGTCCGCCAATTTATGGATATCAATCCTATCTTATCTGATTTGCCGCCGTGTTGGTTGAATCGATTTTATTTTGTAAAAAAATCCAAAAAATATTTGAGTTAGGATTAGGTTTGTTTTAGAATATTCCATGTTATCTTGCATATTTAGAATAGGGATTTTATTTCGAATTTTTAAATAAAAAATAAAAAAATGCATTCATTTAGGATGTTAGTTTTTTTTTTTTAATTTGAATTGCACGTTTAATTATTTGACAATTTTAATTTCGAATTTCATAAAATAAAAAGAAAAAATTAGAATTAGGGCATTCTTTGCACGTCATTGCATATTATGATAGATTGCATGCTTAATAAGAAAATAAAAAAATCATGTGCACGTCATATAGAATTAGGTTCATGAAAATGCACGTCATTTAGTGATTGTTGCTAGGTTCATTTAGTTAGAAATTACCCATCATTAGAATTAGGTCATTGGGTTAATTTAGATTGCATATTTAATTATTGCATGGTTATTAAGAAAATACGAAAAAATTACTTTACTCATGTCATATAGTTTAAGTCATATTGCTATGCCATATCATTTCATGTTAGATTAGTAGCATGCATTGTATAAAGCATGATCCTCATTAAATAAAGTGAAATATAAAGCATGATCCTCATTAAATAAAGTGAAAACAAAAATTAAGTGATTGAGTGTTAATTAGAAATCATATCTAGGACTATTGATGTGAATTTTGATTTAACAATGCCGATGCTTTTGTTGCTATGAGGTAAGTTCTACATTTTTTTTATTTGCTTTCTTGAGTGCTAAATTGGTGGTTTGCGCACCCGCATGATCACCTCACATGTTAGGGTTGTAAATGAAAATCAATTTAAACTGCTTGCCAAACATTCTTCAAAAAAAAGAAAGGTACCGAAAGGGCGTTAGAGAAATCTAACGTAATCAAGTCCCCATACCCAAAATCTCTGGTTCGTAGGAGTAAAATACTTCTCCCATTATTTTACTTAGGTGTCTAATCAACCTATCGTAAATTGATTAGTGGCGACTCCTGATTGAAAAATCAATTGCATGTTAAATACTTGAACCTAAGTCGCGAATTGGTATGGGCTTGAGAGAGCCCGAGCTAAGTTAGACTTAGTAGTTCACTAGCCAAACTTTAGGTGGTTCACCCGAAAATTTGGTCGCGACACCATAGAAGCAGAACCGATTTTTCTAGCTCAAGCCATGAGCTTGCAAGGCTGTTGTCAGCCTTGTCTGGCCCTCCGTTGGAGTCGTCGTAGATACGGGATCTCACCGGCGTCGCGCCGCCGTCGCCTTGAACCCGTTACCTCGCTAATCCGGTGAGTTAACGCCCTAATCTTGGATTAGGAAGTTAATTGTACTTAGTAGGTGGATTAGTGTTAATTAAGGATTAGTGTAATCCTAGTTAGTGTAATTGGTCGTTAGGATAGTTAGTTACCTAAGCTAGTTTGGTTAGGTGGTTAGTTAGGTTATTTAGTTAGCTTAGTTAGATTAAATTAGTTAGCTTAGTAGATTAATTTAATTAGCTCAACTAGGTTAGTTCGGTTAGCTTAATTAAATTAATTAAGTGCATTGGTTTAAATAATTTGCAATTTATTTAATTAATTCTAATTAGCGTAAATTGTACCAGGATAGCCGGTTAGTGGAATTTTACGCTGATCGTAGTGGTTGAATTGATTTGTGAAATTGATTGCTAAATTGTGCAATTGAGTGCTTGATTGTCAATTTGGACTATTATTGCAAAAAGTGGTTTTTGGGTATTTAATTAGAAAAATACCAGGTGTTGGTTTTTTACGCCAAAAATATTTTAGGTACTATATAAAATCGTGAAATTTTGAAATGAGAGAGTACCACGTTTCATGGTTCGATTTGACTGCGTGGCCACGCATAATTATTTTACCAGGTGTTTTTAATATGAAGAAAATTGACCAAGTCCATTATTTGAAATGTAAGTATGTGAGTGCAAAGCACAATGTTCTTAGCCAAGTATGTGCTGGTGTGTGATCACCTAATACCTTGATGCGTTTACACAGGGTACTGAACCCGTCCTGATGCATTTATGCGAGACGATGCCTGATTAAGTTCAAATGCCCTTGACAACGGATGCTGGATCGCGGTAGAGGTAGGACTGATGCTCCTTATGGAATGCCGTCCTGATGTGTTTACGTGGGACGATCGCATGCTCGATGAGGGGAGACAACGCCCGGTTATACCGGATAACTGCTGACTATTTTGTTGGACACGGCCGATATAGGTCATAATAACTGGGACACGTGTGAGTGATTGAGATAGCCGCGCCTGATTATGGGACAAAAGTGTGTGGCATGGAATGGGATGTGTCATAACGGTTTGGCCTTATAATCAGGACCCATGTGATTGTTTGAGAATGAACTGAAGTGTCCTAGTTATTAAATACACTTGTTGTATTCATATGGTATTTGAGATGAGCTAATGTGCAGGAACGCGCCAAGGCGAGGTAAGTCCTATGCTGTGCATGTTTAGGATGCCTCTAAGTGAATTTTCGTCTTAATCCAAGTTTAGGGTGTTGATTTGCTAAGATTTATTCTCACCCCGTCGTGATTTAAATATTTTCAGGTCCCTAGTGTGGAGAAACTGGAGCCCGAGGCAGAAGGGTCCAGAGTGTAGTTGGCCTAGTAGCAAGACTCATGTGTATAAAGCTGTAGGGTTGACCTGATATATTTATGTGAATAGCGGTTTGTGAAAAAGGTCGTGTATTTTTACTATTCCATGTGTTTGGTTGTTGGTTGGGTAATTGTTAGTTCGCTTCTGCATGTGCATAAAACGAATGGGTCGGTAACGCGTCTTAGGAACGTCGCAATTTAATCGACCGCCGAGGGATGTGCGCGCGCCTAGGATTTGGGGCGTGACATCAGCTGAACGGGCTTTTACCTGGTCGTTTTTCTTGATTGCCTTCTCCTCAGCGAAGAAATTCATCGCCTCTAAATATGTGTCTCGGAATTTGACGCATCCGACTCCACGGCAAGAGAGAAGGGTACATGACCAGAAGATATAGCATATACCATGATAGCCGCATGCTCATTTCGAAATTCAATTTGACGTTATTTTTAACACGTACTTCTGTGTAGGGAAGCCTTTCAAGATAGTTTAGATCTTTTGGGTGGCATAAGAGCTCGGCCGCAATGTGCCAGGCAAGGATGCTCTGGTCAAGCCCTATTTCGATGCTCCATTTTAATTGGTTCCATTTGTTGTATTTCTTGAGGATGAGATGTGCCCGGTGGCCCCATGCGGACGGGCCTTCCTTCTCGCTGGTCGCCTTGAAATAAGCGATGATCCTTTCCTTCAGAAAGTCCACTTTCACATCACTCCTATACAAGAAATTCATGACCTTCTGGTCGACGTGAAGCAACTCTAGGATTTGATGGCACCTAAGGTGCTTCTCCTTGAGGGCGAAGCTCAGTAGGTTGTACTGCCCCATCGAACCCGACCACCTGCGCCTATTATACAGCGGTTGCACCCGCTCGACCAAATCCAGGATGGCAGGCCTGTGGTCCTTCAGCCAACACGCAGCTTCATCGGGGAAGAGAAGATAGATTAACACGTAAATCTTCAGGAAAATGGCGACCGAGAGCAACAAGAAAGTCACAACGATATTGAACTTGTATTTCTCCTTGTCTGACAAGGTAAAAAGCACCAGGACCATGCCGGTGGCTAGTATACTCACAAAGCGAATGGTAGGGCCCCATCGATTGTGGCGGAACACCATCGCCTTAGTGTAAAGCAAATCGTATATGAGTCCCAGCTCAATCTCGATTACTGTGAACACCACGTGAAAACTTTTATCCTGGAGTATCAGCAGGCTAGTGTTGCGTTCCTTGACGCTAAGCACAAGATCAGTAAAGAGGCGCTGGAACGTGTCAATCAGGTCTTTGGCTAATGCCAACTCGGCCCGGTTACGCTTGCTCATACCTTTGGGTAAAAGATCTTTGTCCCCACAAAGGCGCCGAAAAAAGTCGAGCGCCCCTGTGGCTACGGCTAACAAGGACTGGCCAGCCTTACACTTCCCTCTACCCCGTTCACCCATCTCCTTCAATTCATTGCAGCAGTTACTCTCTTCCCCACCTTGTCTGTACTGCCTCTTCTTCTTCAATTTATTGGGTAAGACCGTTTCATCACAAGACGTAAGATTTTCGTTTGCCTCCGAATTGTGTCCAGCGTTCACTTCGTACACCTTGATTACCACGTGCGGCGTGATGTCATAGCCCTCGGCCTTCTTCAACATATATTCCTCTAGGATCCTCGGGCAATGGAAAGGAGGGTCTGGGGTTGAGTCCTTGAACTATTCGCTGCTCGCGGCCAGGAGGGCATAAATCCTCTCGTCGTACTTTATGAGGCCGGAGACCATTATCAGAAGAGAAAGCACAGAGAGTTCGGAGCCTATCAACCATTTGGACGACGAGTCCGAGAAAATGCCTCAACCAGAGCTCGTTGTCCTCGACGGAGTAGGCTGTGATGGTGTCTGGACCGCCCGGATGCAGCAGCAGGAACGGCGTCCAGAATGCGATCATCTAGGCGTCTGGATCTAGCCCGGCAGTGGCAGCAGCGGCACCGAGGTCACGCCGCATTTGTGCAAGCCGGGTTGCGATCTTCCCAAGCGTGTAGATTGCGACTGCGCTCGCCGACAAGTAGAGCAACCAGACCAACACCTACAGCCACAAGTTGGGACAGTACTTCCGGTGACGCCCAAGGATGATGAGCACAATTTGGATGGTGAGGGTTGAAGAGAGCACCGCCACTCTCTCTCCAGAATTTTCTAGCAAAAATCCATCAGTAAAGAAAAGCTGCGCCACTTTTAGACTTCTCCAAAGAAATCTAGTTGTCGGGTTGTAATAGGATAATACTTGTAGAATGTTGTAGAAAGCCAGCAAAGTCGGTGAATGCACCAACCTTCCATCCTATAAATAGGAGCAACTTGCTCCTCATGTGGGTGTGAGTAAGAAGTCCAACTAAGAGTGTGTGTGTGGGTGTAGTGGGTGGCGTGAGTGTAGAGTGTGGCGTGAGTGTAAGGTAAAATAGTGGTCCCCATCGTGTAGGCATAGGAGTCTATAAAAGAGTCTAGGGGCTTTGTGTATGAGTGGGTCTTTTAAGGTGGTTGTCTAGAGTTTGCCGTGGATGTATCTGGGTGAGTGACGTGAGAGTGGTGTATGTGAGTGCAAGAGTTCATTATACACTTATGATGCAAATACGTGTTATTGAAATATTAAGAGAGTGTTTAGTATAGTCACGCTTTCGCAACTTTACAATTGGTATCAGAGCAGGTTGTCGGAGATCGTGCGAAGATAGTGGTCAGGGACCATTGTAAGTGAGTAGGCCATCAGGGATCGTCGTGCCAAGGAGTAGAGTACGTCGGAATTCTACCAGTGCACAATTCGAGATTGTGAAGTTGATTGGTCAGGGACTAGGCTTATTTGGTATAGTGTTGGGCATTACAACCAAGTCATAATGGCAGATTTCTCAAGTTCGGTAAATGGCATCGAGCAACTCAACAACTCAAATTATAATAATTGGAGTACCCGCATACAATATTACTTGCTAGGTCAAGATTTGTTGGATATTGTTGGCGGGAGCAACACCACACCACCCACGAATGATAGCGAATTAAGAAAATGGAACATAAAAGCAGGTAAGGCTCTTTACGTTCTTGCCGTGACTGTTGAAGATGAATTATTGCAACACATAAAGAGTGCGAATACCCCAAAGAAGGCCTGGGATAACTTGGCGACACTGTTTGCAAGGACAAATGATGCCAAGTTATAATGCCAGGAGAACGAGCACCTCTCAATCTCGCAACAAAGTATGACGGTGAGTCAATACTTCTCTAAAGTTAAATCTATTTGTGAAAAAATTTCAAAGTTAGATCCTCCAAATGCCATCTTTGAGACAAGAATGAGAAGAATAATAATTCACTGATTAAGGCTGGAATATAATGAAATTGTTATGCCCACCCGTGGATGGGCAATCGAGCCAACTCTAATTGAGTTAGAGAATATATTAGCCAACCAAGAGGCCTCAGATAGAGATATGTCTAAGGTCTTAGTTAAGGATGATGAAAGTGCCCTCTTCATTAATAAAAGAGGGTTCAAAAGTGTCACGCCCCAAACCCCGGGCACGCACACATCCCTCAGCGGTCTATTAAAATTTACGACGTTCCCAGGACACGTCGCCGACCCCTTTCATTTTATGCACATGCGGAAGCGAATTCAATAAACAAACCGTAAACAACAATCAACACAGGGATAGTAGAAAGACAAGCCATTTATTTGCACAAACTACTATTCACATATGCACTCGGTCAACCCTACAACTGTATATATATAAGTCTGATTAAAAAAGAACTACTAAGTCACCTATGCTTCGAACCCTTCAGCCTCTCCATTCTAAGGACCTAAAAAATTTAAACCACGACAGGTGATATAAAATCTCAATAAGTCAACACCCTAAACACCGATTAGGACGAGAATTCACTCGGGGTGTCCTAAACATGCACCATATAGAACTTACCTCGCCTCAGCACCTCTCTGCACATTAGTACATCTCATATATCATATGCATACAATAAATGCATTCAATAACTAGAACACCTCGTATCACTCATCAAATAATCACAGGAGTCCCGATTATAAGGCCAAATCGTTATGACACGTCCCAGTCCGTGCCACACAATTTCGTCCCATAATTAGGTGTGGCCATCTCAATCACTCAAGCATGTTCCAATTACTTAAGACCCAACAGCCACGGCCAACTCAACAGTCGGCAGTCATCCGGTATAACCGGGTGTCGTCTCACCCCATCGAGCACGGAAACATCTAGAACTCCTCCCTAGACGGCATCCCAAAAAGGGGCAGCGGTCCGGCCTCCACCGTGACCGGCTTCCGGACTCCCGCCAGCATCCGATAAAATCGGGCATCGTCGCCAAACTCCCGCTGGGTGATAGATTCCGATAGTGACCACATGCACATCCACACTTGGCCAAGAACATCGTGCTTTGTACTCAATATCTCATAATTCAAATAAAGGACTTGGCCAATTTTCTTCGTATTAAAAATCATCCCAGTAAAATAATCGTGCGTGGTCACGCATGTAAATCAAACCAGCAAGCATGGTACACTTTCATGTCAAAATTCGTCGATTTCATATACTATATAAACATTTTTGGCATAAAAACTGACACCCAGTATTTTTCTATTTAAATACCAAAATCCAATTTTTGCAATAATAGTCCATAACAACAACCAAGCACCCAATTGCACAATGAAGCAATCAGTTTCACATATTATCAAGCATAAGCTCTAAGCATACCAAAAGTTAACCACATCACCAAATATACACTATCCAGCGAGCACTACACCAAAAACAACCACAAAATCACTACCCGTCCTAACCAGCAGAAATCGGGTCACTCGCACGCCTCCAAGTTTAATTCCAGAAACATAACAAAAAAAAACTCAAAAAATTCTCAAATTTTAATATGTTCTAAAAGACACCTAAAAAAACATTTTTCATGCGGACATCTTAGCACATATCTTTCTAGATTAAGAGCATTAAATCGCTCAATCCGTTACCAAAACTGTGTCCATTTCCATAAATCACGTTTTCCAATACCAGCTTGATTCAAGGTCCAAAACTTGTTCGTTTGATTTGAAATTTGAGTATGTTAAACTAGAAGATAGGAAAAATAACTTTTGTGAAGAAACTATTTCCAAAATCGAACCCTAATAGTTGATAAAAATCCTTTGAACACCAAAAGGTCACAAGTTCCAGCACAATCCCAGATTCTGTTTTGCAAATGACGAAGCTGAAATATCATTCTTTTAAATCCATAAAATATTGAGTAAAATATATATCATAGTTGAGGATTTCTAGAACATTTCTTAAGAAGGAAGCAACCTCAAAATCATAACACTTTTTTCCCCCAGAAAATAGCAAATGGCGAGTGTCCAGTAAACTGATCCGAGGGAAATCCATTAAATTAGACTAAACCACCCTCATTAGTGCTAATCTAACCAATTAGATTAACAATAATACATATTAATACTAATTTAACCAAACTAGATTAACACTAATCCATCTGAAGGCTAATCTCACTTAATACTAATTTAACTAAGCTAATTAGCGCTAATCTAACCCCTTAAGTGCATTTAACAACCTAATCAAGGATTAGGGAGTGAAATCGCCAAATTAACAGGGTGACGGGTCCACGGCGACTGCGGCGCGAAGGTGGTGAAGGCCTGAGCCTATGGCGTCTTCAACGAGAGGCCCGGAAGAGGCTAAAAATAGCCTTGCAAGTCTCGGCCCAAGCCGAGATGTGGTTCTCGCCGGAGGGTGGATCATGGGGCTGAGGTGACGAGCTGGACGCGGGGATGGTTTTCTGGAGTCTTGGGCATTGGACGGCTACTGTGTGGTGTCGAGTTCTGGTGGGTGGGAGCTATGGACGCAAGGAAATGGTGCTGGTGGTGCTGGGCTGTTCCGGCGTGGGTCGTTGATG
The DNA here is from genome assembly GCA_014182365.1 of Eucalyptus tenuipes. Classification (NCBI taxonomy): domain Eukaryota; kingdom Viridiplantae; phylum Streptophyta; class Magnoliopsida; order Myrtales; family Myrtaceae; genus Eucalyptus; species Eucalyptus tenuipes. The sequence goes on from CM024543.1 coordinate 13,214,477, forward strand.
AAGTTGGCTGGTAGACGTGAGGTGGGCATGAGGTACGATGGGGCTGATGGGGGATGATGATGTGAGGATGGTGCTAGCAAAGATGGAACGATGGAGTGAGGAAGATGTGGGCAGCAACTAAAATGATGGAGATCAAAACCAGCTAAAGGTAGAGAGGTCGGCGACAAAGAGGAAATGGAGAGGAGATAGAGGCGTGTGTGAAAGTGAAATGGACAGAAGAAAAGAAAAGCGGGAGGGGAAGTCGGCCGAGGGAGAAGGGGCTGCGCAAGAGAGATGGATGGAATTGGGAGAGATAAGAAGAAGGCCAATAAGTCAAAGCACCAATCAATTAGGAGCCTAGACAAATATCAAGCCACTCAAGTGCAAGGGCCACAAAGTCTTCTGCCCAATTTTGTCAAGGCTCCATCCAATGGCAAAATTCCCTTCCAATCTTCACAAAACAACGCATTTTAGTGTCCCAAAAGTCCAGCTAGAGCTGCCATACGAATTTCCCTTTTTTTCTCCACAAATTAAACCAAATTGGCATCCAAAATTCCTCTAATTCAGCCCATAAAGTCCAAGCATCAACCAATGGCCAATTTTTCTTCGTTTCCTTCACAAACAAAACCCTTTTTGGTGGCCTAATTACCACACCAAGCTGCCCATACGAATTCTTCTTTCTTTTCCCACTTCACCGAAATTGATTTTCCGTAAAAATTCCTGGCTCGATGAAATTTCTTCAAAAGATGAGACAAGGTCCTAAAAATAAATTGTGACATGCTCAAACGTACGATTCCCGAAACCAGATTCAATTTCGTGGTTAAAATCGACTGAACGCGATTTTAGCGCGATCTAGCCTACTAGGTAGGTTTTAGGGATTTTAACGCGTTTGACCCGTGGTCGATAATTTCGATCCATGTTTGTGCATCTCCGACTCGTCGGCGACTCTCAGTTGTCGTAAAAATCTCAAGGTTTTGATTATGAGTACCGAGTATAAAATCAACAGAATACCGGGTTAGTGTCGTTCAACGCGAATTTCTCAATCATGTGGAATCACCGGCAATTCAATTGCGTGTTTCCGTCGAATCAACCTATATCTGATCACTAATCGATTATAACAGTGTCGTATTGATCCTTACCAATTATCACGGTCGAACAGTCGATTTCGATCAAATTCTCCGATCCGCCGCGTTTATATTCCTTAACGGCTTCACCTAATAAATCAGTTAACTCGCGAGTGGCCAACTCAAAGAAATATGATCATAGGCACCTCGACGAAATGCCCATTTCATATTATGGAGATGGGGTCGAAATTCAGGATGTCATAACTCTTCCCCTCTTATAAAAATTTCTTCCTCGAAATTTAAACCATTACAATTCTTCTTCAAAAAGGTGGGGGTATTGACGTCTCATCGATTTTTCGCTTTCCCACGTTGCTCCTTCTATTCCGTGGTGTTGCCAGACCATGTTTAACCAAAGGGATCGTCTTGTTGCGCAGCACTTGCTCTTTTCGATCCACGTTCCGAATTGGTTTTTCCACTTACGACACTTTCTCGAATAACTTTGACGGCGTCGACTAGCTATTGGACTAACTCAGCGCCCATAATCTTACGCTCCCCAACTTCATCCTAACAGACAGGAGTTATGCATGCTCTGCCATACAACGCTTCAAACGGTGCCATCTGAATGCTATGCTAATACTGTTACGATGAGCTTCTTACAAGATCTCTTCCTTAAGATCTACATCGTCAGGTACACACAATCGTCCACGAAACTTTAATACTCCATCTTCATAAACTTGAAAATCAACCTTCCGCTTTTCTATATCTTCTTGCAAAATCTTTTGGATCTCAGGATCTGTCAACTGCAACGTCTTGAATCTTATCAACACTTCCAGTTCAATTCTAAGGGAGGCCATAAGACTTGAAAGGTGGCCTACCTCAAATTTGAAAACCAAATCTCGAGCTCCTTCGAGTAAAATCCATTATTGAATCATCATTCACCCAATCGAAGACTTCTGACTCAACGTATCTGCAACCTTGTTGGCTTTTCCGTGATGATGCAGGATGTCGCAGTTGGTCCTTGAGAAGTTACATCCAACGACGCTGTCTCATGATCAACTCCTTCTTAAATCTCAGCTGATGGTACCCCTTCCTCAGGTAGACTTTGGAAAATATCGACGCTCCCTGCAACTAATCATACAGGTCATCAATCCTTGGCAACGGGTACTTATTCTTAATCGTCACCTGGTTGAGTTGCCGATAGTCAATACAAAGGCGCAATGAACCATCTTTCTTCCTCACTAACAAAACCGGTGTTTCCCCAAAGTGGTGCACTAGGACGTATAAATCCTTTATCCAACAACTCCTACATCTGCACCTTCAGTTCCTTTTTAGTTGTGACAACACCATCCGGTAAGGAGCCTTGGAGAATGGCTCCGCCCCGGGGCCAACTCGATCACAAACTCAATCTCCCTTTCTAGGGCAAACCGGGTAATTCTTCAGGAAACACTTTAGAAAACTCCTGCACTACGACAATGTTCTCCATCTTCGACTCCTCAATTGTCGTATCCACTATAGTTGCCAAATAACCTTGGCAACCCATCTCTAACAAACGGGTTGCCCCAAGCGACGAGATTAAGGTAATCGAGGGTCCTCCTTGACTTCCAATAAACTCGAAACTTTCACCTGCTAACAGTTTAAACTGGATTACTTCACAATAGCAATCCATTACAGCAAGATGCTCCTTGAGTCAAGCAACAATTCAATACAACTCGTTGCTTCTTGAACCAAGCCATTTTAATTATAATATGAAAGTCACACATAGGCACAATAGATAAACATAACTTTAGTTAGTGATCCTCCTCTCTACGATCTTATTTCAACAAACCGAAATTCTACAAACTTGACGACACTTTCACTGCGCCATTCAAAAAACATTTTTCTCGGAAACATTCTCCTCCTGATCGATGCATAGCTCAGTTCATTCCTGTCCTCTTTGCCATCCTAGTGGTACCCTATCTGCGGTAGTGGTGCCTATGCTCCCCTAGACCTATGCGGACAGTCCTTCACCTGGTGGTCTTGCTGACCACATCTGTAACATGTTCCTGCTCTACTAGGACACGGGGTTGGTCCTGTTGGGGTTTCATGAATCATGTATAGTTAAAATTAACAAAAAGAACGCAGCGGAAACAAGAAGATATATATTTTACATGATTCTCCGAAGGCGTTGTTCGTGCGTTTTAATCAAAAATCTGAATGTAAAAGAGAGTTACATGAATTACCTCTCGAAGCGCGCTTTATACGAATTGGTTCGGATGTTCTGGGCGTTCGAGCCCCACAAATGTCGGACCTCTAGTTCAGACACACCAACAACGAACGTCGAACGGAAGAGAGAACTTTCGGATATTCACCACTTCGATCGTGCTAGCAATCACGTGGAAACAATCCGTCGAATTCTTGATGTATAATAGTCACGACCCGGATGAGAGAACCCTCTTCTTTCTTGCGTCTCGAAAAACACAAGAACACTCCTCTCTCTCTCTATTTCTGCAGCCCCTCTTGTGTTTTTAAAAACACAAAACACACGCGCACTTATCTCTGTTTTTCAACAGCAATTTTTAAAAAAATAAAACTGACCAGCAACGGTTGCTGATCGTCCGTAGGAGACGATCGTGCATGAGCGGTTGCTCATGCACGACCTCGTGCATGAGCAACCGCTCATGCACGATCTTGGCATGATGGTCAGCAACCGCTGACCATTATTGCTTCGTGCATGTGCACGAATTCGTGCACATGCATGAAGCTCAATTATTATTTTATTAGTTATTAAAAACATTAATTAATTAATTAATTAATTAAACGAATAAATAATTAATTAATCAATCCCTTTTAAAATAAAAAAGAACATATTCTTTAAATGTACATTTGGAATACATTAATATGTATTCACTTTGGGCATACGTGTGCATCATATGCACGTCGGCTCGTGACTATAATACAAATTAAATTAAATCTCATTTAATTTAATTTCAAATCGACTCAATTCGATTGCACTAATTGCAAACAAATTTGCAACATCATTTCTCTCTTGTTCCTCGTTATCCTAGTTGTTTATGGTGTGTGACATCCCTAGGTTCATCACTAAGCTGGTAGTAAGACTCGTACTAACACATTAGTACTTCCAAAAGAATTAATTGTCCCGATTAATCTTTGGGTCCTACAAGCCATGATTGACATCTAGCAATATGTCATGACTACCCGATAGTGTGAATGCTTTAAGAACATAATGAACCCGTCGCTTTGGCTACAGTGTAATTCAATCCTCTGTCTTACTATGTCCCGATCAAACAAAAAACCATGGAATATTTGTCAAGTCATTAATTCGATCATATGCACAAATCTAATTGACATGCATTTTATTCAAGACATAAACAATTTATTCTCGGTTACAACCCCGGCCGAGGATTTCAATGCAGTGTCACAATTAGATCGCATAGGACATCATTATCATACCTTGCATATAACAAGGAGACAGATTCCATATTGCGCACACGTGTAACTTCGTATATGAACGAACTATGACCATCAAGTATAAAGACGGATCAACGACCCGGCATTATGTGTACCCGTGAACCATAGTTGTTCGACACACAAGTTAACATTGTGCCTCAGGTCTAAGGATTATTTACACAAGACCAAAGCATGAACAATTAGACATTGACCACGCAAAAAGCTTCCATGTTGCTAATTGTTCCATATCGTCACGTTCAGTGATATTGTCTAATACAAACACTCGTGTTCTTAACTCAGGCATCACAATACCCAATGACTTGTGACTCATCATTCCCTTAAGTATCCAATACTTAATGGTAAAGTTAAGAACACACCGGTCTCAACAGATTATCAATATCCACTCAATAATCCATCGACCGGGAACGATTTAAAGATTCAGTCTAACTATGAACCCGTCACATATATTCTTGACGCCTCAAGAATAGGTCTAGTTGCAACTGATCTTATGGAATCATTCATAAATATAAAACAATTGGACAAATGAATGAATACGTCATTGCCATTAATTAAATAATAATAATGAAAGTACAACTGAAATCCCTAATATGTAACTATTACACAAGGTAGCTTTAGGGCATACATCCAACAATCTCCCACTTGCACTAAAGCCAACTTGTTTGGTACCTCAAACCCATTTTATCAATATGTCTTTCAAAAGAAGACTGAGGTAAGGCCTTAGTGAAGGGATCTGCCATGTTTTCTCGCCGAGGCAATTTTCTGCAAGGCGATATCACCTCTCCCAACAATTTCTCTGATGAGATGGAAGCGTCTCTCAATATGCTTGGACTTTTGGTGAGACCTTGGTTCCTTAGCTTGAGCTATCGCCCCATTGTTGTCACAAAACAATGTAATCGGTTGCTCAATTGAAGGAACGACTCCAAGTTCGAGAAATAAACTTCTTCATCCAAGCGGCTTCCTTTGCTGCTTCCGGAAGCGCCTACATACTCGCCTCGGTGGTGGAATCGGCGCTTATGCTTTGTTTGGAACTTTTCCAACTAACGCACCACCATTGAATGTAAAGACAAACCCGCACGTAGACTTATAATCATTAGGATCCGATTGAAAATCGGAATCGGTATAAGCTATAACTTTAAATTCTCCTTCTCCATATATCAAGAATAAATCTTTAGTCCTTCGTAAGTACTTAAGAATATTCTTGACTGCTATCCAAAGCTTTCTTCTCGGGATCGATTGATATCTGCTAGTAATACTTACAGCATGCGCAATATCAGGTCTAGTACATAGCATAGCATACATTATGCTTCCGATAGCGGATGCATATGGTATCTTCGCCATCCACTCTCTTTCCTCAGGAGTGTTGGGACACATCTCCTTAGAAAGACGGATCCCTTGCCTAAAAGGCAATAATCCTCTCTTGGAACATTGCATGTTAAACCGTGTTAACACTTTGTCTATGTACGTAGACTGTGAGAGGCCAATCAATCGTCTTAATCTATCTCTATAGATCTTGATACCTAAAATATAGGTTGCCTCTCCTAAATCTTTCATGGAGAATTTCTGTGACAAGAATAGTTTTATCGATGATATCATTGGTACATCATTTCCAATCAAAAGTATATCATCGACATACAAAACCAGAAATGCAATTGCACTCCCACTGATCTTCTTATATACACAAGGTTCATCCGGATTTTTTATGAAGCCAAACGATTTGACTACCTCATCAAAACGGATGTTCCAACTTCGGAGGCTTGTTTGAGTCCATAAATGGATCTCTTAAGCTTACACACCTTCCGTTTTTCACTATTGGATTCAAAACCCCGTGGCTGTTCCATATAGATGTCCTCATCGAGAAAACCATTTAGAAAAGCCGTTTTGACATCCATCTGGAATATCTCATAATCAAGGTGTGCAGCTATAGCCAACATAATCCGAATGGATTTTAGCATGGCCACGGGTGAGAAAGTTTCGTCATAATCAATTCCTTCTTTTGACGATATCCTTTCGCCACCAGCCGTGCTTTGTAAGTTCCAATTTGACCTTCAGCATTCATCTTCCTCTTGAAGATCCATTTGCAGCCAATTGGTATAATACCATCGAGCAGGTCGGTTAAGTTCCAAACTTCATTGGAATACATTGAATCCATTTCGGATTTCATGGCTTCTAGCCATTTACCGAATCGATGTCCGACATCGCCTCCTCATAGGTTTTAGGATCACCGGGTTGATCACTATCATTCACAATGAATAATGGTTCAATGTGATCAACCGAGTGTCTATAACGAGCAGGGGCGAGACGTTCTCGCACTTCTCCTAAGAGGTTGTGTATCGAAGCTCCCACCGAATCGAGATTGGTGTCCGAACTCGGTTGTTTGGTACTTCATTATTTTCTTCTTGTAAGACTATTTTCCGCCCACCACCTTCTTGGACGAACCGATTCTCCGGAAAAGAAGCGTGCTTGCTCACCAAAATTCTTTGGTCTGAATGAAAATAGAAATAATATCCAAGAGTTTCCTTTGGATATCCAATGAAGCGACCTTGTTCAGATCTTGCCTCCAATTTATCCATTTTCAGCTTTTTCACGAAAGTCGACAACCCCAAATCTTAATATGATTAAGACTGGGTTTCCTACTATGCCATATCTCATAGGGCGTAGTTGGAACAGATTTGGACGGCACTCTATTCAGTATATATACAGCTGTCTCAAGGGCATATCCCCAAAGGGATATTGGCAAATCGGTGTAACTCATCATAGATCGCACCATATCCAATAAAGTACGATTTCTACGTTCGATACACCATTATGTTCTGAGTTCCAGGAGGTGTCCATTGTGATAAAATGCCATTCACTTTAAGATAGTCCAGAATTCAGTACTAAGGTATTCACCTCCTCGATCCGATCGAAGAGCCTTAATGCATTTTCCTGTTTGTTTCTCAACTTCAGCCTTGAATTCCTTGAACTTTTCAAAGGATTCAGATTTGTACTTCATGAGGTATAAATAACCATACCGTGACGATCATCGGTGAAGGTAATGAAGTAATTATAACCACCTCTAGCAGTTTCATTAATTGGTCCACATACATCTGTATGTATTAATTCTAATATGTCAAGCTCGCGCACTTTGTCCTACAAAAGGCGCTTTGGTCATTTTTCCTAGAAGACATGCCTCACAAGTCGAGTATGACTCAAAATTTGAAGGATCAATGTATCCATCATTACTCAACTTGTTAATTCTGTCTTCTCCAATATGACCTAATCGGAGATGCCAAACATACTTTTTATTTGGACCGTCTCTAGGGCGTTTATTAGTTATGGCATTTATATCAATTCTATTTTGCTTATTGACATTGGTAATCGCATTACCGGACATTGTAATGGTATAAAGATTGTTGGTTAATAAGCTAGAACCAACACATCTTCTATTATGATAAATAGAACATACATCATTAGCAAAAGAAAATTCATAATTCTCTTTACCCAAACGAGGTATAGAGATGATGTTCCTAACAGCATTCTTATAATGCAAACAGTTCTTTAAAATCATTACATGTCCGAAGGCAAACATAAACGAAAAGTCCCTATAGCTAATGCAGCAACTCTTGCTCCATTGGCAAACGTCGTGACAATCTCATTTCGCCCCAGCATCCTGCTTATTTCCAGATTCTGCAAAGACATACAAATATGTGAAGTTGCAGCGGAATCTAGAACCCATGAGCTGGATTCAGCACTAACCATAAGATTAGTTTCAATAAGCATAGACACCATACCTTCATAAGGTTGGTTCTTGGGCTTGACCTTCAAGCTTGCGAGGTACCTCCTACAGTTCCTCCTCCAAAGGTGCCCTTTGACACCACAAAGAATGACATTTCCCTTTATCAATCTTGGGTTTTGGTTGCACAACAGGTTTGGCCCTCTTCCATTTATTCTTCTTTAAAACAGTCTTACCCTTTGAAGAAGAAGCCTTAGCCATAGCCACTACATTTGGTCTCGTGTTGTGCATTTCCTTCTCATAAACTACCAGCATACTATGTAACTCAGCGAGAGTTTTCTCCATCTTATGCATGTGGAAGTTTTGGACAAAACCAGAGAAGGAATCGGGTAAAGATTGGAGGATCAAATCCACAGCTAACTCGTTGTCCATAACGAGATTCAGCCTAGCCAATTCTTCAATGTGCCGATCATTTTCAAAGCATGATCATTAACCGATGATCCTTCAGCCATCCTCATACGGTACAATGCCTTAGATATCTCATATCTAGAGGTTCGACCATTCTCATCAAAGTATTCTTTTAAGTGCAAAATGATCGACCTTGCATCTTCCATAGATTCATACTTCTTTTGTAATTCATTATTCATTGAAGCAAGCATATATGACCTAACTTTTAAGTCATCGTCATGCCACTTATCATAAATGACACATTCCTCTTGGGTCCCACCCTCAGGAAAGGAGGTTGGCATCTTTTCATTAAGCACATACCCAAATTTTTTTTGAATTGAGAACAATTCTCAAATTCCTCACCCAGTCAGTGAAATTGGGTCCAGTCAAACAATTCTTGTCAAGTATAGAAGCGAGTGGGTTTGTGGTCACCATTTTCAGAGTAATAATATATCTGTTGCAGAAAATAAATTGTTAGCCGTTGTATCTTTCAAAATAACTATTTCATTTTGGCCTTTAAATGAAATAGATCCTCCCACTAAATTTATATTCGAATCCCATACTCCTTAAGATGGGAAGCGGTAATCTTTGTTGGGTAAAGATTACTAGTGGGGATTAGAGTCCCACTAGTCCAAAGTCCACCTCACCTAGCAGTTATTGGTGTTCTATGAACTTAGTGAGTGAACCAACTAGTTCAACGCATCATATGCGAGTCCCAATCATAACTTCGGCCTCTAGACCATGAAAGCCTCACCTAACAGCTTATTGGCATCATGATCATAGTTAAGTCTAGCCCATCGTCTCATGTAAGTATTGAAAACACAAATGATTCCCTCACCCGACAGCTTATTAGAAATCATTTGGATCCAACCCCACAGCATCATATGCATAATGGAGTGGTCCAATATTATAAATGGTAATTAACCCCTATGTATCCATAGCCGGTCAATTAACCACAATAATATTGAATCAAACCACGACGATGGAAGGCCACGAGTCTGAAACCCGTTTCGACTTAATATTCTTTGTAAGGAGATTTGGGTCGTTATTAATGGTCTCACTTTGCACATTAACCGGTTTAACATGCACGATAACATAAACACAATAAATAAATAGATATCACATAACATCTATCCTATGTGGTGATCATGGAATTATGGTTCAATGGGTCTCGAGCCAAAAAGACCCATTTAGCCATTTTAATGTTTTAATAATATGGACCTGCTCTTCACTTTTTCTTCAATCTTTGAACTCTTCAAAGACCGGGCCCGAGAGCTCACCGGTTTAATGGCTCCTCCAATGGCTCCTCCTCTCTTGTAGTATTTACATCAATAATTGAAATACTAAACTTTACTAAAATTACATTTCATAAAAATAAATATAAAAGGAAGGACGCAGCCTCCATTTAATAATTACATCCCCAAAAAGAAAACCTGTAATCATCATACATTCATCCATACAACAATCACAACAATTAGGGATTTTTCCATGATCACCACCCTTCCTTACGAGCCATAAATTCAAAATCTAAAGCTCTGAAGGCATGCATAAAATTCTGCATATCATTTGCAGAATATAAACACAAAGTATAACAAGTTACGGATTTTTGATTCAAAATTGATTTAGTTCTAATTTTTGCTTGGTTGATTAAATTTATCACATAAATTAATCAACTTCTATAGGCCACATAAGAGCAAGAGAACCAATTCTCTCAACAAAAATAAATTGGCCATTAGAACGCAAAAATATATTTGAACTACAAATCAATTAAACGCACGAAAACGCCTAAGGTTGGCTCGATACCACTTTGTTGGGGTTTCATGAATCATGTATAGTTAAAATTAACAAAAAGGACGCAGCGGAAACAAGAAGATATATATTTTACATGATTCTCCGAAGGCGTTGTTCGTGCGTTTTAATCAAAAATCTGAATGTAAAAGAGAGTTACATGAATTACCTCTCGAAGCGCGCTTTATACGAATTGGTTCGGATGTTCTACAGTTCGAGCCCCACAAATGTCGGACCTCTAGTTCAGACACACCAACAACGAACGTCGAACGGAAGAGAGAACTTTCGGATATTCACCACTTCGATCGTGCTAGCAATCACGTGAAACAATCCGTCGAATTCTTGATGTATAATAGTCACGGCCCGGATGAGAGAAACCTCTTCTTTCTTGCGTCTCGAAAAACACAAGAACACTCCTCTCTCTCTCTATTTCTGCAGCCCCTCTTGTGTTTTTAAAAACACAAAACACACGCGCACTTATCTCTGTTTTTCAACAGCAATTTTTAAAAAAATAAAACTGACCAGCAACGGTTGCTGATCGTCCGTAGGAGACGATCGTGCATGAGCGGTTGCTCATGCACGACCTCGTGCATGAGCAACCGCTCATGCACGATCTTGGCATGATGGTCAGCGGTTGCTGACCATCCATGCTACGTGCATGATGGTCAGCAACCGCTGACCATTATTGCCAGTGCATGTGCACGAATTCGTGCACATGCATGAAGCTCAATTATTATTTTATTAGTTATTAAAAACATTAATTAATTAATTAATTAATTAAACGAATAAATAATTAATTAATCAATCCCTTTTAAAATAAAAAAGAACATATTCTTTAAATGTACATTTGGAATACATTAATATGTATTCACTTTGGGCATACGTGTGCATCATATGCACGTCGGCTCGTGACTATAATACAAATTAAATTAAATCTCATTTAATTTAATTTCAAATCGACTCAATTCGATTGCACTAATTGCAAACAAATTTGCAACATCATTTCTCTCTTGTTCCTCGTTATCCTAGTTGTTTATGGTGTGTGACATCCCTAGGTTCATCACTAAGCTGGTAGTAAGACTCGTACTAACACATTAGTACTTCCAAAAGAATTAATTGTCCCGATTAATCTTTGGGTCCTACAAGCCATGATTGACATCTAGCAATATGTCATGACTACCCAGATAGTGTGAATGCTTTAAGAACATAATGAACCTGTCGCTTTGGCTACGGTGTAATTCAATCCTCTGTCTTACTATGTCCCGATCAAACAAAAAACCATGGAATATTTGTCAAGTCATTAATTCGATCATATGCACAAATCTAATTGACATGCATTTTATTCAAGACATAAACAATTTATTCTCGGTTACAACCCCGGCCGAGGATTTCAATGCAAAGGTGTCACAATTAGATCGCATAGGACATCATTATCATACCTTGCATATAACAAGGAGACAGATTCCATATTGCGCACACGTGTAACTTCGTATATGAACGAACTATGACCATCAAGTATAAAGACGGATCAACGACCCGGCATTATGTGTACCCGTGAACCATAGTTGTTCGACACACAAGTTAACATTGTGCCTCAGGTCTAAGGATTATTTACACAAGACCAAAGCATGAACAATTAGACATTGACCACGCAAAAAGCTTCCATGTTGCTAATTGTTCCATATCGTCACGTTCAGTGATATTGTCTAATACAAACACTCGTGTTCTTAACTCAGCATCACAATACCCAATGACTTGTGACTCATCATTCCCTTAAGTATCCAATACTTAATGGTAAAGTTAAGAACACACCGGTCTCAACAGGATTATCAATATCCACTCAATAATCCATCGACCGGGAACGATTTAAAGATTCAGTCTAACTATGAACCCGTCACATATATTCTTGACGCCTCAAGAATAGGTCTAGTTGCAACTGATCTTATGGAATCATTCATAAATATAAAACAATTGGACAAATGAATGAATACGTCATTGCCATTAATTAAATAATAATAATGAAAGTACAACTGAAATCCCTAATATGTAACTATTACACAAGTAGCTTTAGGGCATACATCCAACAGTCCATGCTTCCTTCCACAAATTCGACACACGCCGTTCGGGTTGGGTGTCGGCTTTCCAATTCCACCCCTTTGATTGGGCAGAATGGAATACTCTCCTCTAGTCATCGGCCTTTTCCCAAACTGATTACCATTTCTATTGGACCCAAATAGCGACCCAGATGCGGCAGCTCATTCATTCAAATTCCTCTCGATTAGTTATGCCCCTTCATATAGGTCATTGTAATCCTTCAGATTAAATGGCACCATCGGATCCTTTAACTCCGGTCTCAGTCCATTTCGGAATCTCCTTGCTCTATCTACTGAATCCTCAATCAGCCTAGGGGTGTACTTGGGACAACTCGGTGAACTTCGCCTCGTACTGGTCCACAGACATTAGACCTTAACGAAGGCATTGAAACTCTGCCATCTTCTCTTCTCTGGCGTAGTCAGAGAAGTACTTTCCATTAAAAACTTCAACGAATGCATTCCACACTGGAACCACGTCTTTAAGAAACACTCTTCCTCTGGTGGCCCTCCACCAAGTGCTTGCATTTCCCTGCAATTGGTAGACCGCAAGCACTACCTTGTCTTCCTCCGAGCACCTCAGTAGTGCGAAGGCCTTCTCTAATTCTTGGATCCAGAGGGTTGCAGCCTCGGGATCGCCTGGTTCTGAGAACCCCGTCAGGTTCAGGTTAAGAAACTGCTCAACTAACTAATGCATCGGTCGCTCCCCAATCACATTCCCAAGCGGGACTTCAACAAGTACGATTGCAAAGCGGCGGCATCGCATTAGCAGCAGCGAGCTAGCGGCGGCTATAGTGGCAGCTTGATTCTCGGGCCCTCGCGCCCCATCAAATTACCCAACGTCTCTAATGCCTGCACGATCCCGTCTATTCTAGGATCGACGGGTGATAACACACTAGTACTAGCCAATGGCAATACTCTTTCACTCGCGCTGGCTTGAGCCTGCGCTTTACCTAGGGCCCCGACTCTACTCGACGTCCTACCTCGAGAAACGGACGCTACTGTCCTCTTCCGAGGAATCCTCTGCTCTGGATTGCTCATTCTATATGATCTCTACAGAACTTGCTTTCCAATTCAACACATAATTAGAAATCTGAGCGACCCACACAAATCAATCAATCAATCACAGGCAGAAGCATAAGGAACAAGCTTTTCCTACTAACTATCCCATGACCCATCGCACCTTATCACTCTAGACACTAACTAGGCTCTGATACCACTTCGGGCAAGGATCTCACACCCCGAACCCCGGGCACGCGTACATCCCTCAGCTGTCGACCAAAATTTGTGACGTTCCCAAGACGCGTCGCCGACCCCTTTCTTTTTATGCACATGCAGAAGTGAATTCAATAAACAAACTCCAGACAACAATCAACACAGGGATAATAGAAAGATAAGCCATTTATTTGCACAAACTACTATTCACATATGTGCTCGGTCAACCCTACAGTTGTATATGCATAAGTTTGGTCCAAAAAGAACTACATAGCCAACTATGCTTCGGGCCCTTGAGCCTCTCCATTCTAAGGACCTGAAAAATTTAAACCACGATGGGGTGAGATAAAATCTCAGCGAGTCAACACCCTAAACCCCGATTATGACGAGAATTCACTCCGAGGCGTCCTAAACATGCACCATATAGGACTTACCTTGCCTCAGCACCTCCCTGCACATTAGTACGTCTCATATATCATATGCATACAGTAAATGCATTCAATAATTGGAACACCTCATATCACTCGTTAAATAATCACAGGGGTCCTGATTATAAGGCCAAATCGTTATGACACGTCCAATTATTTACGACCCGGCGGCCACGGTCAACTCAACAGGTCGGCGGTCATCCGGCATAATCGGGCGTCGTCTCGCCCCATCGAGCACGGCAACATCTAGAACTCCCGCCTAGACGGCATCCCAAAAAGGGGCAGCGGTCCGGCCTCCACCGCGACCAGCTTCCGAACTCCCGCCGGGCATCCGATAAATTCGAGCATTGTTGCCAAACTCCCACTGGGTGACGGGTTCCGATAGTGACCACATGCACATCGACACTTGGCCAAGAACATTGTGCTTTGTACTCTAATATCTCATATTTCAAAAAAATGACTTGGCCAATTTTCTTCGTATTAAAAATCATCCCAGTAAAATAATCGTGCGTGGTCACTCATTTAAATCGAACCAGAAGCATGGTACACTCTCATTTCGAAATTCCACGATTTCATATACTATATAAAAAAAAATTTGTGTCAAAAACCGGCACCCAGTAATTTTCCATTTAAATACCAAAATCCAATTTTTGCAATAATAGTCCATAACAACAACCCCAAGCACCCAATTGCACAATCAAGCAATCAATTTCACATATTATGAAGCAAAAGCTCTAAGCATGCCAAAAGTCAGTCACATAACCAAATATACACTATCCAGCAAGCACTACACCAAGAACGACCACAAAACTACTATCGGTCTTAACGGGCAGAAACCAGGCCGCTCGCACGCCTCCAAGTTTAATTCCAGAAACATAATCAAACAAACTCGAAAAATTCTCCTATTTGAATATGTTCTAAAGGACACTTAAACGAACATTTTTCATGCAGACAGCTTAGCCCATAACTTTCTAGATTGATAGCATTAAATCGCTCAATCCGTTACCAAAACTGTGTCAATTTCCAGAAATCACGTTTTCTAAAACCAGCTTGATTCAAGGTCCAAAACTTGTTCGTTTGATCTGAAATTTGAGTACGTTAAACTACAAGATGGGGCAAACACCTTTCGTGAAGAAACTCTTTCAAAATCGAACTCTAAGAGTTGATTAAAATCCTTTGAACACCAAAAGGTCACAAGTTCCAACACAATCCGAGATTCTGTTTTGCAAGTGACGAAGTTGAAACTCATTCTTTTAAATCCATAAAATCTGAAGTAAAATATATGCCATAGCTCAGAATTCTAGAACATGTTTTAAGATGGAAGCAATCTAAAAATCGTAACACATTGTTCCCCACAAAAATAGTAAATGGCGAGTGTCCAGTAAACTCTAATCCATATTAAGACTAATCTAACCAAACTAGATTAACACTAATACATCTTAAGTCTAATATCTCTTAATACTAATTTAACTAAGCTAATTAGCACTAATCTAACCCCTTAAGTGCAATTAACAACCTAATCAAGGATTAGGGAGTTAACTCACCAGATTAGCGAGGTGATGGGTCCACGGCGACGGCGGCGCAAAGGCGGTGAAGACCCGAGTCTACGGCATTTCCAATGGAGGCCCGGAAGAGGCTGAAAACAGCCTTACAAGTCTCAGCCCAAGTTGAGATATGGTTCTACTGGAGGGTGGATCATGGGGCTGAGGTGACAAGCTAGACACGGGGATGGTTTGCTGGAGTGTCGGGCGTTGGACGGCTGCTGTGTGGTCTCGAGTTTTGGTGTGTGACATCCCGAATTTCCAATTTTGTTTTCAATTGAATAAGTTAGGTTTTTCATCGACGCGCCTATAGTTCTATTCTCTAAGCTGATCACTCATGAGATAACTAGTCTATTCGGTGAAGCCATTAAGGGATTTTAACGCAATAGACTTGAGAATTCGACTAGAATTCGACTGCTCGACCATGCTAATCTGCAGGGTCATTACGGCACCGTCAAAATCGATCAGAGACTAGAGATAGGTCGATTCGATAGAGGTATCTGATTAGTGCGTGGGTGATTCCACCTGATTGCGAAATTTCTGTCGAACGGCACTAGACCGATTTTTCTGTCATTTATGTACCCTATGCCCGTATTTGAAACCTCGAGATTTTCACGACAACCAAGAGTCGCCAATGAGTCGAAAATGTACAATGTGGCTCGAATGTAATCGACCATGAGTCAATTGCAATATAAATTCCTAAAAGCTACATGGTAGGTTAGATCACGCTAAAATCGCACCCGGTTGAAATTAAATACGAATTTAAACCCAATTTCAGAAATTGAAAGTTTTGTCATGTCACGATTCATTTTAGGAACGTCAACTCATCCTCCAAAGATTTTTCTGCAAACCCAAGATTTCGGCGAAAAATCAAAGTAAGGCTATTTTAGACCGGAAAATTTGAGAGACCGTTTTTTGTCGCATTTTTGCCATCAAGTTGGTTCAATTGACGAGGAAAAATCTTGAGATGGACGATGGCATCTCGGCTGAATTTGTGAGGACCGAATTGAGCTCAATTGGAGAGGAATTGAATCCAATTGAAAGGAAATGGCCTAAAATTCGTAAGACCAAGGGGCAGCAACATTTGGACCATTTAGGGAAGCTTCTAGGGGAAGTTTGAGTGAGGAAAAATGGTTGAGGATAAGGCTGATCAAGTGGGGGGCCAAGCAATGAGCACAATGGAGATATTTTGGTTGATATTTAAGGAATTGGGTCCCCCTTTTCAGACAGTAGCCCCTTCTTCCTCCATGAAGCCACTTTATCCATTGTTGTACTATTTTTTAGCTTAGAAAACCAGAGAGAGATCGGCCAGCCTTCCCCTAGCCCGTCGACCGCCGTCGGAGCCCCCCTCGCCGCCCGTCGCTCGTCGCGAGCCCGCACGCCGCCGCGAGCCGTCCTCCCGCCCTGCTCGTATCCCGCTCGTCCACCGTCCCCGCTTGCCCCGGCCACCGTTGAGCTCACCTAGCCGCCATCCGCCGTCGTCCGCCTACGCCATCGACCACCGCAGCCTCCGCCACCACCTTATTGTCATTTCCGCACCAACCAACCGCTTGGGCTACCTCTTCCAACAAAGAAGCATAAGCCGAAGCTCAACTCTTAGCCGAGAGCTTGTGGCCCGTTTTAAGGCCCTTCCGGACCTTCGTTGGTGCCGCCATAGGCTTGAGTGTTGCTCACCTCTACGTCGTCGACGTCGTGGACTCACCGGCCCGCTAAACCGGTGAGTTTACTTGCTAAACTCTGCTTAGGAGTTAATGACGCTTAGTGGGTAATTAGTTTGGGCTAATTAGGGATTATGTGGTTAGTTAGTTTAGATTAGTGATTTAATCGCTTAATTATGCATGTTAGGTGGTTAGAATAGATTGATTAGGGGCCAAAGAGGTTGTGTTATTTATCTAGATAGGTTCGGAAATTCTCTAGGCCTGTTTAGGTGGTTAGATTAGCATTTCCGGCCTAAGTTGGTATTTATGGTATTTAATTTACATAATTTAATTAATTTTGGTATTTATTTATTTAATATTTTTCGAAAATTATATCGGGATAGCTGGTGACCGGAATTTCGTGTTGATTGCAATGGTGTGCTTAGTTTATGCAATTGAGTGTTAATTTGTGTAAATTGAGTGGTGATTGGAAAATTGGTTATTTATGTACTATTTTAAATAGTGGGATTTTTAAAAGGAAGATATCGCATTTTTGACTCAAGTTGACCGTGTACCCACACACGATTATTTTAATTGGGACATTTGAGTGCAAAGGACGATATCTTGGCTGGGATTAGATGGGTGCATGAATGATATGAGAACCCGTCATGAGCTTTTGGGGCAAGACGATGCTCCTTTGGGAATGCCCGAAGTCAATGGATGTCGATCGTAGTGGAGGTTGGACCGATGCTCCTATGTGGAATGCCGTCTAGATGTAGACATTGCCGTGCTCGACGGTGCGAGACGACACCCGGCTACGCTGAAAGACCGCTGATTGTTGACTCGGGCATGGCTGTTGGGTCGTAATCAATTGGGACGCATGATCGATTGTTTTGACGCGCCTGATTATGGGACAAAATTATGTGGCATCGTATGGGACGTGTCATAATGATTTGGTCTTATAATTGGGACCATTGTGTTTATTGAGATGAAAGTGGTGGCGTTCCAATTGTTTGAGTTTGATTACTACATATGGTTGTGTGTTTGAACTATGCTAACCTGCAGGGAGGATCTGAGACAAGGTGAGTCTCTGTGGTTATGTGATTGTGTGGCTAGGCGTATTTCCTTCCTAGTCAGAGTTTAGGGGGTGAACTTGTTGAGACAATGTCTTACCCCATCATGGGCTCAATTCTTTTCAAGTCCTTAGCTGGCGGTTCCTCCAGAACGTTTTGGTTAGCCGCGGGCTGTTACTGAGCAGGGTATAGACGTCCCCGTCCCTGGTAGTCATTGGGTCTATAAGTTGGTCGTGACCATCGTCTAGGTTGATGAGGGCCTACCTGAGAGGGTACCTCATCGATTCAGTCCGTGGTTCCGCCATAGGCTCAATGGATCCAGAGTTGGTCCCCTCTAGGGTTTTGAGGTCCCCGCTATGGTAGTCGACGCCGCTATCGGCGAGGGTGCAACTGACCCTCCCGATGGTGCTGTGGTGGACCCGGCACCCTCGGAGCCTGTGAAGTCCAAAGGATCGGTGAACGCGTCCTACTAGTGGACCGTTGGACAATTTCCTTTTTTAGGGCTGATCTTTTTGGTAGATAGACTAGTATTGTATATAAACTTGGCTTGTTTATAAAGTGTGGTTTTTGTGAAAATTGATTGTTCTGCTTTTCTATTCCGTGTTGTTTGGCCGAAGGGAATTTATTTATTCGCTTCTGCATGTGCAATAAAATGATTGGGTCGGCGATGCGTCCTGCGATGTCGCAATTTCATCGACCACCAAGGGATGTGCACGCGCCGGAGCTCTGGGGCGTGACGTCTCCGCCGGAGTGGTATCGAGCTAATCGGTAGTTGGAGTGATAAGGTGTGAGGGTTCATGGGATAGTTAGTAGGAACGGCCTTTATTTTACGCTGATGCATGTAAGTGATAGCTATTTGGTAGCTTGTTTAGGGTGATCGCTCAGCTTCTAATTTTTGTGTGGAATTAGAAAGTAGGTTTCTATAAGAATCTTGCATAGTGAGTGATCGGGAGCAGAGGACTCCTAGGAAGAGGACTATTGGACCAGTGACTCAGGGTTGGACGCCAACAAGGGTCGGTACCCGAGGTGGTCGCGGTAGAGCGCAGTTCAAAGCGAACACTAGTAGTGTAGCACCGCCTCCGCCGATGCTTGGGTAGCAGCCCCTGGCAATCCCAGAATCAATGGGATTGTTCAGGTGCTTGACTTGCTGGGAGCACTGATGGGGCAGCAGGCCCAGAATCAAGCTGTCGCCACTACCGCCGCCGCTACAGCTGCTGCTACCGCTGCCGTTGCTGTCGCTGCAGCCACACCTGCCGAATTACCACCTTGGAACGTGGTTATGGAGAGAGAGAGGCCAATGCACAAGCTCGTGGAGTAGTTCTTGAAGCTGAACCCGCCAAGGTTCAACGATGTAGGAGATCCCGAGGCTGCAACCCTCTGGATACAAGACCTGGAGAAAGCCTTTGCACTTCTGATGTGCACTAAGGAGGAGGAAGTTGTCCTGGCAGTATATCAACTGCAGGGTAACGCGAGTACCTCGTGGAGGGCTACCGGAGGCAGAGTAGTCCCTGAAGGTGAGGTTCTAGTGTAGAACGCCTTCCTAAGAGCCTTCAATAGCAAGTACTTTTATGATAGTGCCCGAGAGAAGAAGATAGAGGAATTCCAACGCCTCTATGAAGGCATGCTGACAGTGGATTAGTATGAAGCTAAGTTTGCGAAGCTACCGCAATATGCTCCTAGACTGGCAGAGGATCCTGAAGATAGAGCTTGGAGGTTCAGAAACGGCCTCCGACCAGAGCTGAAAAATCTGCTGGTGCCATTCGACTTGAAGGATTACAATAAGCTATATGGTCTAGCCCAGTTGATAGAGAGGAACCTGATCAAACAAGCTACTACATCTGGGTCGAGGTTCAGTTTGAACAGGGATGGAACTAGGTTTGGGAAGAAACCTATGACAGGAGGAAGGTATCCTATTCCCCCTAATAGGAAGGGTGGGGTAGGCAAGTCCACACCGAGCCCTAGTGGAATATGTCGCTTCTGTGGAAGGCAACATGGATCGGCCCCATGCCATTCTAGCACGGGAGCCTGCTATGGGTGTGGCCAACAAGGCCACCAAGTCAGAGATTGTCCCAAGAGACAGATGGGACTACAACAATTGCCGCCGCCACCACCGATGGGTCAGAATAGAGGGTTCGAGCCACAGATTGCACAACAGGTGGGACATTAGACCTCCAAAGGTAAGGAAGAGTGTATGCCATCACCGCAGGACAGCGGAGGACTTGCCTGATGTGATCACAGGTACGATCTCGTTGAACGACCACGTTGCTTATGCTTTATTTGACCTTGGTGCATCTCATTCATTTATAGTTGAGCAATTTGTTAAGCCGGTAGGATTGAGTCCTGAGTTGTTGGAGTCAATGGTTAGTATATCTACACCATTAAAGGATAAGGTGTTAGCTGCGATGGGCTGTCCTGGTTGCAAGTTAGTGATTGGTGAGCGAGAGGGGATGATAGATTTTATAGTCCTAGCCATGTATGATTTTGATGTAATAATTGGCATGGACTGGCTTACCAAGTAACGAGCTAAAATGGACTGCTATTGTAAAGCGATTCCGCCTTAACCCGTTAGCGAGTGAAAGTTTCTAGTTTATTGGGAGTCGAGGAGGACCCTCGATGACCTTGATCTCGTCGCTTCAGGCAACCAGTTTGTTAGATAGGGGTTGTTAAGGTTACTTGGCAACTGTCATGGATACGATAGTTGAGAAGCTGAAGATCGAAGACATCACGGTGGTCCAAGAATTTCCAGATGTGTTCCCAAAGGAATTGACAAGTCTGCTGATAGAAAGAGAGATCGAGTTTGTGATCGAGCTAGCCCCCAGGATAGAGCCTATCTCTAAGGCTTCGTACCGCATGGCGTTATCTAAGTTGAAAGAATTGAAGGTGCAGACGTAGGAGTTGTTGGATAAGGGATTCATACATCCCAGGGCATCACCTTAGGGAGCACCAGCTCTGTTCGTGAAGAAGAAAGATGGTTCGTTGCGCTTGTGCATCGACTATCGCCAACTCAATCGGGTGACGATCAAGAATAAGTATCCACTGTCGAGAATTGACGACTTGTTTTACTAGCTGCAAGGAGCGTCGATATTTTCTAAAATCGACTTGAGGACAGGGTATCATCAGCTGAGGATCAGAAAGGAGCACATACCGAAGTCAGCGTTTCGTACCTGATACGGCCATTATGAGTTCACTGTAATGCCGTTTGGTTTGACGAACGCCCCAGCTGCTTTCATGGATTTGATGAACCAAGTTTTCAAAGAGTACTTGGATCAGTTTGTGATCGTGTTCATTGACGTTATCCTGGTGTACTCGAGAAGTCCAGAGGAGCATGAAAGGCATTTGAGAATGGTGCTTCAAACACTGAGGAATTATGAATTGTACGCTAAGTTCAGCAAGTGCGAGTTTTGGTTGACTCGTGTTACTTTCCTAGGTCACGTGATTTCAGGCGAAGGAATCTCCATTGGCCCGACCAAGATCGAAGTAGTTATCAGCTGGCCAAGACAGACAACAGTGACAGAGATCAGAAGCTTCTTGGGTTTAGCAGGGCACTATAGAAGGTTTGTGGTAGGGTTTCCAGCATTAGCCTCGCAGTTGACGCGACTGCTGAAGAAGGAAGATAAGTTCATGTGGATAGATAAGTGCAAGCGTAGTTTCCAAGAACTAAAGCAGAAGCTAACTACTGTACTAGTGTTAACAATTCCATTAGGTCCTGGAGGGTACGAGATCTACAGTGATGCATCGTTTAGAGAGCACAGATGATGGTTAAGGAATGGATTTTACTCGAGAGAGCTCGAGATTCGATTTTCAAATTTGAGGTAGGCCACCTTTCAAATCTTATGGCCACCCTCAAAATTGAACCGGAAGTGCTAATCAGAATCAAGATGCTTCAGTTGATAGACCCAAATAGTTAGAAAATCCTACAAGAGGAAATCGAAAAGAGAAAAGCTGATTTTCAGATTTCTGAAGACGGAACACTAAGGTTTCGAGGACGATTGTGTGTATCTGACGATGCAGTGCTTAAGGAGGAGATTTTGTCAGAAGCTCATCATAGCAGTTACAGCATTCATCCAAGTAGTACGAAGATGTATCAGAATATGCGCCTACATTATTGGTGGACCGGTATGAAGGTGGATATCGCCAAGCATGTCGTCAAATGTCTGACGTGTCAGCAAGTGAAGGCACATCATTGTAAGCCGAGAGGACTTATGCAACCTCTCGAGATTCCCGAGTGGAAATGGGAACACATCACAATGGACTTTGTGATGGGCTTACCGAGGAGTTAGAGCGGTAATGATTCCATTTGGATTGTGGTCGATAGACTGACAAAGTCGGCTCACTTTATCGCAGTATGGAAGGACCTAGCTTTGGATAGATACGCAGAATTGTAGGTGCGCCAGATTGTTCATTTGCATGGAGTGCTGGTGACGATTAAATCTGATAGAGACCTGAGATTTACAGCTGCCTTTTGGAAATGTTTACAGATCGCCTAGGGACGAAGCTGCAATATAGTATCGCTTACCATTCGCAAACGGATGGCTATTCTGAAAGGACGATTCAAACTCTCGAGGACATGTTGTGAGCTTGCGTGTTGGATTTCAAAGGAAGTTGAGAGGAACAACTTCATCTTGTCTAGTTCGCTTATAACAACACTTACCAGCAGAGTATTCAGATCGCACCTTTCGAAGCATTGTATGGCACAGCGTGCAGAACGCGAGTTTGTTGGGATGAGGTCGGAGAATGAAAGATCACAGGCCCAAAGTTGTTTTAGCAAATCGGTGGATGTAGTTGCAGTTATCAGGGACAAATTAAAGACCGTTCAGAGTCGCTAGAAAAGTTACGCAAATAAGCGTCGAAGACCTTTGGAATTCCAAGTTGATGGGCACGTCTTTCTGAAGGTGTCACCAATGAGAGGTTTTTCGCGCTTCGGTAAAAAAGGAAAGCTGAGTCTGAGATATCTAGGTCCCTTTGAGATTTTGGAAAGGATAAGGACTCTAGCATATCGTCTTGCATTGCCGCCGAGGCTAGCATAAGTGCATGACGTCTTTCACATATCGGTGTTGAGGAAGTATGAGCCTAACCTGACCCATGTGCTAAACTTTGAAGAGTTAGACGTGGAGGACAGGGTGTCGTACGTGGAAAGACCGGTTCAGATTGTAGATCAGAAGGAGCAGGTTCTATGCACCAAGACAATCCCATTGGTTAAAGTGTTCTGGCAACACCACGGCACAGAGGGAGCAACTTGGGAAAGTGAAGATTCGATGAGACAACAATGCCCCCACCTTTTTGTTTAAAGATTTGTAACGGTTTAAATTTCGAGGATGAAATTTTTATAAAAGGGGAAGAGTTGTGACATCCCGAATTTCCAATTCTATTTTCAGTTGAAAAAGTTGGGCTTTGCATCGACGCGCCTATAGTTCTATTCTCTGAGCTGATCACTTACAAGATAACTAGTCTATCTAGTGAAGCCATTAAGGGATTTTAACGCAATAGACTTAAGAATTCGACTAGAAATCGACTGCTCGACCGTGCTAACCTGCAAGGGTCATTACAGCACCGTCAAAATCGATGAGAGACTGGAGATAGGTCGATTCAATAGAGGTATGTGATTAGTGTGTGGGTGATTCCACCCGATTGCAAAATTTCGTCGAACCGCACTAGACCGTTTTTTTTTTTGTCGTTTTTGTACCCCGTGCCCGTATATGAAACCTCAAGATTTTCACGACAACCGAGAGTCTCCAATGAGTCGAAGATGCACAATGTGGCTCGAAAATAATCGATCACGGGTCAATTGCACTAAAAATTCCCAAAAGCTACCCCGTAGGTTAGGTCACGCTAAAATCACGCTTGGTTGAAATTAACGACTAATTTAAACCCTATTTCAGAAATTAAAAGTTCTATCATGTCATGATTCATTTTAGGAACGTCGACTCAGCCTCCGAAGATTTTTCAGTAAACTCGAGTTTTCGGCGAAAAATCAAAGTAAGGCTATTTTAGACCGGAAAATTCAAGGGACCATTTTTTGTCGCATTTTTGGCCGTCAAATTGGTTCGATTGACGAGGAAAAATCTTGAGATGGACGATGGCATCTCGGCTAAATTTGTGGGGACCGAATTGAGCTCAATTGGAGAAGAATTGAATCCAATTGAAGGGAAATGGTCCAAAATTCGTAGGACCAAGGGGCAGCAACATTTGGACCATTTGGGGAAGCTTCTAGGGGAAATTTGAGTGAGGAAAAATGGCTGAGGATAGGGATGATCAAGTGAGGGCCAAGCAATGAGCACAATGGAGATATTTTGGTTGATATTTGAGGAATTGGGTCCCCCTCTTCAGCCAGCAGTTCCTTCTTCCTCCTTGAAGCCACTTTATCCATTTTTGTACTATTTTTTGAGCTTACAAAACCAGAGAGTGACCGGCCAGCCTTCCCCTAGCCCGTCGACCGCCGCCGAAGCCCCCTCGCCGCCCGTCCGCCTTCACGAGCCCGCATGCCGCCGACGAGCCGTCCGCCGCCTTGCTCACGTCCCCACTCATTCGCCATCCTCCGCGTACGCTGGCCACCGTCGAGCTCACTTGGCCGCCGTTTGTCGCCGTCCTAGCCACCGTCCGCCTCCGCCATCAACCTTCTTGTCATTTCCGCACCAACCAACCGCTCGGAGCGCCTCTTCCAACAGCAAGCAGAAGCCGAAGCTCAGCCCTTAGCTGAGAGCTTGTGGCCCGTTTTAAGGCTCGTTCGGACCTCCGTTAGTGCTGCCATAGGCTCGAATGTCACTCACCTCTGCATCGCCAATGTCGTGGACTCACCGGCCCGCTAAACCGGTTAATTTACTTGCTAAACTTTGCTTAGGGAGTTAATGACGCTTAGTGGGTAATTAGTTTAGGCTAAATAGGGATTAGGTGGTGAGTTAGTTTAGATTAGTAATTTAATCGCTTAATTATGCATGTTAGGTGGTAAGAATAGATTGATTAGGGGCTAAAGAGGTTGTGCTATTTATCTAGATAGGTTCGGAAATTCTCTAGGCCCGTTTAGGTTGTTAGATTAGCATTTCCGCCATAAGTTGGTATTTATGGTATTTAATTTGCATTATTTAATTAATTTTGGTATTTATTTAATTATTTAATATTTTTCAGAAATTATACTAGGATAGCCGGTGACCAGAATTTTGTATTGATTGCAATTGTGTGTTTAGTTTATGCAATTCATTGTTAATTTGTACTAATTGAATGGTGATTGGAAAATTGGTTATTTATTCCAAAATTGTGAAATTTCAATATTTAATTGGAAAATCTCGGGTGTCGATTTTTAACGCCAAAAATGTCTTTATGTACTATATTAAATAGTGGGATTTTTTAAAAGGAATATATCGCATTTTTTACTCAAGTTGACCGTGTAACCACACATGATTACTTTACCGTGTGTTTTTAATACGAAGAAAATGGGCCAAGTACATTATTTTAAATTGGACATTGGAATGCAAAGCACGATGTCTTGACCGGAATTGGATGGGTGCATGAATGATATGAGAACCCGTCACAAGCCTTTGGGACCGGACAATGCTACTTCGAGAATGCCCCAAGTCAACAGATGCCAGTAGCTGTGGAGGCTAGACCGATGCTCCTATGTGGAATGTTGTATAGATGTAGATGTTGCCGTGCTCGATGGTGCGAGACGACTCTCGGCTACGCTGGAAGACCGCTGACTATTGAGTCGGCCGTGGCCGTTGGGTCATAATCAATTGGGACGCATGATTGATTGTTTTGACGCGCCTGATTATGGGACAAAATTATGTGACACCGTATGAGACGTGCCATAACGATTTGGCCTTATAATCGAGACCCTTGTGTTTATTGAGATGAAAGTGGTGGCATTCCAATTGTTTGAGTTTGATTATTGCATATGGTTATGTATTTGAACTATGCTGACCTCTAGGGAGGATCTGAGACAAGGTGAGTCTCCATGGTTGTGTGATTATGTGGCTAGGCGTATTTCCTTCCTAGTCGGAGTCTAGGGGGTGAACTTGCTGAGACATTGTCTCACCCCATCATGGGCTCAATTCTTTTCAGCTCCTTAGATGGCGGTTCCTCTGGAACGTTTTGGTCAACCGTGGGCTATTACTGAGCAGGGTATAGACGTCCTTGTCCCTGGTATTCATTGGGTCTATGAGTTGGTCGTGACTACTGTCTGGGTCGATGAGGGCCTACCCGAGAGGGTACCTCATCGATTCAAGGAGTGGTTCCGCCATGGGCTCAATGGATACAGAGTTGGTCCCCTCTAGGGTTCTGAGGTCCTCGCTGTGGTAGTTGACTTCGCTTTTCGCGAGGGTGCAGCTAACCCTCCTAATGGTGCTGTGGTGGACCCGGCACCCACGGAGCCTGTGGAGTCCAAAGGATCGGTGAACGCGTCCGACTAGTGGACAGTAGGACGGTTTCCTTTTTTAGGGCTAATCTTTTTGGTACATAGACTAGTATTGTATATAAACTTGATTTGCTTATAAAGTGTGGTTTTTGTGGAAATTGATTGTTCTGCTTTTCTATTCCGTGTTGTTTGCTATCAGGGGATTTGTTTATTCGCTTCCGCATGTGCAATAAAATGATTGGGTCGGCGACGCGTCCTGGGACGTCGCAATTTCATTGACTACTGAGGGGTGTGTGCGCGCTCGGAGCTTCGGGGCGTGACATGGCAGTTGGGGGCTGTGGACGCAAGGAAATGGTTCCGGCGTGGGTCGTTGATAAAGTTGGCTGGTAGACGTGAGGTGGGCGTGAGATAGGATGGGGCTGATAGGGGATGATGATGTGAGGATGGTGCTGGCAAAGGTGGAACGATTGAGTGAGGAAGATGTGGGCAGCAACTAAAATGATGGAGAGCAAAACCAGCGGAAGGCAGAGAGGTCGGCGAGAGAGAGGAAATGGAGGGGAGATAGAGGCGTGTGTGAAAGTGAAATGGAAAGAAGAAAAGCAGGAGGGGAAGTCGGGCGAGGGAGAAGGGGCTGCGTAAGAGAGATGGAGGAAATTGGGAGAGATAAGAAGAATGCCAATAAGTCAAAGCACCAACCAATTAGGAGCCTAGACAAATATCAAGACAATCAAGTGCAAGAGCCGCAAAGTCTTCCGCCCATTTTTGTCAAGGCTCCATCCAATAGCAAAATTTCCTTCCAATCTTCACAAAACAATGCATTTTGGCGTCCCAAAAATCCAGCTAGAGCTGCCATACGAATTTCCCTTTTTTTCTCCACAAATTAAACCAAATTGGCATCCAAAATTCCTCTAATTCAGCCCACAAAGTCCAAGCATCAACCAATGGCCAATTTTCCTTAATTTCCTTCACAAACAAAAACCATTTAGTGGCCTAATTACCACACCAAGCTGCCCATACGAATTCTTCTTTCTTTTCCCACTTTACCGAAATTGATTTTCCATAAAAATTCCTGGCTTGACGGAATTTCTTCAAAAGATGAGACGAGGTCGTAAAAATAAATTGTGACACGCTAAAATGTTTGATTGTCGAAACCAGATTCAATTTTGTGGTTAAAATCGATCGAATGCGATTTTAGCGCAACCTAACCTCCCGGGTAGCTTTTAAGGATTTTAGCGCGTTTGACCCGTGGTCGATAATTTGGATCCACGTTTGTGCATCTCCAACTCATCAGTGACTCTCGGTTTTCATAAAAATCTCAAGGTTTCAATTACGGGTACTGAGTATAAAATCGACAGAAAACTGGGTTAGTGCCGTCTGACGCGAATTTCGCAATCATGTGGAATCACCCGCAATTCAAATGCGTGTTGCCGTCGAGTCAACCTATATCCGATCACTAATCGATTATAACAGTGTCATATTGACCCTTGCCAATTATCACGGTCGAGCAGTTGATTTCTAATCGAATTCTCCAGTCTGCTACGTTTACATCCCTTAACGGCTTCACTTGATAAATAAGTTAACTCGTGAGTGACCGACTCAGAGAAAAAGGACCATAAGCGCATCGACGAAATGCCCATTTCATATTATCAAGACGGGGTCGAAAATCAGGATGTCACAAAAAGTCAGAGTAGAAATGGTGCAAGCATTAGAGATGGCAAACATAGGAAAGTAATGGAGAATGGCAAAAGCGAATAGAAGGAACTGAACCTCGGCCAGGGCGAGCTCGTCGAGACCGCAACAAGGACAACAATGAAGATAAGAAGAATAGAAGGCGAAACGGACGGTGTTACACCCGTGGCAAAGTAGGTCACTTTGCCGAAATTGTCGGTTCAAAATAGTTGAAGGAAACGTCGCGTCATCTAAGGAAAATGATAGTGAAGAAGAGTGGGATTTCCAAGCGTTCTTTATAGTGGAGGAACAAGAAGAGCTTGCAGGCTACTCCATCAAAGAGTTAGAAGATGCGATGGCCCTCATCACGGTAAGTGATAAATTGATTGATTATGATGAAGATTTTGGATAGTTGACTCGGGGTGCTAAAATCACATGACCGGAGATCAAGGCAAGCTATCAAACATGTGCGAGTACAAAGGTGGACGAGTAGTTGTCACCGCAAACAACTCAAGGTTATCGATTACCCATGTCAGCCAAATGATGATAACACCCCGATTCGGTTCGCATCAAGTCAAACTGAAAAATGTGTACCATGTGCTAGGAATGAAGAAGAATCTATTGTCTGTGGCACAACTTACAGACTCAGGCAATTATGTGGTGTTCGGGTCCTAGAGACGTTAGGGTGTACCGCAATTTGAAACCTACTTGTGACATCCTGAATTTTGACCCCTTCTCGATAATATGAAATGGGCATTTCGTCGATGCACCTATGGTCCTTTTTCTCGGAGTTAATCACTCTCGAGTTAATTGATCTATCAGGTGAACCTGTTAAGGGATACAAACGCGACATACTTGAGAATTCGATCAGAAATTGACTACTCGACCGTGATAATCGACAAGGGTCAATACTACACCGTTATAATCGATTAGTCATCGGATATAGGTTGATTCGACGGAAACATGCAATTGAATTGTGGGAGATTCCACAAGATTGCAAAATTCGTGTCGAACGGTACTAACCCAACTTTCTGTCGATTCTGTACTCGGCACCCGTAATTGAAACCTTGAGATTTTTACGACAACTGAGAGTCGCCGATCAGTCGAAGATGCACAAACGTGGATTGAAAATTACCGACCATGGGTCAAACGCGATAAAATCCCTAAAAGCTACTCGGTAGGTTAGATCGTGCTAAAATTGCATCCGGTCGATTTTAACCACGAAATTGAATTCGGTTTCGGGAATCGAACGTTCGAGTGTGTCACGATTTAGTTTTTAGGACCTCATCTCATCTTTTGGAAAAATTCCGTCGAGCCCGGAATTTTTGCGGAAAAATCAAATTCGGCAAATTAAAATCAAGGAAATTCAGAGGGGCACCTTTAGTTGGAATTTTGGCCACCAATTTGAATTGTTATTTGTAGAGTTGAAGGGAAATTTGTATGGGCTGCTGCCATGGACCTTTTGGCCACCTAAAAGGCTTTGTTTGTGAAGGAAATGAGGGAAAATTGGCCATTGGTTAATGCTTGGACTTTGTGGGCTGAAAGCTTTGTCTCTTGGCACTCAAGTGCTTGGATATTTTCTTTGAATCCTCATTGGCTGCTGTCTTGACTTGTTGTTCCCCTTGTTCCCCCTCCTTCTTCATGCATGCGACCGCCCCCCCAGAACGAGCTTCGCTTCCTTCTTCTTCTTCACTTCATCTTCTTCATTTCCATTTCCTTGCTGCAACATAGAACCAATTAGCCATTAGCCGCTGCCCCCGACCCCGCGAGTCCAACCTCGTGTCCAACGCCGCCAGCTCAAACAACACCTCCTCCTGCTAGCCCATCTTGAGCTCGCCCGTTTACTGGTCTAGCTACTCGACCAGCCTGTGTTTAGCCATCCCTCAGTCACACGTCGAGCTAATCCGCCAGCCTCCAGCTGCCGAGCAACCACCAAACCGCACCCTCAAAGCCAGCTCACCAGCCACCCGTCTCGGTCCAACCAGCCTTGCAAGCAGCCGAGACCAGCCTTCGCAGAACCGGTTTTTCTAGCTTGGCCATGAGCCTTGAGGGCTAATTTCAGCTCATCCAAGCCTCCGTTGGAGAAGCCATAGTTACGAGTCTTCACCGTCTTCACGTCGCCATCGCCGTGAACCCGTCGCCTCGCTAATCCAATGAGTTAACGCCCTAATCTTGGATTAGGAAGTTAATTGCACTTAGTGGATTAGTTTAGGCTTAATTAAGGATTAGTGTTAATCCTAAGTGTAACTAGTTAGTTAGAATGGCTAGTTAGATTAAATAGTTTAGTTAGGTGGTTAGTTAGGTTAGTTAGTTAGCTTAATTAGATTAATGTAGTTAGTCTAGCTAGATTAGTTTAGTTAGTTCAATTAGATTAGTTCAGTTAGCTTATTTAATTTAATTAAGTGAATTAGTTTAAATAATTTGCAATTTATTTAATTGATTATAATTAGCGTAAATTATGACTTGATAGCCATTTATCATAATTTTACGCTGATCGTCATGGTTGAATTCATATGTGAAATTGATCGCTAAATTATGCAATTGAGTGCTTGGTGGTGATTTTTTGGATTATTATTGCAAAAATCGATTTTATGGTATTTAAATAGAAAAATACCCGGTGTCGGCTTTTGATACCAAACATATTTTATGTACAATATAAAATCGTGGAATTTTGAAATGAGAGAGTATCACATTTTATGGTTCGATTTGAACGTGTGGCCACCCATTATTATTTTACTGGGAATTTTTAATATGAAGAAAATTGACCAAGTCCATTATTTGAAGTTGAGGTATTTAAGTGCAAAGCACGATGTTCTTGGCCAAGTGTGTGCTGGTGTGTGATCACCTAAATACCCTGATGCGTTTACGCGGGGTAGTGAACCCGTCCCGATGCATTTACGTGGGACGATGCCTGATTAAGTTTGGATGCCCCACGTCAACCGATGCCAGTCACAGTGGAGGCTGGGCCGATACTCCTTATGGAATGTCGTCCTAATGTGTTTACGCGGGACGATGCCTTGCCCCAGAGCGGGACGACGCCCGGTTAGCCCAGATGACTGCCGACTTTGAGTTGGACATGGCCGATGGGTCGTAATAACTAGAACACATGTGAGTGATTGAGATAGCCACACCTGATTATGGGACAAAATTGTGTGGCACATAATGGGACGTGTCATAATGGTTTGGCCTTATAATCGGGACCCATGTGATTATTTGAGAATGAAATGAAGTGTCCTGGTTATTAAATACATTTGTTTTGTGCATATGATATATGTGATGAGCTAATGTGCAGGAAGGTGTTGAGGCGACCTACGTTGTGCGTGACACCTATTTAGGCTACCCCTGAGTGAATTCTCATCCTAATCGGGGTTTAGGGTGTGGACTTGCTGAGATTTTTATCTCACCTTGCGATCTGGAGCAGAGGACTCCTCAAAAGAGGATTGTTGCATCTATCACTTGGGGTATGATGCCGACTAGGGTAGGACGCCTAGAATCAAGCCGCCGCCGCCGTAACTGCTGCCGCCAATGCCGATGCCACTGCTGCAACCACACCTACTGAAGTCCTGCCTAGGAATGTGATCGGGGAGCGACCGATGCACAAGTTAGTAGAGCAATTTTTGAAGCTGAACCCACCGAGGTTCTCAGGAGCAGGCGATCCCGAGGCTACAACCCTTTGGATCCAAGAATTAGAGAAGGCCTTCATACTCTGAGGTGTTCGGAGGAAGACAAGGTAGTCCTTACGGTCTACCAGTTGCAAGGAAATGCAAGCACCTGATGGAGGGCCACCAGAGGAAAAGTGTTTCCTGAAGGCGTGGTCCCAGTGTGGAACGCCTTTGTTGAAGTCTTTAATGGAAAGTACTTCTCTGACTGTGCCAGAGAACAAAAGATGGTAGAGTTTCAATGTCTTCGTCGGGGTCTGATGTCTGTGGACTAGTACGAGGTGAAGTTCGCCGAGCTATCGCAGTACGCCCCCAGACTAATTGAGAATTCAGTAGACAGAGCAAGGATATTCCGAGATGGACTGAGACCTGATATAAAGGATCCGCTAGTAACGTTTAATCTCAAGGATTACAATGATCTGTATGAGAGGGCACAGCTGATAGAGAGGAACTTGAATGAGCAGGCTGCCGCATCTGGGTCACGGTTTGGGCCCAGTAGAGATGGAAATTGGTTTCGGGAAGAAGCCGATGTCTGGAGGAATGTATCCCGTTCCACCCAATAGGAAGGGTGGAATTGGAAAGTCGGCACCCAACCCGAATGGATGTGTCGTTTCTATGGTAAAAGACATGGATCGGCTTGGTGTTATACCAAAACGGGAGCTTGTTTTAGATGTGGCCAGTTCGACCATCATATAAGAAGCTGTTCGCACAGGCAGATGGTATCACAGTCGCCATCAATGAGACAGAACAAAGAGAGTGCGCCGCAAAACGCACCATAGGGCGGATTGAACAGGCCACCGATGCAAGGTAGGGTGTATATTGTCACCCGATGAGAAGCAGAGGACTCACTAGACGTAGTCACAGGTACGGTCTCGCTGAACGACCCCGCTGCTTAAGCTTTCTTTGACCCTGGAGCTACACATTCATTTATTGCTGAGCAGTACGATAAGTTGGTAGGGTTAAGTCTAGAACTGTTGGGATCAGTTATTAGTATATCCACCCCGTTAAAGGATAAGGTGTTGTCTGCAATAAGGTGTCCTGGTTGCAAGTTAATTATTGGTGAGCGAGAGGAAAGGATAGATTGATTGTCCTAGCCATGTATGATTTTAATGTGATCATTAGCATGGATTGGCTCACCAAGCAACGAGCTACTGTAGACTGTTATCGTAAATCGATTCAGTTTAACCCGTTAGCGGGTGAAAGTTTTGAGTTTATTGGAAGTCGAGGAGAACCCTCGATTACCTTAATCTCGTCGCTTGAGGCAACCTGTTTGTTAGAGGTGGGTTGTCAAGGTTACTTGGCGACTGTTGTTGATAAAACAGTTGAGGAGCCGAAGATAGAGAGCATTGCTGTGGTACAAGAGTTTTCGGATGTGTTTCCTCAAGAATTACCTAGTTTACCCCCAAAAAGGGAGATTGAGTCGTGATTGAGTTAGCCCCCCGGACGAAGCTAATCTCTAAAGCTCCTTACCGTATGGCGTTGTCAGAATTGAAAGAACTAAAGGTACAGATACAGGAGTTGTTAGATAAAGGATTTATACATCCCAGTGCATCACCTTGGGGAGCACCAGTCCTATTTGTGAGGAAGAAAGATGGTTCGTTGCGTCTTTGCATCGATTATCGGCAACTCAATCAGGTGACGATCAAGAACAAATACCCGTTACCAAGGATTGATGATCTATTTAACCAGCTACAAGGAGCGTCGATATTTTCTAAGATCGACTCGAGGACAAGTTATCATCAGCTGAGGATCAAGAAAGAAGACATATCGAAGACAACTTTTCGTATGTGTTACGGCCATTATGAATTCACCGTAATGCCATTTGGTTTGACCAACGCTCCAATTGCTTTCATGGACCTGATGAACCGAGTGTTCAAGGAGTATTTTGATCAGTTCGTGATCGTGTTCATCGAAGACATCCTGGTGTACTTGAGAAGTCCAGAGGAGCACGAAAGTCATTTAAAGACAGTGCTTCAAACTCTACGAGGACATGGACTGTACGCCAAGTTCAGTAAGTGTGAGTTTTGGTTGACTCGTGTAGCTTTCTTAGGTCATGTGATTTCAGGTGAAGGGATTTCCGTGGACCTGACCAAGATTGAAGCCGTGATCAATTGGCCGAGACCTACGACAGTGACAGAGATCAGAAGTTTCTTGGGATTGGTAGGTTATTACAGACGATTCGCGGAAAGATTTTCTGCAATAGCCATGCCTCTAACTTAATTGCTGAAGAAGGAAAGGAAGTTCAAGTGGACAGACAAGTGTGAGCGTACTTTCCAAGAGCCTAAGCAGAAGCTGACTACGCACCCGTGCTGACGATTCCGTCTGGTCCTAAAGGATACAAGATCTATAGTGATGCGTCATTCAGAGGACTGGGCTGAGTTTTAAAGCAACATGGGAGAGTCATTGCATACGTGTCCCGTCATTTGAGGCCTCATGAGTTGAATTATCCGACGCATGACTTAGAACTCGCAGCGATCATCTTCGCTCTGAATATTTGGAGACATTACTTGTGTGGAGAAAAGTTCTAGTTCTTTACCAACCACCAGAGTCTAAAGTATTTTTTCTCTCAGAGGGAGTTGAACGAGACAACATTGTTGGATGGAACTTCTCAAGGACTACAATTGTGACATCCTGTATCATCCCGAGAAAGCCAACAAGATTGCAGATAAGTTGAATTGGAAGTCTTCGATTGCGCAAATGGAGATTCAAGAGTGGATCCTACTCGAAAGAGCTCGAGATTCGTCTTTTAAATTTGAGGTAAAGGATTGAACCGGAAGTGCAGATAAGGATTAAGATGTTACAGTCGACAGATCCTAAGATGCAAAAGATTCTGCAGGAAGATACGGAAAAGAGAAAGGCTGACTTTTAGATTTCTGAAGACGGAACACTGAAGTTTCGTGGAGGATTGTGTGTACCTGAGAATGCAGAGCTTAAGGAGGAGATCTTGTCAGAAGCTCATCGTAGCAGTTACAGCATTCATCTAGGCAGTACGAAAATGTATCAAAATTTGCGTCAACACTATTGGTGGACCGGTATGAAGGCGGACATCGCCAGACATGTCGCCAAGTGTCTGACGTTTCAACAAGTGAAAGCACAACATTACAAGCCTGGAGGACTTTTGCAAGCTCTTGAAATTCCTAAGTGGAAGTGGGAACATATCACAATGGACTTTGTGGTGGGATTACCAAGGAGTCAGCGAGGTAATGATTCCATATGGGCTGTAGTTGACAGATTGACAAAGTCTGCTTACTTCATCGCCGTACGAAAATATTTTGCATTGGACAGATATGCTGAGCTATACGTGCGCCAGATAGTTCGTCTTCATGGAGTGTTGGTTACGATTACGTCAGATCGAGACCCAAAGTTCACGGCAGCTATTTGGAAAAGTTTACAGACGGCCTTGGGAACGAAGCTATAGTACAGTACGGCCTATCATCCGCAGATGGATGGCCAGTCTGAAAGGACGATTCAAACCCTCAAGGACATGCTGCGAGCTTGTGTGTTGGACTTCAAAGGAAGCTCGGAGGAACAACTTCATCTAGTTGAGTTCGCCTACAACAATAGTTATCAGTGGAGCATTCAGATGGCACCGTTTGAAGCGTTGTATGGCAGAGCCTGCAAAACTCCAGTCCATTGGGACGAAGTTGGATAGCGTAAGATTACCGGACCTAAGTTGGTTTAGCAGTCAGTCACACCACCAAAGTTATCCGAGAAAGACTAAAGACCGCTCAGAGTCGCCAGAAAAGTTATACATATAAGCGACAAAGGCCATTAAATTCCAAGTTGGTGAATACATATTCCTTAAAGTGTCACCGATGAAGGGTACTTCACACTTCAGCAAGAAAGGGAAGTTCAGTCCGAGGTACACCGGTCCTTTTGAAATTCTGAAAGGAATTGGGACTTTGGCATATCGTCTTGCGTTACCGCCAAAACTTACTCAAGTGCATGACGTCTTCCACGTGTCGATGTTGAGAAAGTATGAACCTAACCCAACCCACGTGCTGAATTTTGAAGAATTAGACGTGGATGAGGTGTCTTACGTGGAGAGATCGGTCTGGATAATGGATCGAAAGGAGCAAGTGCTGCGCAACAAGACGATTCCTTTGGTCAAAGTGGTCTATCAACACGACGGGACAGAAGGAGCTACGTGGGAAAGCAAAGAATCGATAAGACGTCAATACCCCCACCTTTTTTAAGAAGAATTGTAATGGTTTAAATTTTGAGAACAAAATTTTTATAAGAGGGGAAGAGTTGTGACATCCTGAATTTCGACCCCATCTCGATAATATGAAATGGGCATTTTGTCGATGCGGCAATGGTCCTTTTTGTCAGAGCTGATCACTCTCGAGTTAACTAATCTATCAGGTGAAGCCGTTAACGGATATAAACGCGACAGACTTGAGAATTCGATTAGAAATCGACTGCTCAACCGTGATAATCGGCAAGGGTCAATACGACACCGTTATAATAGATTAGTGATCGATATAGGTTGATTCGACGGAAACACGCAATTGCATTCAGGATTGCAAAATTCGCGTCGAATGCTACTAACTTGATTTTCTATCGATTCTGTACTCGATACCCGAAATTGAAACTTTGAGATTTTTACAACAACCGAGAGTCGCCGATGAGTCGAAGATACACAAACGTGGATAAAAATTATCGACCACGGGTCAAACGCGATAAAATCTCTAAAAGTTACAGTAAGTTAGGTCGCGCTAAAATCGCGTCCGGTCGATTTTAACCACGAAATTGTATTCAGTTTCGGGAATCGAACATTCGAGCATGTCACGATTTATTTTTAGGATCTCGTCTCATCTTTTGGAAAAATTCCGTCGAGCTCGGAATTTTTGCGGAAAAATCAAATTCGGCAAATTGAAATCAAGGAAATTCGAGGGGCACCTTTAGTTGGAATTTTGGCCACCAATTTGAATTGTTATTTGCAGAGTTGAAGGGAAATTCGTATGGGCTGCTGTCATGGACCATTTTTGGCTACCTAAATGAATTGATTTGGTGAGGAATTGAAGGAAAATAAGAAGACGTTCTTATGGGCAGCTTTGGAGGCATTTTAGGCCACCAAAAAGGCTTTGTTTGTGAAGGAAATGAGGGAAAATTGGCCATTAGTTGATGCTTGGACTTTATGGGCTAAAGACTTTGTATCTTGGCACTCAAGTGCTTGGATATTTGCCTTGAATCCTCATTGGCTGCTGTCTTGACTTGTTGTTCGCTTTGTTCCCCCTCCTTCTTCAGGCATGCGACTAGCCCCCCTGCAGAACAGCTTCTGCTTCCTTCTTCTTCTTCACTTCATCTTCTTCATTTCCATTTGCTTGCGGCAACATAGAACCAACCAGCCAACAGTCGCTGTCCCAACCCCACGAGTCCAGCCCCACGTCCAACGCTAGCTCGCTCGACCAACACCTCCGCCCGCCAGCCTATCCTGAGCTCGCCCGTCCACTGGTCCAATCGCTCGACCAGCCCATATCCAGTCGTCCCTCAGTTGCATGTCCAGCTGGTCCTCTAGCCTCCAGCCGCCAAGTAGCCACCAAACCGCATCCTCACGGCCAACTCGCCAGCCACCCGTCTCAGTCCAGCCAGCCTTGCAAGCACCTGAGACCAACCTTCGCGGAACCGATTTTTCCAACTTGGCCGTGAGCCTTGAGGGCTCATTACAGCCTCGTCCGGGCCTCCGTTGGAGACACCATAGTTACGGGTCTTCACCGTCTTCGCATCGCCGTCACCGTGAACCCGTCGCCTCGCTAATCCGATGAGTTAACGCCCTACTCTTGGATTAGGAAGTTAATTTCACTTAGTGGATTAGTTTAGGCTTAATTAAGGACTAGTGTTAATCCTAAGTGTAACTAGTTAGTTAGAAAGGCTAGTTAGATTAAATAGTTTAGTTAGGTGGTTAGTTAGGTTAGTTAGTTAGCTTAATTAGATTAATGTAGTTAGCCTAGCTAGA
The DNA here is from genome assembly GCA_014182365.1 of Eucalyptus tenuipes. NCBI lineage: Eukaryota > Viridiplantae > Streptophyta > Magnoliopsida > Myrtales > Myrtaceae > Eucalyptus > Eucalyptus tenuipes. The sequence goes on from CM024543.1 coordinate 13,252,552, forward strand.
TTAGTTTAGTTAGTTCAATTAGGTTAGTTCGGTTAGCTTATTTAATTTAATTAAGTGAATTAGTTTAAATAATTTGCAATTTATTTAATTCATTATAATTAGCGTAAATTATGACGGGATAGCCGTTTATCAGAATTTTACCCTTATCGCTGTGGTTGAATTCATATGTGAAATTGATTGCTAAATTATGTAATTGAGTGATTGGTGGTGATTTTTGTATTATTATTGCAAAACTCGATTTTATGGTATTTAAATAGGAAAATACTGGGTGTCGGCTTTTGACGCCAAACATATTTTATTTACTATATAAAATTGTGGAATTTTGAAATGACAGTATCACGTTTTATGGTTTGATTTAAACGTGTGGCCATGCATAATTATTTTACTGGGAATTTTTAATATGAAGAAAATTGGCCAAGTCCATTATTTGAAGTTGAGGTATTTGAGTGCAAAGCACGATGTTCTTGGCCAAGTGTGTGCTGGTATGTGATCACCTAAATACCCTTATGCGTTTACATGGGGTAGTGAACCTATCCTGATTGTTTACAAGGAACGATGCCTGATTAAGTTCGGATGCCCCACGTCAATGGATGCCAGTCGCAGTGGAGGCTAGGCCGATGCTCCTTATGGAATGCGGTCCTAATGCGTTTACGCAGGACAGTGTCGCGCCCGACGGAGCAGGACGACGCCCGGTTATGCCAGATGACTACCGACTTTGAGTTGGACATGGCTGATGGGTCATAATAACTAGAACACATGTGAGTGGTTGAGATAACCACACCTGATTTTGGGACAAAATTGTGTGGCACAGAATGGGACGTGTCATAACAGTTTGGCTTTATAATCGGGACCTATGTGATTGTTTGAGAATGAAATGAAGTGTCCTAGTTATTAAATACATTTGTTGTGTGTATATGATATATGTGATGAGTTAAAGTGCAGAAAGGTGCTGAGGCGAGATAAGTTGTGCGTGACGCCTATTTAGGCTTCCTCTGAGTGAATTCTCGTCCTTATCGGGGTTTAGGGTGTGGACTCGCTGAGATTTATATCTCACCCCGTCGTGGTTAACCCTTTTTCTGGTCCTTAGATGGAGGTCTATCACGTCCGTTTTGGGTGTCCACGGGGGGTGGAGACCGAGTCTACCCTTCTCCCTATCCTCGGGACCACCTGGACCTGTGAGCTTGTGATGACCACTATTTGGGTCGATGAGGGCCTACCTCACTTGGTACCTCATCACTTCAAAGCGTGGTTCCTTAACAAGCCTAATGGGGTTCGAGAGGGTCCTTTGGAGGGTTTGGACGGGCCTGCCGTCGAAACCGAGTATGAGGAGGTACTCTACCCCATGGACATCGATATACTGGAAGATTTCACGGCGAACTTGGTGCCCAAGGCTAATGGGCCCGGAGTAGAGGTAGCTAATCCTTTGGACATCAACATCCTAGATGGTGTCATAGAGGATTCGGAGCCCGAGGCGGAGAGGCCCGGAGTGTTGGTGTCCCAGTAGTTTCTTTTGAGTTAGACCTTTGTATATAACTCTGTAGGGTTAACCTGATTTGTTTATAAAGTATGGTTTGTGTTGAATTGCTTGTCTTTCTGCTATCTCTGTGTTGATTGTTGTTTGAGGTTTGTTCAATTCGCTTCCGCATGTGCATCAAATAAGTGGGTTGGCGACGCGTCCTGGGAACGTCGCATTTTAATCGTTCGCCGAGGAATGGGCGCGTGTCCAAGATTTGGGGCATGACACTACTGGTACACCAATCATGGACGGGCGTCGATTAGATTCTATCTACGTGATGTCAACTCAGACGACATATGTGGACAAAACTCTAAAAAGTGAAATGCCCGATTTGTGGCATGCATGGCTTGGGCACGTGAGCTACCATAAATTAAAGGTGATGATGAAGAAAGGTATGCTAAAAGGTCTCCCCCACTTGGAAGTCCGAGAAGACATCATCTGCGCCAGATGCCAGTACGGGAAGACACATTAGCTTCCATACGAGGAGTCTGCATTCAGAGCTAAGATGCCTCTCAAGCTTATCCACTCAGATGTATTTGGACCAGTGAAGCAACTGTTGATTAGAGGATTAAAGTACATGATAACATTCATCGATGATTTCTCCAGGTATGTTTGGGTCGACTTCATGAAAGAGAAACAAAGGCATTAAGAAAATTTAAGGAGTTTAAAGCAAATGTAGAAAATGAACTAGGCAACAAAATACTATGCCTCCGCATGGATAATGGGGGAGAATATACATCGAGATGACTTTACAAAATTTCTTCAAGAATGGAAGACACGTCAACAATTTACTTGCCCAAATACGCCACAACAAAATGGAGTTGCCGAAAGAAAGAATCAGCATTTAGCGGAGACATGCAGGAGTATGTTGCGTGCGAAGAATGTTCCACCCAAGTTTTGGGCTGAGTGCATGAAAACGGCAGCGCACGTGATCAACAGACTACCTCAAGCAAGGCTTGGCTTTATGTCACCTTATGAAAAGTTGTGGAATCGCAAACCCACAATAAGTCATTTTAGAGTATTTGGATGTGTATGTTATGCATTCGTGCCAGACCATCTTCGCAACAAGTTCGATAAGAAGGCAGTTCACTACATATTCGTGGGCTACAATGATCAAAGAAAAGGATGGAAGTGTTGTGACCCTACAACAGGGAGGTGTTACACTTCCAGAAATGTGGTGTTTGACGAACTATCATCTTGGTGGTCATCACAATCTAATCCAAAACAAGTTGAAGAAGAGATTCGTGAAAGAATGGAAGAAAATGACAAGCTTCATAAGGACAAGTCAATTGAAGAAGGAAATGATCTTGTAAATGGAAGAAAAGAAGTCAGAGCACAGTCACCAGAAAAATCAAAGAGCCCATGGTGAACTGGTGTACATCCAAGAACTACGAAGAGTTCCAACTAGGTTAGATGGAAGAACCTGAAGAGGAGGAATCTCAACTTAGGAGATCAACAAGACAAAGAAGACCAAATCCCAAATATGCAAATGCGACACTGACCGAAGATGTTGAAGTAGTCGAGCCGACCATATATGAAGAAGCTTCGCATGGCGTGGAATGGAGGAAAGCCATGGAGGAAGAGATACAAGCACTAAGAAAGAACGAAACATGAAACCTAGTGCCGAGACCCAAAGAGGTACGTCCTATATCTTGCAAATGGGTCTATAAACTTAAAACTCAACCATATGGGTCGATAGAAAGATATAAGGCATGACTAGTTGCTTGAGGATTCTCTCAAAAGTATGGCCTAGATTATGATGAGACCTTTAGTCCAGTAGCAAAGATTACTACAGTTCGAGTCTTACTAACACTTATAGCAAGCAAGTCGTGGAAATTATGGCAAATGGATGTGAAGAATGCCTTCTTACATGGAGAACTAGATCGAGATATATACATGGAGCAGCCATATGGTTTCAAAAGTAAGATTCATCGAGATATTGTTTGTAAGTTAAAGAAAGCCCTATATGGCTTAAAACAAGCCCTAAGAGCATGATACGAGAAGATTGCTGAATTTTTTGTGCAAAGTGGTTACTTTGTATCCTCAGCAGACTCAAGCTTGTTTGTGAAGGCAGAAGATGGCAAGCTTGCAATAGTGTTAATCTATGTGGATGATCTAATCATCTCTGGAGATAATGAAGAAGAGATATGCCAAATCAGAACCAACCTCTCAGTGTGGTTTCAGATGAAAGAGCTTGGAGAATTGAAACATTTCTTGGGACTCGAGATTGAGAAGACCAATCAAGGACTATTCCTATGTCAGCATAAGTATGCACGAGACCTCTTAGACAAGTTCGGGATGCTTGATTGCAAACCTATATCTACTCCAATTGATGGAAATGTAAAGTTATGTGCAATCGAAGGATGGGAATTGGAAGACTCAACTATGTACGGCAATTGGTGGGTAGCCTTTTTTACCTAACCATAACACAACCTGATATTGCCTTTGCAGTGGGAGTAGCAAGCCGATTCATGGAGAAGCCATGAAAACCCCATTTAGATGCTGTCAAGCGCATACTAAGATATGTAAAGGGTACATTTTATTTTGGGCTTTTGTATAAGAAAGAAGCATCATGTGAAGTTGTAGGCCATTGCGATGCTGACTTTGCTGGAGATCGTGACACGTGACGATCAACTACTGGATATATGTTTAGCCTTGGATCAGCAATTGTGTCATGGTGCAGTAAAAGATAGGCAACCGTGTCACTATCTACAACAAAAGCTGAGTATAGAGCAACAACAATGACAGCATAAGAGAGTACATGGCTGGTACAACTAATGGAGGATCTTCATCAACCAATAAATCAATCTACATGGATATATTGTGATAATCTGTCAACCATAAGCTTAGCGGAGAATCCAGTTTTCCATGTGAGGACCAAGCATGTAGAAGTGCAATATCATTTCCTGCAGGAAAAAGTATTACAAGGCGAGATAAAGATGGAGTACGCCAAAACAAATGATCAAGTTGCAGATATTTTCACCAAAGGTCTTAGAGCTGCAAAATCTGGGGAGTTTCGAAGGCAACTTGGTATGATCACAAGGTCCATGCTAAGAGAGAGTAGTCGGTGAGGGGGAGTGTTGAAGAGAGCACCACCACTCTCTCTCTCTAGAATTTTCTAGCAAAAATCCATAAGTAAAGAAGAGCTGCGCCACTTCTAGACTTCTCTAAAGAAATCTAGTTGTCAGGCTGTAATAGGATAATACTTGTAGAACATTGTAGAAAGCCAACAAAGTCGATGAATGTACCGACCTTCCATCCTATAAATAGGAGCAACTTGCTCCTCATGTGGGTGTGAGTAAGAAATCCAACTAATAGTGTGTGCGTGGGTGTAGTGGGTGGCGTGAGTGTAGAGTGTGGCATGAGTGTAGGGTAAAATAGTGGTCCCCATCGTGTAGGCATAGGAGCCTATAAAAGAGTAGGAGCATTGTGTATGAGTGGGGTCTTTGAAGGTGGTTGTCTAGAGTTTGACGTGGGTGTATGTGGGTGAGTGACGTGCGAGAGGTGTATGTGAGTGCAAGAGTTCATTGTACACTGATGATGCAAATAAGTGTTATTGAAATATTAAGAGAGTGTTTAGTATAGTCACGCTTTCACAACTTTACAATGAGGCTAAGGAGGACCGGGACTCGCAGTTTTCATTCCTCCCATAGTTCCTTTAGATGTGAAGACAACCCCTCCATTCCCTCTATTTATCAGCTTTTCCTGGAAAGAAGGAAATTTGAAAATGGTATGCTTTGTCTGTGACATCCTGAAATTCGACCCCAATTCGGATGTATGAAATGGTTGTTTCATCGACACGCCTATGGTCATTTTACTCGGGACTGATCACCCACGAGTTGACTAATCTATTAGGTGATGTCATTAAGGGATATAAATGCGGCAGACTAGAGAATTCGATTGGAAATCGACTGCTTGAACGTAAAAATCGGCAAGAGTCAATATGACACCATTATAAATCGATTAGCGAACGGATATAGGTCGATTCGATGGAATCACGTAGTCGAATTTCAGGTGGTTTTGCACGATTGCGATATTCACGTCGAACGACTATAACCCAATTTTCTATCGATAATGCACTCAGGACACGTAATTGAAACCTTGCAATTTTTACGACAACCGAGAGTCGACTACGAGTCAGAGATGCACAAACATGGATCGAGAATTATCGACGACCGGTCAAACACAATAAAATCCCTAAAAGTTACCTGGTACATTATGTTGTACTAAAATCGCGTCCGGTCGATTTTAATCATGAAATTGAATTCGATTTCGGGAATCGAACGTTCGAGCGTGTCACAATTTATTTGTAGGACCTCGTCTCATCTTTATTTCGAGAATTTTTGTTGAACCCGGAATTTTGCGGAAAAATCGGTTTTCGGCAAAAAGAAATAATTGAAATTCGGATGGGCAGATTAATGGACTTATTTGGGCTGCCAAAAGGGTTTATTTAAGAGAATTTGAAGTTAAATTCTCCATTGGATGGGCTGGAGACTTTCGTGGCTTTGTGATGAGTGTTTAGGATATTTTCCCTTGACGTTCTCTCCCTCTTTCTCTCTCTCTCCCTCCCCCTCTTTATGCCGTTCATTTCTTCACCCCCCCTTGCGTGCGTGAGTTTCTCTCTATTCAGCCGATCATCCCCTCTGCCCATTTCCCCTCAGCCTCATCCTTTCCATTTCCCTTCATTTCCCGCCATGCCAACATCATCCCCATCATCCCCCAACTCCACAGCCATCAACCCCCTCACGTTTTTCCCTCCTTTGGCTTTGGTTCTGTTCTTTTCTCTTTTATCATTGCCACTAGCCTTCACGCCACCATCCATCATCCATCCTGCAGTAGCTTCATCATCATCCGCACCACCCTCCTAACAGCCCCACCGACCGCCAACCTCCCCTTGTCTCCCACCGGTTTGGTTTTTCCCATTTGTGTTGTTGCCGCACCATCCAAACCCCACATCCCACCAACTTGCCATCTCCACACCACTGAAGCTCGGCACTAACAGCAGCCGCCTGTCCACCCAACTCCAGGCGTCCAGCCGAGTCACCGCCCGCCGTCGGTCCCCACCGAATAGTCCAACTCCAACGGCTCAACTCTAGCTCAGCCGCGCTCGCCCAGCTCCTCCTCAACAACAATCGTGATCGACCTGCTTAGCTCTCAATCCCTCGAGCAAAATCAAATCTCAGCCTTGGACTGAGACTTGTTGGGCTGTTTTCCTCAGCCATTAGGCCTCCATTGGAGAAACCGTTGCCTCGGGTTTATACCGCCTTCGCGTCGCCGACGCCGTGAGCATGCCGCTGTCAAATTCTGGTGAGTTAACTCCCTAATCCTTGATTAGATTGTTAATTACACTTAAGATGTTAGATTAGTGTTAATTATCTTGGTTAGATTAGTGTTAATTAGTCTGGTTAGATTAGTGCTAATTGGATTAGCTTAATTTCATTTTCAGTTTACTAGACCCTCACCGTTTGCCATTTTTGTAGGGGAAAATGTGCTATGATTTTGAGGTTTCTTCCTTCTCAAATAATGTTTTAGACATCTTCAGCTATGACACATATTTTACTCAAGATTTTAGGGATTTAAAAGAATGAGATTTCAGCTTCGTTATTTGCGAAACAGAATCTCGAATTATGCTGGAAATAGTGACCTTTTGGTGTTCAAAGGATTTTTATCAACTCTTAGAGTTCGATTTTCGAAAGAGTTTCTTCACAAAAGTTGTTCATCACATCTTTTAGTTTAACATAGTCAAATTTTAGATCAAACGGACAGGTTTTGAACCTCATGTGGCCCGGTTTCTACCAGTTAGGACTGGTAGTGGTTTTGTGATTGTTCTTGACATTGTGCTTGCTGGGAAATGAATATGTTGTGATTTGGTTGACGTTTGGCATGTTGAGAACTCATGTGTGATATCATGAGGTTGATTGCTCTATGTTGGTTGTTTATTACTATTGCAAAAGATGACCTTATAAGCTTTTAATTAGAAAAACAATGAGGTGTCAGGTCCGGACACCAAAAATCATTTGCTCAATGAAACAATGAGGTTTTAAACTAGGTGCGTGCAAATTTTGTCAGATTAATTTTGAGTACGTGAGCACCTATGAATTTATTTCTAAACGTTTTGAACAAAAAAAATAAGGGGGTTACTAAGGTTTGTTTTCAAAATAGGGTGGTTGGAAAAGAAATTAGAAAATAAATATGGTGTCGGGTTTGGACGCCAAGTTTTATGTGCTCAATAAAGCAAGGAGGTTTTATACTAGATGCGTGCAAAGTTTGGCGGGTTAATTTCAAATACGTGACCCCGTACGAATTTATTTCAGAGAGTTTGAACAAAAAAAGAAAAGAGTTACTAAGTTTATTTTTAAATGGAGATTTTGGTGTTTTGGCTATATGATGGAATGTAAAAGTTGACTTGATTGATGATGTGCCTGCACGGTTAGGTTAATTAAGTAGTTCAGTTTAATTACTCGTGATTTATTTAATTGATCGCAATTAGCGTAATTAGTGACTGATTAGCCGTCTCGTGAAATTTTATGCTGATTCTCGTGGTTAAATTTATATGTGAAATTGATTGCCTTTAAGTGCAATTGAGTGCTTGGTTGTCGTTTTGGATTATTATTGCAAAGATTGATTTTATGGTATTTAAATAGAAAAATACTAGGTGTCAGTTTTGACGCCAAAAATATTTTATGTACTATATAAAATCATGGAATTTTGAATGGGAGCGTACCATGTTTATGGTTCAATTTAAATGCGTGACCAGGCACCATTATTTTACAGGGAATTTTTAATACGAAGAAAATTGGCCAAGTCCATTATTTGAAATTGAGGTATTTGAGTGCAAAGCACGATATTCTTGGCCAAGTATGTGCTGATGTGTGATCACTTAAGTACCCTAATGCGTTTACGCGGGGTAGTGAACCTGTCCCGATGCGTTTACGCGGGACGATGCCTGATTAAGTTCAGATGCCCTTGACAACGGATGCCGGGCCAGCGGTGGAGGCTGGGCCGATGGTCCTTATGGATGCCATCCTAATGCGTTTACGCGAGACGATGTCGTGCCCGACGGAGCGGGACGACGCCCGTTATGCCCGATGACCGTCGACTATTGAGTTGGACATGGCCTGGGTCGTAATAACTAGGACACGTGTGAGTGATTGAGATAGCCGCGCCCGATTATGGGACAAAATTGTGTGGCATGGAATGGGACGTGTAATAACGGTTTGGCCTTATAATCGGTACCCATGTGATTGATTGAGAATGAAATGAAGTGTGCTAGTTATGTGATGAGCTAATGTGCAGGGAGGTGCTGAGGCGAGGTAAGTTGTGTGTGACGCCTTTGTTTAGGCTGCCTCGAGAGAATTCTTGTCCTAATCGGGGTTTAGGGTGTGGACTTGCTGAGATTTTTCTCTCACCCCGTCGTGGGCTAACCTTTTTCAGGGTCGTAACGTGGAGATCTGCTAAGTGTGGATGTGGTGGGCGCGAGATGCGACACCTTTTGGCTGGCCCTGCTGTTAGCGAAGTTTAGGGTGACCCTGATCCCTGAGGTCTTTTGAGAGGGTCGATAGGGAGTGGCCGCTGAGAGGCTTGTAATTATTAGACTTCCTAAGGTCAACAGTTGGTAAGTAAATTGTTGTGTTTGGGAAATTATTCCTTGTGTTTACTTTCCCTAATGTTTGTTTATTGGCTGGGTGTTTTATTTAATTTGCTTCCACATGTGCTTAATTGAAAAAAAAAAAAAGGGTTAGCGACGCGTCCTGGGACGTTGCATTTTTAGTCGACCACTGAGGGATGTGCGCGTGCCCGGGGTTTGGGGCATGACATTATCAGACAAATAAAGTTCCACACAAGACAAAAGACATTGATGACAAAGTTGAAGTTCATTACATACCAACTTGCATCAAAGTACAGTGTTGAGCAAATTTGCTAATTTTTCTGAGGTTGTAGTGCTGTCTCCTCTCCTTCTACAGATGAATTTTGTCTGGGGTTGAGAGGGAGAGAGAGAGAGAGAGGAGGAGGAGGAGGAGGTCAGCCTGAGAATATGTCCTCCCACAAGAGATGGAAGCATTTTATACACAGATGTGGGTCCATCCACAAAGAAAGTACTGGGTACTTGAGACATACCACATTAGATGTACTTGAAGCCACCCATTAATTGCCACGTGTACACGAGTGGTCCCACGTCAGACTCCATCCCCCTCTCTCTCTCACTTTCTTTCTTCTTCCTCCTCTCCTTGTCCCAAAATTTGTCTTCAGCAAGTCAACGACGTCCTCAATGCCTTTCTCGGCTCCGACAACTTTGGCAACTGGACCTCCATCCTCTCCGCCATCAACTCGATGTTTCCCATCTTTGTACCCTCTTTGTCCCCATTGGCACTGATGCTGCCGTCTTCACTCCCGGGACCTTCTCTCTCTTCTCTACCAGACTACCATGTCGTTTATTATTGTAGATTAGGGAAAGGGAGGATGATGGAGGACGATATAGAAGCAAGTCAAGTCATTCATCATTCTCTTTGATTGGTCATCAATCATATATATACTGTGTACATAGAACTGTCAAACCGGTGGGTTGAGTCGGGTCTGGATCAAGTCATAAATAATCTCACTTAAATTGACCCATTTAACCCATTTATGACATATTTATCCTAATGCAAATTTTCCAATCCTAATTCAACTCAATCCATTCAACCAAATTTAGGAAATCTTGTTTCTTATTTTTTATTAAAAAAATATATTACTAAAATACTTTCATGCTATACGAATTTAGTGGAAAATTTTTATAATTTTTTTTTTCTAAAAAATTGAAACTCCGTTTGTTTTGTAGAAATTATTTTCCAAGAAATCATTTTTTAGGGAAAAATAATATTTTCTTATTTTTACCTGAAATCTAAAAATAAATTTAAAAATATTTTCTGTCGTTTGGTATGAAAAAATTAATTTGATTTTCCTACGTACACTCCTTTTAATATTTTTTTTTGGTAACTCTCCTTTTAATATTTTTTACTTTTTAAAAAATTGATTTTTTAATTTTTTTCTTTTCTACTAAAAATCCATTTTGGCGAGTGTACCTGAACACTTATTCATTGCCTGCCTTCCTTCACCTCAGAGTCTATTATTCCGTGCCCAAAAGCATGATGGCTTCCCTTCACTTCTTCATCACAGCCTTCGACTTTTTTTTTCCCCATTACTTGTCGGCAATTTTGTAGAATTACTCGTCAGCACTCTCATCCATGGATAAGACATGTGCTGCAAACATTTCTATGTCGATACGAGCGCCGTCACTTTAAAAAAAGAAATCAATAGCAAAGTGGCGACTTTCTACAATGCGGTCCCCTCAAAATGGAGTTTTCTTCTCAAGGGATCAACCTTTTCCAAGTTTGGATTTGCAAGGAAACTTGCAAAAATCACAGGTGGAACAATATAATCGAATATTTATTTTTCTAAGGAAAATCTAGATATATAAGCTAAATTCCACCTTCTAAAGTTCACCAATTGCTTTGGTGTATTTGGTAGACCCTAAATTTTATTTCTAAATGAGCATGAAAAGGCTTTACTAATTTACTTTCACTTTGGTTTTATACCAGTTGCTGTTTCATGAAATCAATCGTTGATCAATCATGGAAAAATTTTACAACATTTCATTTGAGCTGTACATTGCATTAATGGTCATAATGTGACCCTTGTTTTAGACATAATATAAAGTTTTCAGGTCTTAAAAAATGGAAGTTTAACTCTCTATAATAAGTATACTTTCAATAAGTTACGTGTAGTTGATTAGAATACTGTCCAAAAAGTGACAAATCTATTAGATATTGTCAATTCAATCCTAAACTTTTTATTTGTGCCAATTAAATCCTAAACATTTTCACTTTTTGTCAATTGACTCAATCATATAATTTTGACTGAAAATCGTTGACATGAACACTAATCGTCTTACATAGTATGAGCATCAATTTTTAATAATTTTTTAATTTTTTTCAATTTTTTTTATTTTTTCCTTTCTTTTTTTTTTTTGACAACTCTAGCTGAAGAGGGCTAGCAACCCTTGCTTAGGCTGGATAGGGTCTCAACGCTCTTGCCGACTAGAGACGAGGGCCATACCTAAGTTTCATATTCTTGGGTCCAGTAGACAATCCTTTTCAAATGTCCAATAAGATAATTAATTCAACCTTATTCTAAAGTTATATTTTGGCCCGCATTAGTTGACAGATAAGGACACGATGTTTTGCCTATTTACTAGGCTTATGTTCTCTTGAATAGTGTGACGAGAGTTACAGCAACAACTCTTTGTGTGTTTTTCTTCTCTGAGTATATTCGAGAGTCTCTAATGAAATATTTGTGGCATTAAAAGTCAAGCTTGAAGGGTCCACATCACCTCATGCTTCACTTCAGTGATCCAAACGGGGGGAGATCTTTCCTCAGCTTATTAACCACGTTTTCGTATGTGCGTGCTACACGTTTAGCTTTGTCGTTTTATGGCCCTTTTTGTTCGTAATCGTTGACGGCCAAGGACATATGTTTCCCACCTAAATGGCGTTGAACAGTTAATCATTATGTGAATGATAATTAGGAGATTTTGTCAATATCCCCTCTTGTGTTGCTTTGTCATTTTGTGCCCCTTTTTCTTCCGCATATGTTGACAGACAAGGACGTTTTCCTCCTAAATGGTTTTGAATGGTTAATTAATATAATTACAGGTAGTCCGAAGTTCCGCATCATTGTTCTTTGTACTATGAGGAAATGAGGACCGTCATGATTATCTTTAATAACGAATTTAGCATCAAAAGTTCAGCTTTTAAGGGATTAGGGTTCTCTTTTACTTGTCTTACTTTAAATCTTCTTTATCGAATTTTTACTTCGTCTCTTTGCAAAGTATATGAGTCAAACCTAAAACTAGACATTCCCACCTCACTTGATTTCTTTACCATTGAGCCTCGTGTCACAAATTATTAGAGTTTGCTTGAGTAACTATCATTCTCATATAGAAAATGAGAGATAAGGAGTTCAATTTTCACGTTTGATTTTAGGTAGGAGGTCCAATTATTATGTTTTATAAAGAGGTAGGGTAAAAGTTTGAAAGTAAGTTAATAATTAAAATACGATTGATATAAAAAGAAAAAGAAAAAAGAAAAAACAACAACCTCAATGCTCATAGATGGGGTTAGTTGAGTGGGTACATTGTTTCCTTTTCAACATGCATATGCTTCATGTGACTATCACTTGTCTTTTCAGCAATTTAATTGTAAAGTCAAGCTTTAAGAGTCCATGCGAGTAGGTACTTTATTTCCTTTCCCAAGTGCAAATTCACATGTTTGTAAAGGAGACACAAAATATGTTAGGATTATCTCTAACAACAAATTTGCAAGGGAAACTGGAAAAATCACAGGTGAAACAATAAAATTGTATATATATTTTTAGGGAAAACCTAGATATATAACATGTTTCAAAGTTCACCAATCATTTTGGTGCATGTCTATTCTAAAATATACAAAATTAAATACTTCCAAAGACTCTAAATTTTATTTCTAAATGCACATGAAAATGCTTTAGTAATATATTTTCACTTTGGTGTTATACCATATGTTGCTTCATGAAATCATCATAGAAGAGCTATATATTGCATTAATGGTCAAAAGTTTCCGGTCTTATAAAATGGAAGTTTAACTCTCTATGATCAATATACTTTCGATTAAGTTATGTGTAGATGAATAGAAAAATTGTCCAAAAATTTATAAACCGATTGAAGTTTTGTCAATTTAGTCATTACTTTTTAATTGCACCAACTGAGTTTCAAAACATTTTACATTTTGTCAATTGACTCAATCTAACCAATTTTGGCTAGAAATCGCTATTGCAGATGTTGTTCATCTTATGTGACATGGGCGGTGTTGTTGTGAATAATTTTTAGTAATATTTTCATATTTTTTCGATTTATCATTGCTATTTTTTCTTTTTTTTTCTTTAACGTTTCTTGTCATGCCCCGAACCCCGGGCACATGCACATCCCTTGGTGGTCGATCAAATTGCGACATTCCCGGACGCGTCGCCGACCCTTTCGTTTTATGCACATGCGGAAGCGAACTAATAAACTCCAAACAACAATCAGCACAGGGATAGTCAAAACATATGCCAACACCTTTTTACAAAACACACTTTATAAGCGAACCAGGTTGGCCCTACAAGTCTATACACATCAGTCTGTCTCCAAAAAGAAACTACTAAGCTACCTACACTCTAGGCCCTTCTGCCTGAGGCTCCGGTTTCTCCACACTAGGAACCTGAAAAATGTTAACCACGATGGGGTGAGATAAAATCTTAGTGAGTCCACACCCTAAACCCCGATTAGGACGAGACCTAGAGGCAGCCTAAACATGCATCACTCGTGACTTACCTCGCCTCAGCACCTCCATGCACATTAGTACATCTCATATATCATATGTACGCAGCAAACATAATCAATAATTGGAACACATCAATTCATTCTCAAACAATTACAGAGGTCCCGATTATAAGGTCAAACCGTTATGACACGTCCCATTCCGTGCCACACAATTTTGTCTCATAATCAGGCACGACTATCTCATATCGATGGTTCATTTCACGCTCAATATCTAAACTCAAGGCTCTAAAGGTGGCTCCCATGAAGTTACGTTATCGTGTCGCACTTAGCCATTGACCACATATAGCAATAGTACAAGGCTCTAGAGTTGGCTCCCACGAAGTTACGTTATCGTGTAGCACTTAGCCCTTGACTACACATAGCAATAGTACAAGGCTCTAGAGGTGGCTCCCACGAAGTTATGTTATCATGTAGTACTTAGCCCTTGACCACACATAGAAATAGTATAAGGCTCTAGAGGTGGCTCCCATGAAGTTACGTTATCGTGTAGCACTTAGCCCTTGACTTCGCATGACAATAGTGCAAGGCTCTAGAGGTGGCTACCATGTGACTCAAGTCGCCATGTAGCACTTAGCCCTTGACTACAAGGCCCTAGAGGTGACTTACACGAAATTTTGTTGTCGTGTAGCACTTAGTCCTTTACCCGTTCACTACCCCGCCTAAACGCATCAGGGTACTTAGGTGACCACACGTACATTCATACTCAGCCAAGGACATCATGCTTTGCACTCATATACTTCCATTTCAAGTAACGGACTTGGCCAATTTTCTTCATATTAAAAATACCCGGTAAAATAATTGTGCGTGATCACACATTCAAATTGAACCATAAAACATGATACTCTCCCATCCCAAAATCCCACGATTTTATATAATACATAAAATATTTTTGGCATCAAAACCCAACACCCGGTATTTTTCTAATTAAATACCATAAAATCAATTTTTGCAATAATATCCACTAATCACCATCGAGCACTCAATTGCACAAATAAGCAATCAATTTCATGATGTAATACATGAATTCCCAGCATGCCAAACATCAACCAAATCACCAAATATGCATTGTCCAACAAGCACAACATCAAGAACAATCGCAAAATCACTACCGACCCTAACTGGGAGAAACCGGGCCACTTGCGCATCTCCAAGTTTAATTCTAGAAAAATAATCAAACGAGCTCAGAAAATTCTTAAATTTGAATATGTTATAAAGGATACCTAAAAGAACATTTTTTATGAAGACATCTTGACCCAAATATTTCTGGATTAAGAGCAGTAAATCGCCCAAACTGTTACAAAAACTGTGTCCGTTTCCAGAAAGTCTTTTTTTTTTCCAAAACCAACTTGGTTTGAGGTCCAAAACTTGTCCGTTTGATCTGAAATTTGACTATATTAAACTAAAATATGTAATGAACAACTTTTGTGAAGAAACTCTTCCTAAAATCAAACCCTAAGAGTTGACAAAAATCCTTTGAACACCAAAAGGTCACTGTTTCTAGCATAATCCAAGATTCTGTTTTGCAAATGACGAATCTGCAATCTCATTCTTTTAAATCTCTTAAATCTCGAATAAAATATATGTCATAGCTGAATATGTCTAAAAAATTTCTCAATAAGGAAGTAACCTCAAAATCGCAGTACATTTCCATCCACGAAAATAGCAAACGGCGAGGATCCAATGAACTGATCCGGGAGAAATTCACTAAACCAAACTAAATCACCCTCATTAGTGCTAATCCAACCAATTAGATCAACACTAATCCATCTTAAGGCTAATGTCACTTAATATTATTTTAACTAAGCTAATTAACACTAATCTAATCCCCTAAGTGCAATTAACAACCTAATCAAGGATTAGGGAGTTAACTCATCTGATTAGCAAGCAAACGGGTTCACGGCGATGGCGGCGCGACGGCGGTGAGATCCCGGGCCTTTGGTGTCTCCAACGGAGGGCCGAAAGGGGCTTGAAAAACAGCCTCATAGCTCACGACTGAAGAGGAAAAACTGGTTTTGAAGGGGCTGGTCGAGAGGTGCTGGGCTGGACGGTGTGGCTGGCTGAGGTGGCTAGCAGAGCCGGGTGGGGGTAGGCGATGACGGGGACGAGCAAGGCGGTTTGGTGGCGCGAGCATGCAAGCAGCGAACGGTAGCTCGAGCGGGCTGGTGTCGGGGCTGGAGCTGGACACGGCGGGCAGACAGCGAGCGCGGGACGGGACGGCGCTGCGATGGCTAGCTCGCTACTGTTGGCGGCTGGCTAAGGAAGTAAGTGGCTGGTTGGTTCTGATGACTTGTAGCAAGGAAATGGAGTGAAAATGGAGAAGAAGTGAGGAAGAAGAAGGCTGAAGTTGCTTCTGTTGGAGGGGCCTATGCATGGGTGAGGAAGAAGAGGGGGACAAGGGGGACAAAGGGCCTTGGAAGTCCATGCATGAGCCAATCACCTTGCAAGCCAAATATCTTTCACTTGAGTGCTTTGTGCCTCAAAGTCTTCTGCCCATATTGTCAAGGCATGCACCAATGGCTAATTTCTTCACATTTTCCTCACAAACAAACCCAAATTGAAGGCCTAAATAAACCCCTTGCAGCAACCCTACGAATTTCCCTCTAATTTCTTCTCATTCTCCACAAATAACTCCAATTTGATGGCCGAAATTGCTGAGGAGGCTACCCATACGAATTTCCACAATTTCCTTCACAAACTAATTCACTTTGAAGGCCAAAAAGTCCCTCAATTTTGCCCATCCGAATTTCCTTGGTTTTAATTTGCCGAAATTGATATTCCGTAAAAATTCCGGGCTCGATGGAATTTGTTCAAAAGATGAGATGAGGTCCTAAATATAAATCGTGACACGCTCGAACATTCGATTCCCGAAATCAAATTCAATTTCGTGTTAAAATCGACCGGACATGATTTTGGTACAATACAACCTACTGGGCAGCTTTTAGGGATTTTATTGCGATTATATCCCTTAACAGCTTCACCCAATAGATTAGATAACTCGTAAGTGATCAGCTTAGAGAAAAAGGACCATAGGCACATCGATGAAAAGCCTATTTCATTTTATCGAGACGGGGTCGAAAATTCAAGATGTCACATTTCTAGCCAGCAAGGGCGTACGCAAGGGCCCAACACCCTCGCCCAAATCCTAAATAGAATATTAAAAAATATGATGACATTCACAATGAGGACGAGTACTGAAAGACTTAATTAGAAGTTCCTTTACAAACGCCAAGTGCGATAATTAATTCAACCTCATTCAAAGTTACATTTTGGTATGCGTTAGTTGACGGACAAGGACACACATGTTCCCACCAAAATGGGGTTGCATGATTAATTAATATTGTTGGAGATGATTAGGATAGATTTTTCTTATCTCCTTGGATCCTAACTATCCCTAACAAAAGATTTGTGTGGCGTTAAAAGTCAAGTTTGAAGGGTCCATATGACCTCACGGTTCATTTCATTGATCCTATTGGAGGAAGCTCTTTCCTTAGCTTATTAACCACGTTCTTATATGTGTGTGTTACACGTTTTGCTTTGTCATTTTATGGCCCTTTCTATTCGTAATTGTTGACGGCCGAGGACACCTGTTTCCTCCTAAATGGGGTTGAAATAGTTAATCATTCTGTAAATAATAATTAGGAGATATTCTTAATGTCACGCCTTGAACCTCGAGCACGCGCACATCTCTCGGCGGTCGACTAAAATTTACGACATTCCCAAGATGCCGACCCATTCATTTTATGCACATGCGGAAGCGAACTAATAAACCCCAGATAACAATCAAACACATGGGATAGTAAAAGTTGTCACGCCTCGATCCTCGAGAGCGCGCCCATCCCTTCTTGGTCGATTAAATAGCGACGTCCCAGACGCATCGCCGACCCATTCATTTTAATACGCATGCGGAAGCATATAGAAAATCTCTAGACAATAAAACAATGGGATAGAGAAGTAGGGCCATAATTTTTCAACCAAAATGGCCCTTTATAAACAAACAGGTTTATATACACTATCGCTATTTATAAAATATCGGCTTAATAACAAAAGGGAACGTCCTATGACCCACTAGTCGGACACGTTCACCGATTCTTCGGTCTCTACCTTCCCATACTCTGGGGCTCCCGATTCTCCACCAACACCATCTAAGGACCTGAAAATGGTTATACAATAACCAATGAGGCAATCTCTCAACGAGTTCTACCCCCTAAGACTCGTTTAGAAAGCCAATACACCCTAAGGGCTGCCTATACACAACACAGGTCAGAGGACTTACCTTGGCCTCAGATTCCATCGGCAATTCAACACAGTTCTAATAGGCACCCAATCATTTACCACAGATCGAAACATCGATCAATCGATTTAGTTGATTACATGTCAATCAGACCATTCCCCGGTCATTTCATTCAATACTATCTATGAATCCGATCAACATCCAGGATTCCTTAATCAAAGTGAAATATAGATAGTACTATCCTCCAGATGACATATAGAGCCATCAAGCGGGTATGCATAATGTTCTATCTCCGAGACGACATATAGAGTCATCGAGCCGTTATAACATACCTATGCATAACGTTCTATCTCCAAGACGACATATAGAGTCATCGAGCCGTTATAACACACCGTTGGGTCATACCGTCCTATCTCCAATATGAGATATAGAGTCACCGAGCCGGTATACAAACAATTCCATCTCAAGATGACATGAAAGTCATCGAGCTGTTAAATCATACCGTCCTATCTCCAAGATGACATATAGAGTCACCGAGCCGGTATACACACAATTCTTTCTCAAGATGACAGGAGAGTCATCGAGCTATAATAGTATAACGTCCATTCTCCAGATGACATATGAATCATCGAGCCATTATAGTATTTTTGTTTCGAAAACACAATCAATTTTTACCCTTTTTATCATACTCGATAAACGTACAAGTGTGTTGGTACACGGCCGGCCTTAGCCAAAATACAAAGTTTTCACTTTTGAACCTCCCACTATTTGCAGTAGTCCAAAAATAGATTTTTGGCATTGTAGACTGACGCCCGGTAATTATCCATTTAATGACCAAAATTTATTAATTTAGGAAATAAAATCTAAAATCACAATTAAATCAATTCAGCCCAAATTAGAGATCAAATAAATAAACAGAGTGCACCATGATAATCAGCATAAAATTCTAGTCACTGGTTATCCCAATCTAATTTTCGAAAAATAATTAATTAGTTAAATAATTACGAAAATTAATTATTAAATAGCAATAAATCCAACTTAGGCCCGTAATGCCTAATTGGATGCCGAAACGGACCCGGAAAAATTCTGAGGTTCGTCTAATAAGTACTATAACCTATTTACTTGCTAATTGCTACAACTAACCACCTAACATGCATCGGTAAATCTCTAATTTAATAACTCTAATCTAATCTATCCACCTAATCACACTTAGTTAAACCTAATCAACCCCTAAGCATCATTAACCTACTAAGCGAGGATTAGTGAGTTAAACTCACTTGTTCGACGAATGGTTCGGTGCAAATCGATGGGAATGTTGCGGGGCTCGACTTTCCTCAAGGCGGGCCAAGCTTTCGAGACCCGGAACCACCTCAAAACGGGCTGAACAGTGGTCACGAGACCCACTATTTTCTGTTCTGATCTTAGCTGGTTGAGGGCTGCACGGTAGCTAGGTGGGCGAGCAAGGACCGGCAATAGCTAGGTAGTGAAAGGGCTAGTAAATAACCTAGAGGGGGATGAATAGGTGTGTATAAAAATTTTCACAGAAATTGGTAAAATTAATTTTCCCTTTTAGGAGATGATAAACATTTAACGTATATCGATTCTAAGAAAATAAACACTTAATAAAAAATAGTAAGGAGTTCAGGGGAAAAGAGAATATGAACACGGTGTTTATAGTGGTTCGGCTTAGATCAAGCCTACGTCCACTCTCCTTGCTGACAGCCTATTGGCTGGATTCCCACTAAAGATCAAAAGAGATGTTATAGCTTGTGATCTCGACTATCACAGTGAAGAGTCTATATCAAACTCTCACAATCTCACTAATAGTTTCTCTCTTTTGTATGCAAGGTTTAGCTCGATGAATGAAAAAGCAAGAGACTTGAAAACTTCATACTTTTGAATTCTCCCTCAAAAACATGGTATCGAACAACACAAGAATCAATCCTTAAATACTCCTTCATGCCTCCTCGACCGTTGGTACTTTCCAAAGGAGTTCTTCCAATCTACCCGTTGGACAAAATCAATTAAGGTGATCTCGAATCGTTAGATGATTTGTGTTGAAGGTCCGTCAATCCTGTTCACTCAGACAAATCAGGATCTTCAGTTTCCATAAGTAGAACCTTCCAAGTTTAGCTCGCCTTTCAAAGATCTTCATATCGGAGTAGTTTCCAATAGAATAATCAATCAAGTATATGTAAAATCCAGCTATAAGATCTTCCAATAACTGCACAATTCGAAACCTTGAAGATAATCTTGCGTCTAGATAACAATCCTACATTTAGATAATTCTTCATACTTTAGTCTGGAATTGTCAGAGAGGATAGACTTTGAGACTTAGAGTCTGATTGCCTGTCAATCTTCAAACTTTGACGATAAAGTCTTGAGATCTTCAGATATAGACTCAGAAAGGTTTTGTCAACTTCAAAACAATAAAAGAGTTTTCTCTAACAATCTCCCTCTTTTTGATGGTGACAAAACTTTCTTGCAGATTTGAAAAATTTTTGACCTGCAAAATAGTACTTATACAATACATAATATCTTAAAAAATATATCTTAATTATGACCTGGGAATTCTGCAACCACAGAACACATATTAATCCATAAGGATAAATAACAGTCTAGTCATAATCGGTATTGCAAACATTAGTCACTTTGTAAATAAACGAGGTTCAAAAACAAGCATTATCCAAAGTTAAATGTCAAAAGCAAACCAATGAAAAGCAAACCAACCAAGCCACAATCAAAAAGTTCATAGAACTAAAATTCAAATCTGCACTCAAACTCTCCCCATTTTAGCATTAGCAAAAAGTGGAGGAAAACTATTAAAAGAGTTCGATAAAATCAGGGACTGCTTGGGGATACGAACAAGCTAGAAATCCCCCATGGACTTGACAGTGTCTTCAAGCTTCTGCAAAGACTCTTTAATCTGTTGAATATCTGCGCCATTTGCCTGTTCTTGCAGTTGAAGCTTTAGGGCTTGAATCTATTCTTGAAGAGAGTATGTAGATGTCTTGAAGACAGTCATCATGTTCTTCATTTCAAACTCAAAGGCATATTGTTGTCCCTTTAATTCCAAAAGAAGCTCCATCACTCTTTGAAAATCTTCAAAGTGATCTACAGTGGTGCTGGGTCCAGCCGAATCAGTTGCAGGAGTTTGAAAATGAGGGGGAACATCAGTTGTTCGATCACCATGACTAGGAGTGTATGCCTCGAAATCTGTTCCAGGAAATTGAGGGGCATAGACCTCTTATGGGTCTGGTGGAGATCGACTAACATCACTAGCAAAGATGGGTGAAGAAGTACCTTGTTTTTCTCCCCCTGTCTTCATGCCTTCAGGTGGAGAAGCAAGTTCTTCTTCATGTTTTGCTTCAGCACTGTAGCAATGTTGTTCTTCAGTCTTTCCACTCCTTGTCTTCTCCGAATCCTCAGACAAAGACATAGCCAATGTTGGTTCAAAAGTGTCATCCCGACTCTTTTCTTCTTCGCTTCTTCTTTCTTCTTTTCTTTCTTCTCCTTCTTCTTCCTCTGTTCCTTCTTGATCTTTGTTCTTTGTATGACTCACAAAACTCCGTAGATTTCGCAAGGCAAGAGCTGAGATAGTGAGATTATCTTCTTCTTCTTCGTCTTCTAAGATAAGAGATCTCCTCCTTTTCTTTACTAGTTCTGTCATGGGCTCCTTGCCTTTCCTTTTCTTGGCAGCAGAGTCTTGCTTCACCTTCACAGGGGACTTCTCCTTAAAGTGCTCCAGCTCTTTGCTCAGATCCTTCAGCCTCATCTTAGATACCATTTTAAGACCAATAACCATTGGGGCAATGGTTCTAACACAAAGAGGAGCAGGAACTTTGATCTTGAAATGCTTGAAGAGTTGTAAGATAAGCGCTGAGTAGGGAAGTTGTCCATTGTCTTTCACCACAGCTCTATACATGTGTATAAGAATTGTGTGAGGCAGAGAAAACTTACGACCAGAGATGATCTCGTACATTAGCTTCGCTTCAGAACGAAAAACATCAGTCTTTGAGGTGGACTTTGGCCTGATGCAATTAATTACCACCTTGTGAAGAAGAATATTAGAGGCATTCATTCTTGAATAAGAAATCTTGCCTTCGATTATTCTGTCATTAACAATGGACAAGGTAGCATGGGCATAAGACACACCAATTGGTTGGAATTGTCCTCTTTCTACACCAATTATATCAGCCAAAGTGTCTACATCAACTATGAACTCTTTATCCCTCATAGTAAAACTAAATTTATTCACATCTATAAATGATAGATTTGAATAAAAGTAGGTAGTTAGTTCGGGGTATGTGACGGTCGTCTCTATGCAAAAACGTTCAAGGTAAAGCAAACCAAGCTTCTCCCTCAAATTAACTTTCAAGGAGTCAAGAAATCGAAATCCACGCTCCTGGAATTCATAATCCCTCTTTTTAGCAAACTCAAGTAACACTTTTTGTGGTCCTTGGAACGAAATTAGTTCGTTCATTCACCACGAACCTTCGCAGCAACGCCCATTCTAGGCTGAAACTGAGCAAACATCCTTTCATCGTCGTCCTTCTCCTCTGGTTGACCGAATCTCGGATCACTAGGAAAATTCTCAAACGACCATTGTGCCAAACCCTGAGGCGCAACGCCTATTCTTTCCATAGTGTTCAAGAAAAATGTCTCATTTTTGTAACCATGTGCTTTTAAGAATTCATCGATCAAATTCATAGCAGAGCCACCCCTTTTCAAGTTGGAGTACAGTCTATAGATAAATTGGGGTTTTTGAGTTCTTACTGGTTCAACGTCTTCAACAACCTCTTCTTGAGGAGGATCTTGTGCTGCTTGTTGACGCTGTTGAGAATGTTGTCTTGGCTGCTGCTGATGTTGTTGTTGATGAGGAGAATCTTCTTCCTCGATCAAATCAAAGTGCGTAGGTCCCTCTCGCATATGCTGTGGTCCCCGACTTGCAATTCTCGAAGACTTTCTTTGAGAAGACATTGTCAAAGTCTAGGAGGATTTCTCGAACTCGCTTTCTCGAAAAGGTTAAAACCTTTTGGATGAAACTCAAGTAAAGATGAGAAAGAGTAAGATCACAGTAGGGTTTCAAAAGGAAGCGTAAATGGAGAAGAAAAGTTTCGACTGTATATAAAGCAGGTATACGAACCGTCACAAGGAAAAAGTAAGAACTGCATTTTTCAAAAATAATAACTGCCTTTTTGAAAATGAACAATCGTCAATAAAGATAATTTCTAAAAATAAAATAGGCAATAAGCAATTAAAGGATAACGTACCTTTTTCAAAATTTGTTCCAAAAATAACTTCACATAAAATTAGAAGAAATTTACTTACGGTTGTAACAACTAGAATGTTCGAGTCTTGCACGAATAGACTCAAATAAATTTTTCTCCGGTGGCTTTGTAAATATATCCGCCAGTTGATTCTTTGAGTCAATGAATTTAATCGAAACTTCTCCATTCTAAACATGATCTCTAATAAAATGATGACGAATTTCTATGTGTCTTGCCTTTGAATGAAGAATTGGATTCTTTGTGAGATTGATGGCTCTTATGTTGTCGCATTCGATTTCAATACATGATTCTTCAATTCCAAAGTCTCTTAGTTGTTACCTCATCCATAAGATTTGAGAACAGCAACTACCAAGTGCCACATATTTCGCTTCAGCTGTTGAAAGAGCTACGATACTTCGTTTTCTTGAAACCATGATACTAGCTTGTTGCCAAGCAGTTGACATGTACCAGAAGTACTTTTTCTATCCACTTTGCATCCTGCAAGATCTGCATCTGAATATCCAAGGAGAGTAAAGTCTCTTTCTTTGGAATACCACAGTCCTAGCTTTGGAGTAGTTGCAACGTATTTGATGATTCGTTTTGCTGCACTGAGATGAGATTCTTTGGGATTTGATTGGAATCTAGCACAAATACAAACACTAAACAAAATGTCAGGTCTATATGCAGTAAGATAAAGAAGTGATCCAATAATACTCCTGTATAGCTTCTGGTCCACATTCTTTCCTTCTTCATCTTTATCCAACTTTGAAGCACTTGACATAGGTGTCTCTATGTTTTCACAGTTTTCCAATCCAAACTTCTTGATGAGATCTTTCGCATACTTCTCTTGGTGAACGAAAATTCCTTCCTTTGACTGTTTTACTTGTTATCCCATAAAGAATTTTAGCTTTCCCATCATACTCATTTCGAATTCATCCTACATGCATCTAGAAAATTTCTTGCATAGACTTTCATTAGGCGATCCAAAAATAATGTCATCAACATAGATTTGAACAAGTAGAAAATCTTTACCTTCCTTTTTAATGAACAAGGTAGTATCTACTTTTCCTTTAACAAATCCATTTTGAGTTAAGAAATTACTTAACCTTTCATACCAGGCTCGAGGTGCTTGCTTCAGTCCATACATAGCCTTTTTCAGTCTATAGACTGAGTTTAGCTTTCTGGAATCTTCAAAACCAGGTGGTTGTTCTACATAGACTTCTTCTTGAATAAATCCATTTAGGAATGCGCTCTTTACATCCATTTGGAATAACCTAATTGCTTCTAACCTTGCTACTGGTGCATAGGTCTCGTCATAATCTATCCCTTCTTCTTGTGTATATCCTTTGGCAACGAGTATTGCTTTGCTCCTGATCCCTTTTCCTTTCTCGTCCACTTTGTTCCTGAAAACCCATTTAGTTCCAATAATAGATTTACCTTTTGATTTAGGAATTAGCTCCCAAACATCGTTGATCTTTGAACTGTCTCGATTTTTCTTGCATAGCTTCAATCCGGCTTTCATCAGCTAAGGCTTCTTCTATACTTTTGGATTCAACTTCATAAATAAGTGCCAAGGCACTAGACTCTTCTCGCCTTTTGGATCTAGTACGAATTCCTTCATCAATATTTCCAATAATGAGTTCTTTGGGGTGACTAGACTTATGCTTCTAATTGCTGGTCGATATGTGAGTCTGCTCATCCTCTACTTCAGTTTAAACTACTGGTTCTTTCTGTTGTTGAATTTCAGAAGTCTATACTTCTGTGGGGGAAGTAGACTTAATAACGTCTCGACAGGTTCAGTTTCTTCAAGTTGAGTCACTTGATTCTGTGTAGAGTCTTGAAACTTGACATTCATAGATTCTTCAATAGACTGTGTCCTGTTGTTGAATACTCTGTAGGCTTTGCTTGATGTTGAGTAGCCAAGAAAAGTTCATTCGTTTGATTTTTCTTCAAACTTACCAGTTCGATCATTTGCATTTTTCAAAATAAAACATTTACAACCAAACACATGAAAATAAGAAATAATTGGCTTCTTTCCTTTAAATAATTCATAAGGAGTTTTCTCCAGAATATGCCTAAAAAATACTCTGTTAATAATATAACATGCTGCAGAGACTACTTCAGCCCAAAAACGAGAATAAATGTTACTTTCAATTAAAAGAGTTCTTGCCATTTCCTGCAACGATCTATTCTTTCTTTTCATAACTCCATCTTGCTCTAGAGTATATGGCGATGAGAAAACATGCTGTAAACCAAATTCATTACAAAAATTTGCAAAGTCTTGATTTTCAAACTCACCTCCATGGTTTGTTCGTATGCTTGTAATAGCATATCCTTTCTCATTCTGAAGTTTCTTAGCGAATTTTGAAAAATGAGAAAGTGCTTCAGACTTACTTGCCAAGAAACCATGTAAAGCGAGAGTAATTATCCACGATTACTAAACGGTATTTCTTTCCACCAATACTTTGAGTTCTGGTTGGTCCAAAAAGATCCATATGCAAAAGCTACAAAACTCGATTAGTAGATACTTGATTTATAGGTTTAAAAGAACTTCTAACCTGTTTTCCCAAAACATATGGTGTGCATAATTAAGATCTTTGAAACTTTAAATTGGGCAATCCACGAACAAGCTTCTTAGAGGAAATTTTGGCTATCTGCTTCATATTGACATGACCGAGCTTTCGATGCCAAAGATTTTCTTCATCTTGAATAGAAATTAAATACTGAGAGCATTCTGGTTTTATATCCAGTAAGTAAATGTTTCCATGTTTTCGTCCAGTAAAAGATTGAGACAAATCTTTACTAGTTCCTGAGCAAATGCCTTCTTGGAAATTGATTTTGAATCCAGTATCACATAGTTGACTTATACTGAGCAGATTGTAGTTCAATCCTTCCACCAAGGAGACGTTGTAGATTGTAAGACTTTTAATCTTCACAGTTCCACATCCAATGATTCTTCCTTTGCTATTTCCTCCAAAAGAGACTTTTCCACCATTTATTTGAATAAGCTTTATAAAGCGGCTTGAATCTCTGTCATATGTCTCGAACAATCACTATCCAAATACCATTTAATCTTTTTCTTGATTGTGACCTGCAGTTATAAGAAGATTTCAAGTTTTCTTTAGTACCCATATTTTCTTGGGTCCAGGGGAGTTAGTACCAAAAACGATCTTTGCCCAATCTCTTTTAACAGGTCTCCAAACTTTAGGACAATCATTCTCGAAATGTTCTGCGCTATCACACTTTGAACATTTGAGAGCACTTCGGCCAGCAGGTTTTATAAAAACTTTTTCAAAATGATTTTTATAAAAGGTTTTTGAAGGTCTTTGTTTGATTCTTTCTTTTACATTTGGAAAATTAATTAAAGGAATAGTTTCTGGTGTCATTCCTAAACCAGATTTGTTGAAATAAGGTTTTTGTATTGAAAGAATTTTATCTAGCTTTTCAGATCCTTTTGAAAACTTCTTTGAGATATATGAAATATCTTCTTTCAAAAAGATGTTTACCTTCGAGAGAAAATCTGCATTTTCTTTCAATATAACAAATTTTTTGTTTAGATTTTCAAATTTTTCTTTCCAAGAAATTTCCTATTGCTTCAGTTTGGAATTTTCCTTCTTTAGTTCGGAAATTCTTTTAAGAGATACCTTAAGACTAAGACGAGTTCATCAATATACTTTGAAACTTTAACAGGAATTTTAAAATTACTAACCTCGATTTCCTTGTCTCGAATCTGAGTCTGAATCAGTCTCAGAGTCTGAGTTTGATTCTGAATTTGCCATTAAATAGATGTTGGCATATTCTTCATCACTCTCTTCACATTCAATGTCGCTCCATGTCTCTACTTTTGTGACATCCAGATTTTTCAACCTTGTCTTCTATTGAATGAATCGGGCATTTCATTGACGCGCCTATAGGGCTATTCTCGGAACTGTTCATTCTTGAGATAATTAGAATATCTGGGGAAATTATTAAGAAATTTTAAGGCAATAGACTTGAGAACTCAACCAAGAATCGGCTTCTCGACCGTGTCCATCTTTAGAGACTATTACGGCATAGTTAAAAATCGATTTGAAATCATAGATAGACTAGATCGACAGAGATGTGTGGCTAATCGTGGGTGACACCACTAAATTAGAAAATTCTCGTTGATCGGCACTAGACTGATTTTCTTATTGTTTTGGTACCCTGTGTCCATATTTGGATCCTCGAGATTTTCATGACAATCAAGAGTCGCCAATGAGTCGAGTGGGTTCATAGTGGCTCGAAGAAAATCGACCACGGGTTATTTGCACTTAAAAATTTCTGAAAGTTAGCCGGTAGTCTAGGTCACGCTAAAAACGCGCCAAGTGAAATTAACTGTAAATTCAAGTCCGATTTCAGAAATTGAAGTTTCTGTCATGTCACAATAAATTCTAGGAGTATCAACTCAGTCTCAGAAGATTTTTCTGGCACCCGACACTTTTTGGGAAAAAGTAGTCACCGGGTTGTTTTTGTGCAGAAAAAGTCGATTATTGTTTTTTATGGTAAAATTGAGAAGCATGATGGATGCACGAATGAGGAAAATGGTCGAGATTATAGAGGCCAATTGAGATGGAATGGAAGTGGATCAAGTGGCCAATTGAAGCTAATTCTTGCAAAATTCGTAACATCCCCATACCCTAGCAATAATGGACCGTTTGAGAGGTTATAAGGGACATTTTGGTGAACTAATGAAGACCAAGTAAATATACATGGCCTAGATTGATTCTTGGAAGATATTTTTGCAAATATCAAGCCAAGAGGCCCCCACCTTCCCTCTTATCTCTTCATCTCTCTCTTTCTCCCTCATTTCCTCTTTGTTACTATCCAAGAACCATCCTCCTCTCTCTCTCTATTTGCTGTGTGCGTCCAGCATACCAAGAAGATCGCCAGAAGTAGCCTCGCCGTCGCACTGGAGCCGAGACCGCCTCACGTGTGCTCGCGCCCGCCTCACCGTGCACCGCCGTTCCCCTTGGCCGTCTCTCCCTCTCTTGCTAAGCTGCTGTCCAGCCACTGTTTCTGGTTTGTAGAAGCTCCTCAAGGGCTGGTTTTGGGTGTTTCTTCGCCGGTAAAGTCCCGTCAATGTCCAGTTTGGTTTATTTCTTCATTCCCGTGCAAGTCTAGCCTAAACCGAGTGGTTTTCTTCAATTTTCCAGCCAAGAACAGAAGGTTTTGGTGTGGGTATCGCAGCAGCTTCTAGTCCCATTTTGAGGTGCTTGTGGACCTCGGACCCTAGGCCCGTTTCGGAGAAAAACGTCCCCCACGACGTTCCCAACATTTCAATCTGAGCGGATCGTTAAACGGGTGAGTTGAACTCACTAATCCCTGCTTAGTTTTCTAATGATGCTTAAGGGTTGATTAGTTTAAGTTAAGTATGATTAGGTGGTTAGATTAAACTAGATTAGTGAATATTAGTTAATTTCAATGCATGTTAGGTGGTTAGACTTAGCCATTAGTGAGTAGACACGCTGTATTAATTATTGAATGTGTGGCACCCCTCAATAGCCCTCAAATCCGTTAGGGTCATCACAAGTACTTTTCACATTTCCTTTATAGTTTGATACTCTGATACCAAAAATTTTCAAAATAACTCTTAATCCTGGGGGTTTATATTTTTCAAATCAGTCCCTGCGCAGAAAAATAGCGGAAGCACATTCAACTATCCCCATCCTGAAATTCAAACGATGCACACCTACTAAACATTTCATAAGTTAAAGCCGAACACTTTTATTTACATAATTAGATGGACGATACAGGTCGGTACAACAAAATGCTGAGGTTTTTCTATACCCGGCTACTTTCAAAAGATACCCGACCCTTCCTAGCAGATTATCTACAAAAGGTCCATCACCAGTGTCGGCGTCCAAAAATATGCCTCCTCTGATGTCCTTCACCCTCGGTCACACCCACCCATCCGGTCCATCAGCTAGCGGTGGTGGTAACGGCCCCAGTGTATCTCCATCTTGATGAACGAAGACTGTGAGGAACTCCTAAAGCACAGGGCTGGCGGGAGAACCAACCTCAAACATCACCACTGCCCGTACTCGTATGAAAACTAACCCTCGCACCTCAGGATGGTGATGCTCCGACAGCTCACAATGTAAATTAACTGGAAGTCCATATAATGTGCCGGGAGATACGGGCAGCAGAGGCATGATAACTAATCTGAAATGTTAGTCCCCAAAAGGGGTGAGTACAACCACTCAACAATAAAAGATTCACTAAGCCATATCGTGCATAACCATCACTATCCAATTTCATGCAAAATAGACAAAACATATAATCAAGAAATGAATGAGTATGCATCAACAAATAAAATCCTTTCAAAGTGATGGCAATGTAGTTTCAAAAACCAAATGCATTGTTCCAGTCACACAGGTCCCAATCATAGGATCAAACTGATATGGCACGTCTCATTCCATGCCATACAATTTAGTCCTATAACTACACCACACACCCACACTTAGCTATCCATCAATTTTAATATTCAAAAAGGTTTCACCCCCCAGAGGACCAATGTTTGCGTCCTTCTGGGCATTCGCATCCACCCTGGCATCGCGAAAGCCTTCGGCATTCAGCCACGAGGGCCACCGGGCATCCAAAGCATGTTACGTCACACCTCTGGGCATCTCGCACCCCACCTGGCATCACGAGGAATCTCCGGGATGCCCCATGAAAATGGTTACCCCTACCCTCCGGATTTACGTACTGACTAGCATACAACCGGGCATCCCGAAGCTCCCGGGGAAAACCTCTAGGGCACTACGGACCCCAGGCATCCAAAGGACATCGACTCACTCGAGCCTTCGGACCTCCCGACTCCCAGGGCATCGTCGACCCGAGGGTCCGACGGCAACATTAACATCTTAATTTATTTCAATACCAAAATATTTTGGATGTAATAATATTTGAAATCTCATGAATTTTCATTGAAAACCTCTGGTATTGAATGCCATGCCAAATTCCAAAAACCACCATGTCAAATGACAACTCATGATGCATTCACTTTTGAGATGAATTGAACAAATTTGAAATAAAGACAATTCGAAAACCAGGATGCACAGTTTTTGTGAAAATTTTGGAATAAACCCCAAATGAACTCATACACAGAAAGTATATAATTTTTTATCGAAATACTACGAAATTTTAGTATGTTAAATTAGAGACATAGATTGACATTTTCCGTGAAGAAACCTAAGTCTATATCTCACTGTATTAAAAGTAGTAATCGCTATAATCTTTACTAGCATCCTGTAATAATTTCCAGATTTAACATCTACAAAGAAAATCGTTGTACTAACCAAATATTGTCCATTTATTCTCAAATTTTGATATGTTATTCCTAAGGATATGTTCTACAACTTTCATTAAGGATTCAAAGTTCAATTCTAACTAGATAATTACAGAAAATTCAGATAACCATCAAAGGCCAAGCTATTTTCTACGAAACAGCTTACTGTTTTCAATAGGTACACTTCTATCTTCATGTTCCTACATTCATATAGCTATTGCTAGATGTCAAACTCAATATAATGGATGTTATCTTAAGTAAAATGGTTTCTTTCCTTATTTTCATCATTATAAATCAAGGCGACACAAAATAAAAGACTTCCTATCTATATTCCTCTAAAACAGAAAACATTTTACTCCGTTTTCTTCATTTCTAGCTCAAACAAACCGTTAGTTTTCTCTACCAGCCTCTTAAGACTCTTCCATAGCATTTAAGGATAATCGCAGTAGGTCTTTACTTACATAGAAACCTTCCACAGCTCAGTACAAAGCAAATATTCACACTTCGGCTCACCTACCGCAATATACACCACTCTTCTTTACTCGGCAACCATCACTACACCTTACTCGACCAACACAACCATTTTACACTCAATTTTCAAGACATGCAAGACTCTAATGCAACATGCAATAACTTATAACTTCAATCTAATGCTCCTCAAGCTCAAATCAACACAAAACAGCAACTCCACATCGAATCATCCACCATTCAACTAGATCCACCATTCGGCATCCAACCTCCAAAAATCCCAAATATTTCTGAGTCTATTGCACTACATTAGACAATAACAGCATTGCATTATATGGATTAGTGAAGTTTTACTTGCCTCAAGTCCTACGGCTCAACGGCAAGCAAAAACAAAGAGCTCGTGGTTCTCGGGCGTGGCTCAACGGCGGCGATTGCGGACGGCGTCGACGGCGGCAGCACACGTGCACGGAAGAGGGCGACCTCCTCCTTCCTCTTGCCGTTCACCCTCTCATTCGTTCTCTCTATCTCTCGCTCACCCGCTCGGTATCTCTCTCTCTCTCTCTCTCGACTAATCCGCCCCTCACCTTTTTTTTTCGCCCTCAATTAACTTCTCTTACTAATCATTTGCATGTTGATCTTTCAATAATTGTAGCAGCATTGGACAAGTGGAGGAAATGTGAAGATTTTCCCATGCCACTTGGAGGCACAATCGAAGGCAGCTGCATGAGGAAGTAATCATGGCCATTGTGGGTCTTCTTCCGGTCAAGCATCATCAAGCCCAAAGACTCCATCTTGTCGAAAATTAAAGGAGAAAGTAGAGTTGCATGGGCCCGTGGGCTTGTGGTCGCACGGCCCTTAATTCACGGCCCAAATCCTCCAAAAATTAATCCTTAAGTTTTCAGTGGTAGTATGTAGAAATGAGTCTATAACTTCTTCAACGATCGAACCATTACAATAGGCTGTGCATCGGCGTCCAATTAGGCATTACGGGCCTAAATTGGATTTTTAGTAATTATTTATTAATTTTCGAAATTAATTAATTATTTATTTATTTTTCCTGAAATTCAACCGGGATGGCCGGTGACCGGAATTCCATGCTGATTATCGCGGTGCTGACCGTTTATTTATTTGAGCTCTACGTTGCATGGAATTGAATTAATTGTGAAATTTTAGGATTTTTCCTAAATTGTTTGACGTTGAGTAATTGATTGGTAGATGGCCGAGTATGAGTATATAGCGTCAGTTTTATGCTGATGGGCTATATAGAGAGAGAAAGGTGAGAGCTAACTGAGAATATTATTGGCTAAGACCAATCAGGTACGATATTTTTTGGACATACGTGGTTCGGTGATTGGAAGTATCATTGGCGAAAACGGCGCCTTAAAGAACGCACGTGAATGACTTATAGACAAACGTGGTTCGGTGATTAAGGAAATATCACTAGTGAAAACGACGCCTTAAAGAACCCACGATGTTGTCTATTACCGATGTCACCTTGGCGAACACGGCGCCCTAGAAAGGACACGTGGTTCAATGATTGAGGATATCACTAGTGAAAACGGCGCCTTAAAGAACACACGGTGTCGGTGATCGGTATGTCATTGGCAAAAACGACGCCCGAGAAACACATGTGATATGGGAATGAGCATACCATTTAAGAATCATGGTATGAGTGGGAATGACCTAGAGATGGTCCGATTGACATGTAATTGACTGAGTCGATTGATCAACGCTTGATCTAGTATCTTGAGTGGAGTGAATGTCTGATGTGTTATATAAAGCATCTATGTATAACATTGAATTGCAGGTTGGAACTGAGGCCAAGGTAAGCCCTCTGACTCGTGTTGTGCTTAGGCAACCGTATGGCCTATTAGTTTACTAATCGGGTTTTAGGGGCTAGAACTTGCTGAGACGTAGTCTCATCTCGGTTGTGGGATAACATTTCAGGCCTTTAGATCACCTGAGGATGAGCCGGCATCTGGAGCCGAGGATGAGCTTGAAGAAGAAGATGAAGAGTTTGAAGAAAACGAGCCTAGTGAAGAAGAGTATGAGGAGGATCGAGATGATGATCTCGAGTACGACCCGAATGAGGACTGAGATCCCATCCCGTTTTGTGAACCTTGTGTACTTGTAAATAAGCATTAGATCAGACCTATGTTAATGTATTGTAAGATACTATGAGTTGTGCTGAATATAAAAGTGTGGTTGTGAATTTCAATATGAAAAATATAGCCTGCTTTTCTATCCCATTGTTTTATTGTCTGGGGATTTATAACTGCTTCCGCATGTGCAATATAAAGTGAAAGGGTCGGCGATACATAGTCTGGGATATCGCATTTTAAAATCGACCAAGTAGAAGGATGGGTGCGTCCCCGAGGATCAGGGCGTGACAGCTTTGAGACCCTTTTTAAATTTCTACGTATTTCCCTTCTTTTTCTTCAGTAGAGGACAGTTGGGTATGATATGTCCTTTTTTGTTGCATTCGAAGCAAATCACATCTTTCTTGGTCTCATTGTCTTCAGTTGATTTATTCTAAAATTTTTGAGTACCCTACTTCCTCCAGTTGAACTTTCTTCCTTTTTTGTTTAGCTTTCTGAACTTTCTAATCATGAATGCTAGCTCTTCATCGTCCAGGTCATCTTCTAAATCTGTATCATCAGAATCATCATTAGATTTTAAAGCAAATGACTTCTTACCTTTGGGATCTTCTTCCTCATTGATTTGTTCCACTTCATAAGATTGAAGTGTGCCCACTAGTTCATCCACTAAGAGAGGCATCATCCCTTAGGTTTCTCTTATTTAAGTCTTTATGTGATTCCAATATTTAGAGAGTCCTCGAAGCAATTTGTTGACTTTCATTTGTCCAGAAATTGGCTATCCATGATATGCTAGACCGTTTACAATTTCTGTAAAACGACTGAACATATCAGTAATGGATTCTCCTGGCTTCATTTTGAAGGCTTCATACTGTCCGAGTAGAATGTTGATCTTTGTTTCTTTAACTCGATCAGTTCCTTCGTAAGTGACATGCAACCTATCCCAGACTTCTTTAGCTATTTCACAGGATGAGATTCTATTATATCCAGTAGGAGATAAATCACAATATAAGGAATAAATGGCTTTAGCATCAAGAGCTTGTCTCTTGGTTATTTCAGCTTGTGTCATTTCGCCAGCATCCTCAATTTCTTTTCCTCTGTCTGAAGTTGATGTAACTTTAGGAACAACCCCTTTTTCCACTGCATCTCATTCCAGGGGATCTTTCGATCTTAGGAATGCCTTCATCTTGTTCTTCCATACGTTATATTCCTTCCCATCAAAGTAAGGAGGTCTGGTGTTCCTTTGACCTTCAACCAGTTCTGGAGCCAAAATACTAGCCATAGATCTTTAGCTTAAGAACTAAAACACTTCAATAAATAAGCACACGGGCTCTAATACCAATTGAAAGGGCTAGTAAATACACCTAGAGGGGCGTGAATAGGTGTATATAAAAATTTTCGCAGAACTTGGTAAAATTAATTTTCCCTTTTAGGAGATGATAAACATTTAACGTATATCGATTCTAAGAAAATAAACACTCAATAAATAATAGTAAGGAGTTTAGGGAAAAGAGAATATGAACACAGAGTTTATAGTGGTTCAGCTTAGATAAATCTATGTCCACTCTCCTCGCTGACAGCCTATTGGCTGAATTCCACTAAAGATCAAAAGAGATGTTACAGCTTGTGATCTCGACTATCACAGTGAAGAGTCTTTATCGAACTCTCACACAGTCTCACAAATAGTTTCTCTCTTTTGTATACAAGGTTTAGCTCGATGAATGAAAAAGCAAGAGACTTGAAAACTTCAGACTTTTGAATTCTCTCTCAAAAACATGGTATCGAACAACATAAGAATCAATCCTTAAATACTCCTTCATGCCTCCTCGACCATTGGCACTTTCCAAAGGAGTTCTTCCAATCTACCCGTTGGACAAAATCAATTAAGGTGATCTCGAATAGTTAGATGATTTATGTTGAAAGCCCGTCAATCCTGTTCGCCCATACAAATCAGGATATTGAGTTTCCATAAGTAGAACCTTCCAAGTTTAGCTCGCCTTTCAAATATCTTCATATCGGAGTAGTTTCCAATAGAATAATCAATCAAGTATATGTGAAATCCAGCAATAAGATCTTCCAATAACTGTACAATTCGAAACCTTGAAGATAATCTTGCATCTGGATAACAATCCTGCATTTAGATAAATCTTCATACTTGATGCAGGCTGTCAGAGAGAATAGACTTTGAGACTTAGAGTCTGATCGTCTGTCAGTGTTCAGACTTTGACGATAAAGTCTTGAGATTTGCAGATATAGACTCAGAAAGGTTTTGTCAACTTCAAAACAATAAAGGAGTTTTCTCTAACAGGCGGGACTCCGGTGAGGCTGAACGGCGAGGGAACGGCGGTCCACGGTTGCTGAGGCAGCTCTGGCTTGGCTCTACACCACGCGGGACTTCAACTGGGACGACGTGAGGGCGAGAGAGGGACAGTGGTGCGGCTGAACGGCGCGGGGCACGCGCGAGGCAAGGACGGCAAACGGCGATCCGGCGAGGCATGCAACGGCGAGGGCTTTGGCTGGCTGCTTCGGCGGTCTCTCTCTGGTTTTCTCTACCGATTTTGAAGCTTCCAAGCACAATGAAGAAGATGGGAATGGAGGCTGCCCACGGTAGGGAGAAAGAGGGGGCAAGGGGGGCCTACCTTGGTCTTGTTTTCCCACAATTTGTCCCCCAACTTTGGCCCACCATAGCATATGTAGTCCTCAACCACTCCTCTACCCTTTTTAGCCTTCTAGAAGCCTTTTTGAGGTGGTCCAAAGGTCATGGTAAGTGGGGCTACGAAATTGGTTTGGCTTCTTTTCAATTGGAACTTGTTCTCACACAATTCATTCCCATTTGGCCCTTATAATTTCAATTGGCACTTCCATGATCAAATTGGTATTTTTTTCCTCACCAATTGGCCCCACTTGCTTCCCAATTTTGCAATCAAAAACGGTCCCGACTTTTTCTAGACAAAAACGGCCCTAGGACGACTTTTTCCCAAAAAGTCTCGGGTTGCGAAAAAATCTTCTAAGGCGAGTCGATGTTCCTAGAATTTCTTGTGACATGACGGAATCTTCAATTTCTGAAATTGGACTCGAATTCGCGGTTAATTTCCATTCAACGCGATTTTAGCATTACCTAGGCTACCGGGTAACTTTTCGAAATTTTTAGTACAATTGACCCGTGGTCGATTTTCTTTGAGCCACAATGAACCCACTCGACACATTGGCGACTCTCGGTTGTCGTGAAAATCTCGAAGATTCAAATACGGACATAGGGTTTGACATCCTGATTTTCTATTTCTGTTTTTAATAAAATGATACGGGAATTTCATCTTCACGCATATAGTTCTTTTCCTTGAGTAGACCACTCATGTGAAAACTAGTCTATCAGGTGAAGCCGTTAAGAGATTCTAATGCATCAGACTCAAAAATTTAACTAGGAAGCGACCTTTCGACCGAGCTAATCTGCAAAGGTCATTACAACACAGTTAAAAATTGATTAGAGACCGGAGATAGGTCGACTCGATAGAGGCATCTGATCAAGTGTGGGTGATTCCACCAGATCACATAATTCTTGTCGATCGGCACTGGACCGGCTTTTCTGTCGTTTGGGTACTCTGTGTCTGTATTTGAAACCTTGAGATTACCGCGACAACCGACAGTCGTCAATGTGTCAAAGATGTACATTGTGGCTTGAAAATGATCAACCACGGGTCAAATGCACGAAAATTTCTAAAAGCTACCCGGTAGATTAGGACGCGCTAGTATCGTGCCAGAGTGAAATTAACCGTGAAATTGAGATCGAATTCAGAAATTGGGAGTCTTGGTGTGTCACAAATCAATTTAGGAACATTGACTCATCTTCAGTAGATTTTTCATGCAAGCCGAGTTTTTCAGCAAAATAATCAAAGTATGGTTAATTTGGTTCGGGAAATTGGTAGGCCCGCTTTTGGTTGTACTTTTGAGATCTAAGATGGTTCTATGGTCAAGTAATTATATGAATTGAAGTGTGGTGACATTGGATTAATTTTATGGACTTCAATTTGGCTCAATTGGAAGAGAATTGAAGAATGTGATGTACAAAGTTTAAAAATTCGTGTGCCACGGCGGAGGAAGAAATTGGACCCATTGAAGATAGTTGTGGAGGATTTGAATTAGTGGAAGATGACCTCATGTGATGTCATGGTGGTTGGGGCCAAAGTGAAGGAGATCTTGACAAGTGTAGGGTGTGGATTTGCCCTCAACAAGGTGACCCATCACCATCATCTTCTTCCTTGGGATTTTCTTTTGGATTTTGGGAGGAGAGAGAGAGAGAGAGAGAGAGAGAGAAGTGCGACCGGACCAGCGGCTCGGCCAGCCCGACCGCCCACTCGGCCGCCGCTCGCACGCCGCCGCCGGTGGCCGCTCCGTCACCGTCGCCGCCCTGTCCGTGCGCCCGCTCGCCCGGCCAGCTCATCGCGCCTCCTCCGCCCAAGTCTCCGCCCGTTCATCTGACCGTCATCCACTGTCCAACAGCTCACCGTCGCTGGGTCGTCGGAGGACCGCCGGAGCCACCGCCAGCCACCGTCCAAGCTGCCGCCGCCCGTTTCCGCCGGTCCCGCACCCAACCGGCGGCCGGAGCACCTCCGTTCGGCCAAGGACAGCGCCGAGTTCCAACCCTAGATCCGGATCTTCAAGACTGTTTCGGTGCCTTCGGTCCTCTTTTGGTGCCACCACGAGGAGGTTTTCCGACCACCCCGCCGGGGACTCGTCGAAAAGCAATTCTGTGAGTTTAGCTTGCTAAACCTTGATTAGAGGGTTAATTATGCTTAAGGTGTTCTTAGTTTAAGTTAAGTAAGTTTAGGTGGTTAGATTAGTTTAATTAAGTGTGGATTAGATTAAGGGGTGTGATTAGTTTAGGGTATGTTTAATTAAAGTTAAATGGGTTTTATGTTATTATAATGATGATTGGACTTAAATTAATACTTTTGAATTAAATAAATATTTTGAAATTATTAATAATTTAATAATATATTATTATTCGAAATTATTAAAATATTATTATTTAATTAATTTCGGAATAAAACTAATTATTTAATAAATTTCGAAAATTATTTCGGGACTTTATTTTCTCGGAATTTCGCGCGATCGCTGCTCTGTATTCATATTTTGAATTTGATGAATGGATATTGCAAATTGAGTGTTGAATGTGAAAAATATGGATTTTAGTCAGAAAATCTCAAGTGTCGGGTTTTGATACCAAAATTGGATTTTAAGGATCATATCAAATCGTGGGGTTTGAAAAGTGAGATGTTGGTTTTCTGGTTCGAAATTAACGTGCCCCTAAACGCGTGAATAATTTCTGGAATATTTTTAATATGAAGAAAAAAAGGTCGGGACTACTATTTTAAATGGAAACATTGAGTGAAATGCAAAGTGTCCTGGGGCCGAGTATGATTTCGTTGTGTGATAATTAAGAGGAAATTGTCCTAGGCTGTTGAGCCAGACTTGCCCCTATATGGGTTGCCCCTTATAACGGGCTCGAGTCGCAGTTGATTCTAAGCCTATGCTCCTTCGGGAACGCCGTCGACGTAGTGATGAAGCCATGCTCCAAGGTGGGGAGATGATGCCTGGCTAAGTGCCAGTAGATAGCCGAACTGCGACTAGGCTATGCCCATGTGTGGCAGTGAATAACAATTGGAACGCATGCTGAGTGTTATTGACATGTCGGATTATGGGACAGAATCGTGTGACATGGTATGGGACGTGTCATAACGGTTTGGTCTAATAATCCGGACTCTTGTGGTCGTTCAAAATGATATTGTTGGTGTTCCAATGGTTTAAGTTCTTATTACTATCTGTGATTAAGTGATATGAACGTGATTGAGTGATTTGAATTGTGCTGACCTGCAGGAACTGAGGCGAGGTACGTCCTCTATGTGGTGTGGCTAGGCCACCCTTAGGTGTATTTTCTTTCTAATAGGGGTTTAGGGGGGTGAACTTGCTGAGAATATCTCACCCCGTTGTGGGCTTACATTTTCAGGTCCCTAGTGGACGGAGCGACGATTCGTTATGGTTGGCCTTGTGTAGTTACAGAGGTGAAGTTGAAGGATTAGAGATCATGTTCAACTTGTAGGTTGTAGGACGGTCCCTTTTTATAAGCCGGCCTTTTGTAGACTTTTGGTTGTAGGCCTCTGTTTGTAAACTCCGTTGGTTTATGTAAGTGATTGTTTGTGAAATTGCTTCCTGCTTTTCTATCCCGTATTTCATTGTCAGGGGTTTTATGATACGCTTCCGCATGTGTATTAATAATGAATGGGGTCGACGACACTACCTGGACTGTCACATTTGCATGACCATGGCGGGTTGTTCGCGTGCTCAGGGTCTTGGGGCATGATACAGGGTACCAAAATAATAGGAAAATCAGTCTAGTGCCGGCCGACGAGAATTTTCCAATTTAGTGGTGTCACCCACGATTAGCCACACAACTCAGTTGAATCAACCTATCTCTGATCTCAAATCGATTTTTAACTGTGCCGTAACGGCCTCTAAAGATGGACAAGGTCGAATAGCCGATTCTTGGTCGAATTCTCAAGTCCATTACATTAAAATTCCTTAATGGTTTCCCCAGATAGTCTAGTTATCTCGAGAGTGATCAGCTACGAGAACAGCCCTATAGGCACGTCAATAAAATGCCCGATTTATTCAGCAGAAAACAGGACTGAAAATCTGAGATGTCACAAAAGCAGGACAATCAATTAACACAAGCCACGCTTTATAAACACATCAGGTTCAACCTACGGGTTTGTACACACCGATCTGTCTCCAAAAGAAACTACTAATCCACCTACGCTCAGGACCCTTCAGCCTCGGGCTCCGGGTTCTCTACAATAGGGACCTGAAAATATTTAACCCACGACGAGGTGAGAATAAATCTCAGTGAGTCTGCACCCTAAACCCCGATTAGGACGAGAATTCACCTAGAGGCAGCCTAAACATGCACCATATAAGACTTACCCCGTCTCAGCACCTCCATGCACGTTAGTACATCTCATATATCATATGCATACAGTAAATGCATTCAATAACTAGAACACTTCATATCATTCATCAATTAATCATAGGGGGTCCCGATTATAAGGCCAAATCGTTATGACACGTCCCATTCCGTGCCACACAATTTTGTCCCATAATCAGGCGCGACTATCTCAATCACTCAAGCGTGTTCCAATTATTTATGACCCAACGGCCACGGCCAACTCATCAGTCGACGGTCATCCGGCATAGCCGAGCGTCATCCCGCTTCGTCGGGCACAGCAACGTCTACATCTAGACGGCATTCCACACAGGAGCATCAGTCCAGCCTCCACTGCAACCGGCATCCGTTGTCAAGGGTATTCCACACAGGAGCATCGGTCCAGCCTCCACTACGACCGGCATCCATTGTCAAGGGCATCTAAACTTAATCAGGCATTGTCCTGTGTGAACACATTAGGACGATTTCCGATAGTAATCACACACACATTCATACTCGGCCAAGAGCATCATACTTTGCACTCAAATACTTCCATTTCAATAATGGACTTGGCCAATTTTCTTCGTATTAAAAATACCCGGTAAACTAATTGTGCGTGGTCACACAGTCAAATCGATCCACAAAACGTGATACTCTCCTATTTGAAAATTCCACGATTTTATATAGTACCTAAAACATTTTTGGCGTCAAAACCCGACACCCGGTATTTTTCTAATTAAATACGATAAAATCATATTTTTGCAATAATAATTCAAAAATCATCACCAAGCATCCAATTGCATAATTTAGCAATCAATTTCACAAATCAATTCAACCATAACGATCAGCGTAAAATTCTGATAATCGACTATCCCGGTATAATTTACGCTAATTATAATTAATTACATTAATTACAAATTAATTAAATAAATTACAAATTATTTAAATAAATTACAAATTATTTAAATAAATTACAAATTATTTAAATAAATTACAAATTATTTAAATTAAACCACTTAATTAATTTAAATAAACTAACCGAACTAACCTAATTGAACTAACTAAATTAATCTAACTAAACTAGCTACATAAACCCACTAAGCTAACTAACCAAATTGACTAACCACCTAACTACTAGCTAGCCTAACTAAATAGTCTAACTAACTAGTTAAGCTAACTAAAATTACACTAATCTTAATTAACCTTAAACTAATCCCCCTAATACCTAATTAAGCCTAAACTAATCCAACTAAGTGCAATTAACTTCCTAATCCAAGATTAGGGCATTAACTCATCGAATTAGCGAGATAACGGGTTCACGGCGACGGCAGCGCAACGGCGGTGAGATCCCGTGTCTACAGCACCACCAATGAAGGCCGGATGAGGCTGAAAACGGCCAACAAGCCTCATGGCTTGAGCTGCTAGGCGGTTCTGTTTACTGCTGGTTCGGTTGCTGGGCATGGGCTGAGCGGGAGATGGAGGTGCGGCTGAATGGAGCTGCTGGTAGCGTTGGTGGGTGCTGTTTGGTGGTGGACGTGTGGGCTGGTATTTCGGTGCTGCTGGCTGAAGTGGCGGTGGAGAGAATAACGTGGGGCTGGACTGGAGGCGTGAAATGGATGCTGGACGTGCGTCAAGGTGAGCTGGCGTGAAGGTTGGCGTGGAGCAATTAGATGGGTGGTGTCGCGGGCATGTGGCAGCGAAAGAGAGAAATGGAGGGGATGGAAGTGGGCGGTTGCAGGCGTGAGAAAGGGATTTGTTCACTGGTGGGGGTGGAGAGAGACGTGAAGAGGGGATTAAGGTGCAGCCAAGAAGAAAAATTGTTGAAGATGGAGGGGAACGTGGGCAGGAGAGTCGGCATAAGCAAGGGAGAGAAGGAATGCACGCAAAAATGAGGGGAAAGAGGAGAGAGGGAGAGAGGGGGTTTGGGAAGTCAAGCAATGAGCCAATGAGGGTTTAAGGTGAAATATATATGCACTTGAGTGCATGGCTTCAAAGTCTTCAGCCCCCTTAAGTCCAAGCATCATCCAATGGCATTTTTCTCTCATTTCCTC
The DNA here is from genome assembly GCA_014182365.1 of Eucalyptus tenuipes. Lineage (NCBI taxonomy): Eukaryota > Viridiplantae > Streptophyta > Magnoliopsida > Myrtales > Myrtaceae > Eucalyptus > Eucalyptus tenuipes. The sequence continues at coordinate 13,294,863 of CM024543.1, forward strand.
ACAAAATTAACTCACTTTGGTGGCCAAAATCCACACCACAACGGCCCATACGAATTTCTCTATTTTCTTTTTGCCGAAATTGATTTTCCGTAAAAATTCCGGGCTCGACGGAAATTTCCCGAAAGATGAGACGATGTCCTAAAAATAAATTGTGACACACTCGAACGTTCAATTCCCGAAACCGAGTTCAATTTCGTGGTTAAAATCAACCGAACGCGATTTTAGCGCGACCTAACCTCTTGGGTAGCTTTTAGGGATTTTAGTGCGTTTGGCCTGTGTTCGATAATTTCGATCCACGTTTGTGGATCTCCAACTCGTCGGCGACTCTCGGTTGTCGTAAAAATCTCAAGGTTTCAATTACAGATACCGAGTATAGAATCGACAAAAAATTGGGTTAGTGTCGTTCGACGCGAATTTTGCAATCAGGTGGAATCACCCACCATTCAATTGCGCGTTTCTGTCGAATCGACCTATATCCGATCACTAATCGATTATAACAGTGCCGTATTGACCCTTGTCGATTATCACGGTCAAGCAGTCGATTTCTAATCGAATTCTCAAGTTTGCCGTGTTTATATCTCTTAACGACTTCACCTGATAGATCAGTTAACTCGTGAGTGGCCAACTCAGAGAAAAATGACCATAGGCGCATCAACGAAATGCCCATTTCATAAAATTGTGACAGGGTCGAAATTCAAGATGTCACACTTAATATCTCATCTTCCGTTGCTTTGTCAATTTGTGTCATTTTTTTCGCATTTGTTGACGGACAAGGACGTTTTCCTCCTAAATGGTTTTGAATAGTTCATAGATATAATTACAGATAGTCTAGAGATTTTCCGCATCATTGCACTTTATCCTATAAGGAAATGAGGACCGGCATGATTATCTCTAATAACAAATTTGGCATTGAAAGTGGAGCTTTTAAGGGAGTAGGATTTTCTTTTATTTGTCTTGCTTTAACCCTTCTTTTTTTTAATTTTTATTCCATCTCTTTGCAAGCATAAAAATCGAATTCGAAACTATTCATTCTCATCCCACTCAATTTCTTTAGCACTAAAAAAGAGAAAAAAAATTTATCATTAAGCCTAGTGGATGGCATCAGTTAAGTGGGTATCTTCTTTTCTTTTCAACATGCATATGCTTCACGTGACTGTCACTGGTCTTTTCAGCAATTTAATTGTAACGGAGATACAAAATATGTTAGGATTATCTCTAATAACAAATTTGGTGGCATTAAAAGTCAAGCTTTAATAGTCCGTGCAAGTAGGCACTTTGTTTCCTTTCCAAAATGCAAATTCTCCACCTAACTTTGTCTTCACATGTGCATGTAAACAGTGTATTATTATTAGTAATCTCTTTTGGAGATGGACAACATAGAGTAAAACTGTGTTCAATAATTCATTCATTCATTTATTTATCAACTTTCTTGGGGCCACATTTGGACCTTCTTTACGTCTTGGTAGTTATCTCATCGTGATGGGACAAGAAGCCTATACATTGATCTCAAGAGCATTGAGTATTTCAAGATGCTAGCACATCACTCAAATAAGTGTTGATAATTCCATATAATAGGTCACAAATTTAAGATGTTTGTAAGAAGGTAAATAGAAGCCGGTAAAAGATATAAGAATTTGTTTCTGTTAGTGTTGAGGGAAGTTTGTAATTTTGAAATAAATGTTGGGAAACTAAGTCATATAAGAGTTGGTATATGCAAAACTAGGAAGTAACTTAATCGGAGAAAAATTAGTCATTAGTGTAGGAGCGCGTAGGTTGTTTCTTTTTCAACATGCAAATGCTCTATGTATCTTTGTTTCACATGTGCCTGAACCCCATGCATTTATCACTAGTCTTCTTCAGCGATTTAATTGTATACAGTCTTATTTGATTTTACGGTGCAGTCAATGAGCTCAAACCCAGGATCAATGTCTCCTGATGTGAAGACATTTAGTTGGGGAACACATACATTATCTTCAAGGTGACGACATTGATGCTTGTTTTAGAAAAGTAAATGGGTTCTCAATTTAGTGAAACTACAATTGCATTCAATAATTTTTTTTTATTTTTTTTCTCATCGTATCAGTTAATTAAGAGATGTTCTTTGAAAACATCATGAGTTAGGTATAAGGCGCTCAGTCACTAGACAAAAGCAACTTTCATGGGATCATCACGTCGGGGACCTTTTGTGCATTTTGATAATTATTCAGTTGCGATGGGACAAAAAGGTTATAGATTGATTTCAATATGATTAATCGAAAGTCAGTAGTCAATAGCTTTTTTATTGGTCTTCATAGCATAGAAATCTTCATTCTACAATGCCCGAAACTCCAGTACGAATAGATGAAAGCTCAAGTTTTTGGAATCTTAGTTCTATGGCATCACCAAATTCTATCTAGACATGCATGCATGTGCTTTATAGCTATGGTTATTAAGAAGCATAATGATAATATCTGATTTGGTGGATATATGGGCATTCATTAATCTTCTTGATTGTCGTCTTTCATGGTTATTTAGAGAATTACGTGTCCAGGGCGTTTCTTTCTTATATTTACGCTGAAAATATAGTTCCAGTATATTGATTGAAGCTCAATCATTTCACGTAATACATGTGAAACACCCAAATAAAAATAGTTTAAACAAAGTGAGGGCTGATTATACAGTTTGACGCATGGGTCACCATTTTCACCCTTTTGGATTAGATTTAGATTGAACCTTCTTCAGACCAACTCCTAGTTTTGAATTGTAGATATACCAGATACTAAGCCGCAAAATCCTCGTCTGTGAATGGTATTTTTCATTCTGTAGAACATGATGAAAAACTTAGGTTGATGAATCTTCTTCTATAGTTTGACGGAGAAGTTCAGAGTGATTGATAAAATACATTATGTGGAAATCTCAGGACGTCATGTAATTTGTGTACTATAGGGTGAAAAATCTCCGATCTTACAAAAGTCCTGACTCGTTTGATATAACTGCAACTGAACTTTAGTTGTACTGTGGAGTGTTATAACTAACATATTCCGTGATATATCATATATGTTTTTAGCTGAAACATGAGTTGGGTGAGGTAGATTCTTAAAAACTACCATAAGGTGTCCATCAGACATATTATAAAAGTTAAATTATCTTTTTCATAGCAAATGTTGTTGTAGGAAAGTAATAGGATACTTCCTTGTGCTACATTTAGACAGGTAGCCAACCTCACTATATCTGACTTGGACGGGGCCAAATTTGCTCGGCTAGGCCTTTGTTGTGATGAATGAGGGTGACCCTCGCTCAAGCAACTCTAGCCGGCCTGGCCCGACTAGCCATTGGCAAATGGAAGAAGAATGCAAAAAAAAAAAAAAAAATCGAAAAAATACTAAAATATTATTAAAAATTGTCCATGTTATCGAATTTCGACCAAAATTGACCGGATAGACTCAATTAGCAAAATGTGAAAAGGTTTAAGACTCAATTGGCAAAATTGAAAATTTTATGATTGAATTGATAGAAGTGCAATAGGTTTAGGATTTTTTGGATGATTTTCCCAATGAAGAAGAGCTGTGCCCTTAGGATTGTCCAAGAGAGGTGGCCTAGTCGAAATATGGGAAATCTAGTGTGGATTCCATATTTGACCGCTAAACCATAAAAGAAGAGAAAAAAAAATAACATACAACAATTTCTGCGAAATAAAGGAGGAAAAAAAAACAGATTCCACTAAGATACTTGGTAGTAGTGAGCCGATTTCAAGATAAGGTAAGGTCCAATCTCAGAGACAAACTGCATTTTATAAGCATTCGTGATATACTAAAAGTTAAAGATGAAACACAAGCCAGATGAAACATAAGCTAGCTCTTAACATTTTTTAACTCACATATCCCAAAAGAAGATAAGTCTTTTGAGACTATCGGCTAGAGTTGCATTTGCCATGAATTACAAGGTAGAAAATTACACAGAAAGAGATACGGAAGGAAATATATGAAGCACACAGAAGCATATACATACTCTTATTTGTGAGCATGAAAACTTTTATTGTTGGAAGCTGATGATTCCGGACCAACGTGGATGCTCATCTGTTTCTGATGTACTTAATTAGTACATCCATGATGGGGTGCAATTGAAACGCACCGTTTTGTCTTGATAAGCTATGATGGAAAGACACCATCACGCTCCGAACCTCGAGCGCGCACACATCCCACGGTGGTCGATAAAAATTGCGACTTCCCAGGATGCATCACCAACCCATTCATTTTATTACGCACACGAAAGCGAATAACAATAACCCGCATGGGATAGGAAAGTAGGACAACAATTTCACAAACCAAAACAGGCCTTTTATAAACACACAGGTTTATTTACAACAGTAGACTGGGCTATACATAGAAGTCTACAAAAACTGACAAGCCTACAGGTCCTCTAAGCACACGAATCCTCAACTGAAGACTCTAAGGTCTCTTGGGGACTTGGGTCCACCATTGAACCACCAAGAGGGTCAGTCGTACCCTCGCCAAAAGCGACCTCCGACACCGATACCGAGACCTCAAAATCTTGTAGGGGACCCTCCCTAGGTCCATTGAGCTTGCTACAGTATCACGCTTTGAATTGATGAGGTACCCTCTGAGGTAAGCCTGCATCGACCCAGATGGTGGTCCTCACAAGTTCATAGACCCAGGCTCCTTGGCCCTCGGGAACAGGGATATCGATGACCTACTCAGAAAACCTCTTCGGCTGACCAAAACGTTCCGGAGGAACCGCCATCTAAGGACTTGAAAATGTTGAGCCCACAACGGGGTGAGACAATGTCTCAGCAAGTTCACCCCCTAAACTCCGACTATGAAGGAAATACGCCTAAAGGCCTAACCACACAAGTCAGAAGACTTACCTCACCTCAGTTCCTTCCTACAAGTCAGAACAATTTAAACACTCAACCAATCAATTAATCAATGCTCGCACAAGCTGAAACTACCAACACACATCGGTCCACCAATTCAATCGATCTAATGGATACCATGCAATCGACACATCTACCGATTCATACCATCTATTAAACCATACCATCTATTCATCCATCAATTCAATCAATGCTCACACAAGCTAATAGGGATGCAATGCTCTCACAAGCTGATATAGATGGTAGCTCGCACAAGCTGATATATATATAGATGGTAGCTCACACAAGCTAATAGATAGATGATAGCTCGCACAAGCTGATAAGTGGATCGTTCCTCTCTCAAGCTGATAAACGATCATTGCTCTCACAAGCTGACATACAATGATCACACAAGCTGACCATGATGCTCACACAAGCTGACAATGATGTTCACACAAGCTGCTAGATTCAATGCTCACGCAAGTTGCTACGGTACTTAAAAACCACTTACGGTGTCAAAACCCGACACTCGGTATTTTCTAGTTAAATACCAAAACTTCACAATCATCACTCAATTGTACGATTTAACAATCAATTTGTACAAACTAACCATACCACTTGTGATCGGCATAAAATTCTAACAACTGGCCATCCCGGCATAATTTTCGGAAATTATTAATTAATTAATAATTAAATAAATTCCGAAAAATAAATTTATTTAAATATAAATACTATAATTAAATATTATTTAATTTAAATAAATAATTAAATAAATACAATAATTAATTAAAACTCTAATCATGCTTACACTAATCTAAATGCATAATTAGACTAATTAATTCATCCACTAAACTAATTATTCATCTAATCTAATTAACATTTAATTAAGATAATCTAACCACCTAAACATTCTTAACCTAATCTAAACACCCTTTAAGCATAATTAACTCCCTAAGCAGAATTTAGTGAGTAAACTCATTGGTTTAGCGTTCCGGTGAGTCCACGGTGACGGCAACGCCAAGACGGGTGATAAACTCTAAAGCGGCGACACCAACCAAGGCCGGGAAGACACCTAAAACGGGCCTCAAAGTCTTAAAACCTTGCTGGCCTTTAGCTTCTGACCTTGGCCAAAGGAGCTGGAACCAACGGCCGGTTAAGGCTGAAACGGCCAAGGAGGAGGACTAGCGGCTTGGATGGGTGGGCGGGGTGACGGCGAGACTTCCGGTGACCTGGACAGCGACGTGCAGCGGCTAGACGACCTGTTGGATGTGCGAGCGAAGCGAACGACGACCGGGACGCACGGTGAGCAGCGGGACGCGAGCAGCAAAGGTGCGGCTTGCGACGGGCGGACGGGCAGCACTCGAGCTTCGGTGGGCGTTCGAACGGGCAAGGGAGCTGGCTGGTCGGTTTCCCTAGTTTCTCAAGCTTCTCTCAAGCCTCAACAATGGAGAAAGGTGGGTTGGATGAGGGAGAAGAAGCTGCTGAATCAAGAGGGACCCCAAAGGCTTCTAAGGCCTCAACACTTGTCTCAATCTCTCTTGGCTTGCCCCAACCAACCTTGGCCCTCACCCTTTGCCATTTGCAGCCCCCAATCTTCCCCAACAAGCTTGCCAAAAAGTCCAAAATGTTGTGCACCATGGGGGCTACGAATTTTGGACATTTGCATATCAATTCCATTCAATTCTCACTCAAATCAATCCAATTGAAGCCCAAATTAATCAGCCAAGGTGTCCTCGTCCATCTCATGATTTTCCCAGTCAATTGATCCAACTTGACGGCCAAAGATGCTATCAAAAACGGCCCTCTAACTAACCCGATCAAAAACGGCCTTACTTTGCTTTTTCGCCAAAAACCTCGGTTTGCAAAAAAATCTTCTGAGGATGAGTCGATGTTCCTAAAATTAATTGTGATATGATATAATTTTCAATTTCTAAAATCGGGTTTAAATTCTCAGTTAATTTCAATCTGGAGCGATTTTAGCGCGTCCTAGCCTACCGGGTAGCTTTTAGGAATTTTCATTGCAATTGACCCGTGGTCGATTATTTTCGAGCCACAATGTCCATCTTCAACACATAGGCGACTCTCGGTTGTCGTAAAAATCTCGAGGTTTCAAATACGGATACAGGGTACCAAAACGACAGAGACATCGGTCTAGTGCCGATCGACAAGAATTTTGCAATTAGGTGGAATCACCCACACTTAATCACATACCTTTGTTAAGTCGACCTATCTTCGGTCTCTAATCAGTCTATGCCGTAATGACCCTTGCAGATTAGCGTGGTCGAGCGGTCGATTCTGGTCGAATTCTCAAGTCTATTGCGTTTAGATTCCTTAACGGTTTCATCTGATAGGCTAGTTATCCCTTGAGTAATCAGCTCAAAGAATAGAACTAGAGGCGCGTCGATGAAAAGCCCGACTTATTTAATTGAAAATAGAATCATAAATTTGAGATGTCACAACTCTTTCCCTCTTATAAAAATTTCGTCCTTGAAATTTAAACCATTACAATCTTTAAACAAAAAGGTGGGGGTACAGTCATCTCATCAACTCTTCACTTTCTCGGGTTGCTCCTTCAGTGCCGTGGTGTTGCCAGACCACTTTGACCAACAGGATGGTCTTGGTGCACAGAACCTAATTCTTGCGATCCACAATCCGAACCGAGCTTTCCACGTACGACACTATGTCGTCCACATCCAATTCCTCAAAATTAAGCACGTGGGTCGAGTCAGGCTCATACTTCCTCAACATCGACACGTGAAAGACGTCATGCACTTGCGCCAACCTAAGCGGTAATGCAAGACGATACGCTAGGATCCCGATTCTTTCTAGAATCTCAAAGGGACCTACGTACCTCGAACTCAGCTTTCCTTTCTTGCAAAAGCACGAAGTACCCCTCATTGGTGACAACTTCAGAAAGACGTGATCACCAACTTGGAATTCCAATGGTCTTCGACGCTTATCTGCATAGCTTTTCTAGCGGCTCCGAGCGGTCTTTAGTCTATCTCTGTTGATGGTAACTGCATCCACTGACTGCTGAACTAACTCCAGGCCTGTGATTTTTCGTTCTCCAACCTCATCCCAACACATTGGCGTTTGGCGTGCTCTACCATACAACGCTTCGAAAGGAGCCATCTGAATGCTCTACTGGTAGCTGTTGTTGTAGGCAAACTCGACAAGATGAAGTTGTTCCTCCCAGCTTCCCTTGAAGTCCAACATGCAAGCTCGCTGCATGTCTTCGAGGGTTTGAATTGTCCTCTCAAACTGGCCATCTGTCTAAAGATGATAGGTCGTACTATACTGCAGCTTCGTTCCTAAAGTAGTCTAAAAGCTTTTCCAAAAGGTAACCGTGAACCTCGGGTCTCGGTCTGAAGTAATCGTCACTGGCACTTCATGCAGACGAACTATCTGACGCACGTACAACTCTAAGTGCCTGTCACGCCCCGATCCTCGAGCGCGCGCTCATCCTTCTCTTCAGTCGATATAAATGCGATGTTCCCAGGACGCGTCGCCGACCCATTCATTATTAATGCACATGCGGAAGCGAAACATAAACCCTTGACAACAAATAGCATGGGTAGGAAAGCAGGGCAACATTTCACAAAAGCCAACTTTTATAAACAATGGGGTTTAGTTACAACACAAGTCTGGTCAAAAGGCTACAATAGGTCGGGCCTCAAAAAGAAGCTATCCTACGACAAACTAATCGGACACATATGCCAATCCTTCGAACTCCACCTCCACAAACTCCAGGGCTTCGATCCTCCACAACCACCATCTGCGGACCTGAAAAGATAAGCCCACGAAAGGGTGAGACAATGTCTCGGCAAGTTCACCCCCAAACCCCTATTAGGAAGGAAATACACCCAAGCGTGGCCTAGCCACACACCACAGAGGACTTACCTTGCCTCAATTCCTTCCTACACGTTAGCACAATTCATATTTCATATACGTGCAATCATCACTCAACAATTGGAACGCATCATACTATATCTCAATCTATCACTCGTTCCAACTATTAATCACGGCCACACACACAGAGCACAGCCTACTCCGGGTTAGGCAGTCTTCTGGTGTAATTAGGTTAATCACGGCCCAATGGGCACAACCTACACAATGTTAGGCGGTAATCATGGCCCAATGGGCACAGCCTACTTCCAAGTTCGGCAGTAAATCACGATCCGATGGGCACAGCCATATTTCAGCAGTTAATCACGGCCTAATGGGCACAGCCTATTCCAAGTTAGGCGGTAAATCTCGGCCCAATAGGCACAGCCTATTCCAAGCTAGGCAATTTTTTGGCGTAGCTAGGTGGTCATAACCAAATGCTCACGATTCATAATCACCATACAATTTCACAACTCATCAATCAATTGTACAATCCAGCCGTCAATTGCATAATCTAACCAATTCACAATTACCACACAATTTCAACACTCATCATTCCCTTGAACAATCCAGAAATCAATTGCATATTCTAACCATACCACGGCGATCGGCTCGAAATTCTATCGAGTAGCTCTCCCGGCATAATTTTCGAAAAATATTAATTAATTAATAATTAAATAAATTCTGAAAATTAAGTTAATTTAAATATTAAATAATATAATTTAAATAATATTTAATAATATTTAAAATAAATAAATAAATAATTAATTAATTAATTAGAAGTCTAATCATGATTAACACTAATCTAATTGTATAATTAGACTAATTAATCCATCCACTAATCTAATCATGCACATAATCTAATCGACATTTAATTAGACTAATCTAACCATATAAACATACTTAACATAATCTAAACACCCCTTAAGCATCATTAACTCCCTAAGCGGAGATTAATGAGTAAACTCACCGATTTAGCATTCCGGTGATTCCACGGCGACGACGACGCAGAGGCGAGTGACGATCCTCCTAGCGGCGACACTAAGCGAGGCCAGGAAGGGCTCGGAAATGGGCCATGAAGTCCCAAAGCCTTGCTAGTTTTCTACTTCTATTCTTGGCTGAACCGAAGGGCTGAACCAGTGGCTAGTTTGGGGTCAAAACAGTGAGGAACGGGCTGATCGGAGCTCCGGCAAGCGGGTGGCCGACAACTAGCAACACCCGGGGGTCAATGGGGACTTGCTGGTGGTTGGAATGGGCGAAGGAAGGGTCGGAATGGGAGAAAAATCGAAGAAAACGTGAAACAGTGCAGGCGGGCAGCGAACCGACGGACCAGCGGGCGACGGCTTCTGGCGGCCAGCGGCTCCTTTCGGCGAACGATCAAGTCCTCTCATACCGTTTAGATGTGCTGAAGACAATGGTGGGTGGAGCATGAGCTTATTCGCACAAGAATGTAACTTTTAACTCGGGTTTTTGGAGAAAGGTCAGCTGGAACAGAAACGGCGAGAGAAGGAAAATAGGGGAGAAAAGGCTACGAATTTGCTTGGGCTAAAGAGGGGAGAGAGAGAGAAGTGAGGGCTGGTTTCTCTGGTTCTTTGAGCTCCTAAAAAGCTTCAACAATGGATAAGGTAAGGCTTAAAAGGAAGAAGATGTGGTTGAAAGCTTGAGGGGGCCACCAAACCTTCTAGATGGCTTTCTTGTCCCCTTTGAGCTCAACCAACATGCCCCACTTGCTTAGCCATCATTCTCAACCCTAATCCACCCCCAAGCTTCCTCAAGAAGTCTCCCAAATGGTCCAAAAGATTGCTCCCCCCTTGGCCTATGAATTTTGTACATTTGGTCTCCAAATTCAATTCAATTCTCCTCCAAATGAGTTCAATTCAAATCCTATAAATTCAGCCAAGGTGCCATTGTCCCAATCAACATTTTTCCTCACCATATAGTGCAACTTGACTCCCAAAAATGCGATCAAAAACGGGCCTATGAATTTCCCGATCCAAAATACCCTTACTTTGGAATTTTCGTCGAAAATCTTGGTTTGCAGAAAAATCTTCGGAGGATGAGTTGACGTTCCTAAAATGATTTGTGACATGACAAAACTTTCAACTTCTGAATTCATATTCCAATTCGCTGTTAATTTCAATCGACGCGATTTTAGCGCGTCCTAACCTACCAGGTAGCTTTTAGGAATTTTTTGTGCAATTGAGCCGTGGTTGATTATTTTCAAGTCACAAAGTGCATTTTCGACACATTGGCGACTCTTGGTTGTCGTGAAGATCTTGAGGTTTCAAATATGAACACAGGGTACCAAAACGACAAAAAATTGGTCTAGTGTCGATCAACAAGAATTTTACAATTAGGTGGAATCACCCACACTTAATCACATACCTTTGTCGAGTCAACCTATCTCCGGTCTCTAATCGATCTGTGCCGTAATGACCTTTGTAGATTAGCACGGCCGAGCAGTCGATTCCTGGTAAAATTCTCAAGTCTATTGAATTTAGATTCCTTAATGGCTTCACGTGATAGGCTAGTTATCTCGTGAGTGGCCTACTCAGAGAAAAGAACTATAGGCATGTCGATGAAAAGCCCAACTCATTCAATTGAAAACAGAATTGGAAAATCAGGATGTCACAACTCTTCCCCTCTTATAAAAAATTCGTCCTCAAAATTTAAACTATTACGATTCCTTAAGCAAAAAGGTGGGGGTACAGTCGTCTCATCGACATTTCACTTTCCCAGGTTACTCCTTCAGTGCCGTGGTGTTGCCAGACCACTTTGACCAATGGGATGGTCTTGGTACGCAAAACCTGTTCTTTCCGATCCACAATCTGAACCGGGCTTTCTACATACGACACTCTGTCGTCCACGTCTAAATCCTCAAAATTCGGCACGTGGGTCGAGTCAGGCTCATACTTCCTCGACATCGACACGTGAAAGATGTCATGCACTTGCGTCAGTCTCGGCGGTAATGCAAGACGATGCGCTAGGATCCCGATTCTTTCAAGAATCTCGAGCGGACCTACGTACCTCGGACTAAGCTTTCCTTTCTTGCCAAAGCGTGAAGTGCCCTTCATTGGTGACACCTTCAGAAAGGCGTGATCACCAACTTGGAACTCCAATGGCCTTCGACGCTTATCGGCGTAGCTTTTCTAGCCGCTCTGAGCGGTCTTTAATCTATCTCGGATAACTGCAACTGCTTCCACTGACTGCTGAACCAACTCTGGGCCTGTGATCTTCCGTTCTTCAACCTCATCCCAACGTACTGGCGTTCTGCACGCTCTGCCATACAACGCTTCAAAAGGAGCCATCTAAATGCTCTGCTGGTAGCTGTTGTTGTAGGCAAACTCGACAAGGTGAAACTGTTCCTCCCAGCTTCCCTTGAAATCCAAAACGCAAGCTCGCAACATGTCTTCGAGGGTTTGAATCGTCCTCTCAGACTGGCCATCCGTCTGAGGATGATATGCCGTACTCTACAGCAGCTCTGTTCTTAAAGCACTCTGCAAGATTTTCCAAAAGGCACCTGTAAACCTCAGGTCTTGGTCTAAACTAATAGTCACCGGCACTCCATGCAGACGAACTATCTAACACACATACAACTCTGCGTGCCTATCCAAATCAAGGTCCTTTTGCACTGCGATAAAGTGAGCCGACTTCGTCAGTCTGTTGACCACTACCCAAATGGAATCATTACCCCTCTGACTCCTCGGTAAGCCCATCACAAAATCCATTGTGATATACTCCCATTTCCACTCGGGGATCTCGAGAGGTTGTAGAAGTCCTCCCGACTTACAATGTCGTGCCTTCACTTGCTAACACGTTAGACAATTGGCGACATGCTTGGCGATGTCCCCCTTCATACTGCACCACCAATAATGTTGACGTAGGTTCGATACATTTTCGTACTACCAGGATGAATGTTGTAACTGCTACGATGAGCTTCTGATAAGATCTCTTCCTTAAGCGCTACATCGTTAGGTACACACAATCGTCCTCGGAATCTCAAAGTTCCGTCCTCAAAAACCTGAAAGTCAGCATTCTTCTTTTCGGTGTTCTCTTGTAGAATCTTCTGAATCTCTGGGTCTGTCCACTGAAGCGTTTTGATCCTTATCTGCACTTCCGACTCAATTCTAAGGGTGGCCAGAAGGTTCGAAAGGTGGCCTACCTCAAATTTGAAAGCCGAATCTTGAGCTCTCTCGAGTAAGCTCCACTCCTTGATCATCATCTGCGCTATTGAAGACTTCCGACTCAGCACATCAGCGACCTTATTCGCTTTTCCAGGATGATACAAGATATCACAATCGTAATCCTTCAAGAGTTCCATCCAGCGACACTCTCTCATATTCAACTCCTTCTGAGAGAATAAGTACTTGAGACTTTGATGGTCAGTGAGGATATGGAATCTTTCTCTGCATAGATAATGTCTCCAAATCTTCAGGGAGAAAATAATTTCTGCGAATTCCAAGTCATGTGTCAGGTAATTCAGCTTATGAGGTCTCAACTGACGGGACACGCATGCAACAACCTTACCATGTTGTATCAACACGCAACCTAGTCCTCTAAGCGACACATCACTATAGATCTCGTATCCTCCAGGACCAGATGGAATGGTCAGCATAGGTGCAGTAGTTAGCTTTTGTTTATGCTCTTGGAAACTACACTCACACTTGTCTGTCCACACAAATTTCTCTTCCTTCTTCAGTAGTCGAGTCAATGGCGACGCTAACGCGGAAAACCCCTCTACGAACCTTCTATAATAACCTGCAAAACCCAAGAAGCTTCTGATTTCTGTCACTGTCGTCGGTCTTGGCTAGTTGATCACTTTGCCTCAATCTTACTTGGGTCCACAAAGATTCCTTCTCCTGAAATCACATGACCTAGGAACACCAAACGAGTTAACCAAAACTCGCACTTGCTAAACTTGGCGTACAGCTCGTGATTCCTCAGGGTCTACAGTAGTATCCTTAAGTGCCTTTAGTGCTACTAAGGACTCCTCAAGTACACCAAGATATCGTCGATAAACACGATCACGAACTGATCCAAATACTCCTTGAAGACTCAGTTCATCAAATCCATAAAAGCAGCTGGGGTGTTCGTCAAACCGAACGGCATTACAGTAAACTCATAATGGCCGTATCGAGTACGAAACGCTAACTTCGGTATGTCCTCCTTTCGATCCTCGGCTGATAATATCCCGTCCTCAAGTCGATCTTTGAGAATATCGACGCTCCTTGCAGCTGGTCAAACAAGTCGTCGATCCTCGGTAGTAGATACTTGTTCTTGATCGTCACCTAATTGAGTTGACGATAGTCGATGCACAAACGCAACGAACCATCCTTTTTCTTCACAAACAGAACTGGTGCTCCCCAAGGTAATGCACCCTTTATCCAACAATTCCTGCATCTGCACCTTCAGTTCCTTCAACTCAAACAACGCCATCCAATAAGGAGCCTTAGAGATTGGCTCTGTCCCAGGTGCTAACTCAATCACAAACTTGATTTCTCTCTCTTGCGGCAGACCCGGCAATTTTTTCGGAAATACGTCTGAAAACTCTTGAACTACTGAGATGTCCTCGATCTTCAGCTCCTCGACTCTCGTGTCTACGACAGTCGCCAAGTAACCTTGGCAACCCCCATCTAACAAACGGGTTGCCTCAAGCGACAAGATTAAGGTAATCGAGGGTCCTCCTCAACTCCCAATAAACTCGACGCTCTCACCCCCTAACGAGTTAAACTGAATCGCTTAGCGATAGTAGTCCATCTTAGCTCTTTGCTTGGTGAGCCAGTCCATGCCAACTATCACATCGAAATCATACATGGCTAGGACTATCAAATATATCCTCCCCTCTCGCTCACCAATAGCTAACTTGCAACCAGAATACCCCAATGCAGCTAACACCTTATCCTTTAACGGTGTAGATATGCTAACCACTGACTCCAACAATTCAGGTTTCAATCCTACCAGCTTAACAAATTGCTCAGCTATAAAGGAATGAGTGGTGCCAGGGTCAAATAAAGCATAAGCAGCATGGTCATTCAACGAGACCGTACCTGTAATCACATTAGGCGCATCCTCAGCCTGTCCTTTCGTAATAGCATATGTCCTTCCCTGAGCTGGAGGTCTGTTCAGTCCACCCTGCTGTGCAATCTGAGGCGCAAGCCCTCTATTCAAACTCATCGGTGGCGGCGGTAGTAATTGATGTCTTGTCTGTCTTCTAAAACAATTCCTCGGCTATGTGGCCCCGCTGGCCACACTCGAAACAACAACCCGTCCTAGAAGGGCACAGGGCTGAGCCATGTCATCCTCCACAGAAACGACACAAGTCATTATGTCTTGGTGCTGACTTTTCTATACCACCCTTCCTATTGGGTGGGACAGGGTACTTTCCTCCTGACCGATTTCCAAACCGATTCCCATCTCTGTTCGAATTGAACCTTAAACCAGACGCAGCAGTCTGTTCACTCAAGTCACTCTCTACCATCTGGGCCCGACCATAAACCTCATTATAATCCTTCAGGTATAATGGCACCAGTGGACTCCTCAGCTCTGGTCGGAGGCCATTCCTGAACCTCCAAGCTTTCTCTTGTGGATCTTCCACTAGTCTTGGCGCATACTGAGACAGTTCAGCAACCTTAGCCTCATATTCGTCCACAATCATCATCCCTTGATGAGGGCGTTGGAATTCCTCCATCTTCCGCTCTCGGGCGCTACCAGAATAATACTTGTCGTTGAAGGCTCTGAGAAAGGTGTTCCATACCGGAACCATGCCTTCTGGGAAAACCGTGCCTCTAATGGCTCTCCACCACGTATTCGCGTTACCCTGCAGCTGGTAGACTGCAAGGACAACTTTCTCCTCCTCAGTGCACAACAGAAGTGCAAAGGCTTTCTCCAGATCTTGGATCCAGAGCGACACAGCTTCAGGATCTCCTGCGCCATTGAACCTTGGTGGGTTCAGCTTCAAGAACTGCTCCACGAGTTTATGAATTGGTCTCCTAGCGACCACGTTCCCGGTTGGAACCTCAACAAGTGCAGCTACGGCAACGGTCCCAGCAGCAGCGGCAACGGCAGCAGTAGTAGCGGCTGCAGCGACAGCAGCTTGATTTTGGGCCTGCTGCCCCATCACATCTCTCATTGCCTCAAGCGCCTGCATGATCCCTTCGATCCTGGGATCACCATGAGCTGCTACCCCAGCACCTACAGGAGGCGGTGCTACTCCACTAGCACTGGCCTTAGCCTACGCTCAACCACAGCCACCTCGGTTACCGACCCTAGCCGACGTGCTCCCCCGAGTATATGAGTGATGTCCTCTATCTAGGAGTCCTCTCTTGATCACTCATCTACATGATCCTTATGGACACCTGTTTTCCAATTCCAATACCATATTAGAATATGAGTGATCCACACCAAACAATTTATCACTCAACTATCAAACACATGCACCAGCATAAGAAAAACCTTTCCTACTAATAATCCTATGACCCCTCGCACCTTATCAATCCATACACAGACCTGCTCTGATACCACTTAAACAGGGATGTCACGCCCCGATCCTCGAGCGCGTGCGCATCCCTCTCTTCGGTCGATATAAATGCGACGTTCCCAGGACGCGTCGCTAACCCATTCATTATTAATGCACATGCGAAAGCGAAACAATAAGTCCCTGACAACAAATAGCATGCGATAGGAAAGCAGGGCAACATTTCACAAAAGCCAACTTTTATAAACAATGGGGTTTAGTTACAACACGAGTATGGTCAAAAGGCTACAACAGGTCAGCTCTCAAAAAGAAGCTCTCCTACAACAAACTAACTGGACACATACGCCGATCCTTCATACTACACCTCCACAAACTCCGGGGCTTCGATCCTCCACAACCACCATCTGCGGACCTGAAAAGATAAGCCCACGACAGGGTGAGACGATGTCTCAGCAAGTTCACCCCCTAAACCCCTATTAGGAAGGAAATACACCCAAGGGTGGCCTAGCCCCACACCACAGAGGACTTACCTTGCCTCAGTTCCTTCCTACACGTTCACACAATTCATATTTCATATACGTGCAATCATCACTCAACAATTGGAACGCATCATACTATATCTCAATCTATCACTCGTTCCAACTATTAATCACGGCCACACACACGGGCACAGCCTACTCCGGGTTAGGCGGTCATCTGGTGTAATCAGGTTAATCATGGCCCAATGGGCATGGCCTACTCAATGTTAAGCAGTAATCACGGCCCAATGGGCACAGCCTACTTCCAAGTTCGACGGTAAATCACGGCTCGATGGCTACAGTCATACTTCGGCGGTTAATCACGACCCAATGGGCACGGCCTATTCCAAGTTAGGTGGTAAATCTTGGCCCGATGGGCATAGCCTATTTCAAGCTAAGTGGTTTTCTCGCGTAGCCAGGTGTCATAACCAAATGCTCACGATTCATAATCACCATACAATTTCACAACTCATCAATCAATTGTACAATCCAGCCGTCAATTGCATAATCTAACCAATTCACAATTACCACACAATTTCACAACTCATCATTCCAATGATCAATCTAGAAATCAATTGCATATTCTGACCATACCATAGCGATCAGCTCAAAATTCTATCAAGCAGCTCTCCCGGCATAATTTTTGGAAAATATTAATTAATTAATAATCAAATAAACTACGAAAATTAATTTAATTAATTAATTAATTAATTAAAATAATTAATTAGAAGTCTAATCATGAATAAAACTAATCTAACTGCATAATTAGACTAATTAATCCATCCACTAATCTAATCATGCACATAATCTAATCAACATTTAATTAGACTAATCTAACCACCTAAACATACTTAACATAATCTAAATACCCCTTAAGCATCATTAACTCCCTAAGCAGAGATTAGTGAGTAAACTCACCGGTTTAGCATTTTGGAGAGTCCATGGCAATGGCGACGCGGAGACAAGCGACGATACTCCTAGCGGCGACACCAAGCAAGGCCGGGAAGGGCCCGGAAATGGGCCATGAAGTCCCAAAGCAAGCTCCGGCGAGCGGGTGGCCGGCGACCAGCAACACCCGAGGGTCAAGGGAGTTGCTGATGGTTGGAATGGGTGGAGGAAGTGTCGGAATGGGAGAAAAATCGAAGAAAATGCAAAACAGTGTAGGCGGGCGGTAGATCGACGGACCGGCGGGCAACGGATCGACGGACCGGCGGGCGGCGGCTTCGGGCGGCCAAGTGGGTCGGCCGGCGGCTCCTTTCGGCAAACGGTCAAGTCCTCTTGTCCGGTTTGGATGTACTGAAGACGATGGTGGGTGGAGCATGAGCTTATTTGCACGGGAATGTAACTTTTAACTTGGATTTTTAGAGAAAAGTCAGCTGGAACAGAAGCTGGCAGAGAAGGAAAATAGGAGAGAAAAGGCTACGAATTTGCTTGGGCTGAAGAGGGAGAGAGAGAGAGAAGTGAGGGCTGGTTTCTCTAGTTCTTTGAGCTCCTAAAAGCTTCAACAATGGATAAGGTAAGGCTTGGGAGGAAGAAGATGTGGCTGAAAGCTTGAAGGGGGCCACTAAACCTTCTAGATGGCTTTCTTGTCCCCTTTGAGCTCAACCAACCTGCCCCACTTGCTCAGCCATCATCCTCAGCCCTTATCTACCCCCAAGCTTCCTCAAGAAGTCTCCCAAATGGTTCAAAAGGTTGCTCCCCCCCTTGGCCTACGCATTTTGTACATTTGGTTTCCAAATTCAATTCAATTCTCCTCCAAATGAGTTCAATTCAAAGCCTATAAATTCCGCCAAGGTACCATCGTCCCAATCAACATTTTTCCTCACCATATAGTCCAACTTGACTCCCAAAAATGTGATCAAAAACGGGCATACGAATTTCCCGATCCAAAATACCCTTACTTTGAATTTTTGGCCGAAAATCTCGGTTTGTAGAAAAATCTTCGGAGGATGAGTCGATGTTCCTAAAATGATTTGTGACATGACAGAACTTTCAATTTGCAGTAAATTTCAAGCTGGCACGATTTTAGCGCGTCCTAACCTACCGGATAGCTTTTAGGAATTTTTCCTGCAACTGACCCGTGGTTGATTATTTTTAAGCCACAAAGTGCATCGTCGACACATTGGTGACTCTTGGTTGTCATGTAAATCTCGAGATTTCAAATATAGACACATAGTACTAAAATGACAGAAAAATCAGTTTAGTGCCGATCGACATGAATTTTGCAATTAGGTGGAATCACCCACACTTAATCGCATACCTTTGTCAAGTCGACCTATCTCCGATCTCTAATCGATCTGTGCCGTAATGACCCTTGCAGATTAGCATGGTCGAGTAGTCGATTCCTGGTCGAATTCTTAAGTCTATTACGTTTAGATTCCTTAACGGCTTCACCTGATAGGCTAGTTATCTCGTAGTGGCCTACTCAGAGAAAAGAACTATAGGCGCATCAATGAAAAACCCAACTCATTCAATTGAAAACAGAATTGGAAAATTAGGATGTCACAGTGTCGGTCCAAATCAAGATCCTTTCGTACTATAATGAAGTGTGCTGACTTCGTCGGTCTGTCGACCACTATCCAAATGGAATCATTACCTCTCTGACTCCTTGGTAAGCCTGTCACAAAATCCATTTTGATGTGGTCCCACTTCCACTCGGGAATCTCGAGAGGTTGCAGAAGTCCTCCCGGCTTACAATGCTGTGCCTTCACTTGCTGACACGTCAGACATTTGGCGACATGCTTAGTGATGTCCACCTTCATACCGGACCACCAATAGTGTTGACGCAGATTCTGATACATCTTTGTACTGCCATGATGAATGCTATAAATGCTACGATGAGCTTCTGATAAGATCTCTTCTTTAAGCTCTGCATCATCAGGTACACACAATCGTCCTCGGAACCTTAGTGTTCAGTTCTCAGAAACCTGAAAGTCAGCAATCTTCTTCTCAGTATTCTCGTGCAAGATCTTCTGAATCTCTAGGTCTGTCCACTGAAGCGTCTTGATTCTGATTTGCACCTCCTGCTTAATTCTGAGGGTGGCCATAAGATTCGAAAGGTGGCCTACCTCAAATTTGAAGACCGAATCTCGAACTTTCTCAAGTAAAGTCCATTCCTTGATTACCATATACGCCACTGAAGACTTCCGACTCAACGCATCTGCAACCTTGTTCAACTTTCCAGGATGATACAGAATATCGCAATCATAGTCCTTCAGGAGTTCCATCCAGCGACGCTATCTCATATTCAACTCCTTCTGAGAGAATAAATACTTGAGACTTTAATCGTTAGTGAAGATCTGGAATCTTTCTCCACACAGATAATGTCTCCAAATCTTCATAGCGAAAATGATTGCTGCGAGTTCTAAGTCATGCGTCGGATAATTCAGCTCATGAGGTCTCAGCTGACAGGACGCGTATGCAACCACCCTACCATGTTGCATCAACATGCAACCCAATCCTCTAAACGACGCATCATGTAGATCTCGTATCCACCAGGACCAGATGGAATGGTCAACACAAGTGCGGTAGTCAGCTTCTACTTAAGCTCTTGGAAACTACCCTCGCACTTGTCTGTCCACACAAACTTTTCTTCATTCTTCAGTATTCAAGTCAACGGCGACGCTCAAGCAGAAAACCCTTCTACAAACCTTCTGTAGTACCCTGCCAAACCCAAGAAACTTCTTATCTCTATCACTGTCATCAGTCTTGGCCAATTGATAACTGCTTCAATCTTGCTTGGGTCCATGGAGATTCCTTCACCTAAAATCACGTGACCTAGAAACGCCACACGAGTTAACCAAAACTCGTACTTACTAAACTTGGCGTACAGCTCACGATTCCTCAAGGTCTGGAATACCATCCTCAAATGTCTTTCATGCTCCTCAGGACTTCTTGAATACACCAGGATATCATCGATGAACACGATCACGAACTGATCCAGATACTCTTTAAACACTCGGTTCATCAGATCCATAAAAGCAGCTGGGGCGTTTGTCAAACCAATCGGCATCACAGTAAACTCATAATGGCTGTATCGAGTATAAAACACCGACTTCGGTATATCCTCCTTTCTAATCCTCAACTGATGATACCTTGTCCTCAGGTCAATCTTTGAAAATATCGATGCTCCTTGAAACTCGTCAAACAAGTCGTCAATACTCGGCAGTGGATACTTGTTCTTGATCGTCACCTAATTGAGTTGATGATAGTCGATGCCCAAGCGCAACGAACCATCCGTCTTTTTCACGAACAGAACTGGTGCTCCCCAAGGTGATGCACTAGGATGTATGAATCCCTTATCCAACAAATCCTGCATCTGCACCTTCAGTTGGCTCAGTCTTGGGTGCTAACTCGATCACAAACTCGATCTCTCTCTCTAGCGATAAACCTGGCAATTCTTTAGGAAACACGTCTGGAAACTCTTAAACCACTGAGATGTCTTCAATCTTCAGCTCCTCAACTATCGTATCCATGCAGTCGACAAGTAACCCTGACAACCCCCGTCTAACAAACGGGTTGCCTCAAGCGATGAGATCAGGGTAATCAAGGGTCCTCTTCGACTCCCAGTAAACTCGAAACTTTCACCCCCTAACGGGTTAAACTTAATCGATTTACAATAGCAGTCCATCTTAGCTCGTTGTTTGGTGAGCCAGTCCATGCCAATTATCACATCGAAATCATACATGGCTAGAACTAACAAGTCTATCTTCCCCTCTCGCTCACCAATCACTAACTTACAACCAGTACAACCCAATGCAACTAACACCTTATCTTTCAACGGTGTAAATATACTAACCACTGACTCCAACAATTTAGGACTCAATCTTACCAGCTTAACAAACTGCTCGTGATCACATTAGGTGCATTCTCAGCCTGCCCTCTCGTGATAGCATACGTTCTTCCCTAAGCTGGAGATCTATTCAGTCCACCTTGTCGTGCGATCTGCGACACAAACCCAGCGATGGCGACGGCGGTAACTACTACTGTCCCATTGGTCTTCTAAGACAAAATCTAGCCTGGTAACCCTGTTGGCCATACTCGAAGCAAGCACCCGTCTTCAAAGGGCACAGGGCTGAACCATGTCGCCTTCCACAAAAGCGACACGCGTCATTCTGACTTGGCGCTGACTTGCCAACTCCACCCTTCCTATTGAGCAGAACATGAAACCTTCCTCCAGTCATGGGCTTCTTCCCAAACGGGTTTCCATCCCTATTTGAACTGAACCTTGAACCAGACACAGCAGTATGTTCACTCAAGTTCCTTTCTATCAGTTGTGCCCGATTATAAACCTCATTATAATCCTTCAGGTCAAATGGCACCAGTGGATTCTTCAGCTCTAGTCGGAGGCTGTTCTCGAACCACCGAACTTTCTCTTTCGGATCCTCTATCAGTCTTGGAGCGTACTGCGAAAACTCCGCAAACTTGGCTTCATATTAATCCACGGTTAGCATGCCTTGACGGAGGCACTGAAATTCCTCCATCTTCTGCTCTTGGGCGCTACCCGAAATGTACTTGTGATTGAAAGCTCTGAGAAAGGCATTCCATACCGAAACCACGCCTTCTGGGAAAACTGTACTTCCGGTGGCCTTCCACCAAGTATTAGCGTTACCCTGCAATCGGTAGACTACAAGGACAACCTTCTCTTCCTCACTTGCACATCGAAGTGCAAAAGCTTTCTCAAATCTTGGATCCAAAGCGACGCAACCCGGGATCTCCAGCACCATTGAACCTCGGTGGGTTCGGCTTCGGAATTGCTCGACGAGCTTATGAATCGGTCTCTCTCTCGGTACCACCACATTCTCAACTAGAACTTCGGCAGGTGCGACTATGGGTGCGGCCTCAGCGGCGGCGGCAACGGTAGCAGTAACAGCGGCTGCAGCGACGACAGCTTCATTCTAGACCTACAGCCCTATCAGTGCTCCCATAGCCTCAAGTGTCTGCATGATCCCTTCGATCCTAGGATCACCGGGGCTGCTACCCCGGACCAACGGGAGGCGATGCTACTCCACTTGCGCCCGGCCTCAACTTTGTGCTCTACCACGTCTACCTCAAGTACCGACCCTTGTTAGCGTCCTACCCCGAGTCACTGGACCGATGGTCCTCTTTCTAAGAGTCCTCTACTCCTGATCACTCATCTACAAGATCTTTATAGATACTTATTTTCCAATTCCAAAACCAGATTAGAATTCGTGTGATCTCACAAAACAATTTACCAAACAACTATCACTGACATGCACCAGCATAATCAAAGGTCTTTCCTACTAACTATCCCATAAACCATCGCACCTTATCACTCCATTCACAGACTCACTCCAATACCACTTAAACGTGGATGTCATGCCCCGAATCTCGAGTGCACACACATCCCTCTGTGGTCGATAAAAATTGCAACTTCCTAGGACCCGTCGCCGACCCATTCATTTTATTATGCATGCGGAAGCGAATAACAACACCCCTAACAACAACCAACATGGGACAGGAAAGCAGGACAACAATTTCGCAAACCAAAACATGCCTTTTATAAACACACAGGTTTATTTACAACAGTAGACTAGGCTATACACAGGAGTCTATGAAAACTAATAAGCCTACAGGTCCTTTAAGCACACGAATCCTCAACTGAAGACTATGAGGTCTCCTGGCAACTTGGGTCCACCACTGCACCACCAAGAGGGTCAGCCATACCCTCGCCAAAAGCGACCTCCAACATCGATATCGGGACCTCAAAATCCTAGAGGGGACCTTCCCTAGGTCCATTGAGCCTACTACGGTACCACGCTCTGAATCAATGGGGTACCCTCTGAGGTAGGCCCGCATCGACCCAAATGGTGGTCCTCACAAGTTCATAGACCCGGCTCCTTGGCCCCCTGGGAACAGGGATATCGATGACCTGCTCAGAAAACCTCTTCGGCTGACCAAAACGTTCCAGAGGAACCGCCATCTAAGGACCTAAAAATGTTGAGCCCACAACGGGGTGAGACAATGTCTCAGCAAGTTCACCCCCTAAACTCCGACTATGAAGGAAATACACCTAAAGGCCTAACCATACAAGTCAGAAGACTTACCTCGCCTTAGTTCCTTCCTGCAAGTCAGAACAATTTAAACACTCAACCAATCAATTAATCAATGCTCGCACAAGCTGAAACTACCGACACACATCGGTCCATCAATTCAATCGATCCAATGGATACCATGCAATCGACACATCTATCGACTCATACCATCTATTAAACCATACCATCTATTCATCCATCAATTCAATCAATGCTCACACAAGCTGATATGGATGCAATGCTCTCACAAGCTGATATAGATGGTAGCTCGCACAAGCTATATATATATATATATATGGCGGCTCACACAAGCTGATAGATAGATGATAGCTCGCACAAGCCGATAAGTGGATCGTTCCTCTCTCAAGCTGATAAATGATCATCGCTCTCACAAGCCGACATACAATGATCACACAAGCTGACCATGATGCTCACACAAGCTGACAATGATGTTCACACAAACTGCTAGATTCAATGCTCACGCAAGCTGCTACGGTACTTAAAAACCACTTACGGTGTCAAAACCCGACACCCGGTATTTTCTAGATAAATACCAAAACTTTACAATCATCACTCAATTGTACAATTTAACAATCAATTTGTACAAACTAACCACACCACTGCGATCAACATGAAATTCTAACGATCGGCCATCCCATAATTTCCGAAAAATATTAATTAATTAATAATTAAATAAATTCCGAAAATTAAATTTATTTAAACATAAATACTATAATTAAATATTATTTAATTTAAATAATTAATTAAATATTATTTAATTTAAATAAATAAATAAATAAATAAATAATTAATTAAACATCTAATCATGCTTACACTAATCTAACCGCATAATTAGACTAATCAATCCATCCACTAAACTAATCATTCATCTAATCTAATTAACATTTAATTAAGATAATCTAACCACCTAAACATGCTTAGCCTAATCTAAACACCCCTTAAGCATAATTGACTCCTAAGCAAAGTTTAGTGAGTAAACTCACCGGTTTAGCATTCTGGTGAGTGCACGGCGATGGCAACGCCAAGGCAAGTGATAAACTCCGAAGCGGCGACACCAACCACGGCCGGGAAGACACCTAAAACAGGCCTCAAAGTCCTAGAACCTTGCTAGCCTTCAGCTTCTGACCTTGGCCAAAGGAGTTGGAACCAACGGCCGGTTGAGGCCGAAACGACCAAGGAGGAGGACCGGCGGCTTGAACGGGTGGGCAGGGGCGACGGTGAGACTTCCAGTGACCTGGACGGCGGCATACAGTGACTGGACGACCTGCTAGACATGCGAGCAGAGGCGGACGGCAGCCCGAGGACGCACGGCGAGCAGCAGGATGCGAGCAGCGATGGTGCAGCTTGCGATGAGCGAACGGGCAGCGCTCGAGCCTTAGCGGGCGTTCGGACGGGCAGGGGAGCTGACTGGTCGGTTTCCCTAGTTTCTCAAGCTTCTCTCAAGCCTCAACAATGGAGAAAGGTGGGCTGGATGAGGGAGAAGAAGCTATTGAAGCAAGGGTGACCCCAAAGGCTTCTAAGGCCTCAACACTTGTCTCAATCTCTCTTCGCTTGCCCCCACTAGCCTTGGCCCTCACCCTCTGCCATTTGCAGCCACCAATCTTTCCCAAAAAGCTTGCCAAATAGTCCAAAATGTTGTGCACCATGGGGTCTACGAATTTTGGACATTTGCATATCAATTCCATTCAATTCTCACTCAAATCAATCCAATTGAAGCCCAAATATATCAGCCAAGGTGTCCTCATCCATCTCATGATTTTTCCCCGTCAATTGATCCAACTTGACGGCCAAAGATGCGATCAAAAACGGCCTTACTTTGCTTTTCCGCCAAAAATCTCGGTTTGCATAAAAATCTTCTGAGGATGAGTCGACATTCCTAAAATGAATTGTGACATGACAAAATTCAATTTCTGAAATCGGGTTTAAATTCGCGGTTAATTTCCATTTGACGCGATTTTAGCACGTCCTAGCCTACCGGTAGCTTTTAAGAATTTTCAGTGCAATTAACCCGTGGTCAATTATTTTCGAGCCACAATGACACGTTGGCAACTCTCAGTTGTCGTGAAAATCTTGAGGTTTCAAATACGGACACAGGGTACCAAAACGACAGAGAAATCGGTCTAGTGCCGATCGACAGGAATTTTGCAATTAGGTGGAATCACCCACACTTAATCACATACCTTTGTCTAGTCGACCTATCTCCGGTCTCTAATTAGTCTATGCCGTAATGACCTTTGCAAATTAGCGCGGTCGAGCAGTCGATTTCTAGTCGAATTCTCAAGTCTATTACGTTTAGATTCCTTAACGGCTTCACCTAATAGGCTAGTTATCCCTTGAGTGATCAGCTCAGAGAATATAACTAGAGGCATGTCGATGAAAAGCCCAACTTTTTTAATTGAAAACAGAATCAGAAATTTGAGATGCCATAGACACCCTTTGAAAGGGTATGAAGGGAGTTGTATAATGGTTGGCAGAACATATGCTCAGAAATTCCTCTCATTTTCTTGTCCCTTTTCCATCAAAGAAAAAGGAGGCGTTCCATTTCTCTTTTACAAGAACAATTGGCATTTATGCTGAGGAAATTGGATGTTTTCCTCGTGATTGCATTCAGACCAACGTGAAGTATTTTTGTTCATGATTCATTCGCAATTCAACGTTCGTTCCCAGCTAAATTGTTGACTGTGCATCGGATAGAGGTAAGTCGTCTTCCGCCGACTTCCATCCAACATTGGTATCAGAGCCCGGTCATGATTTCTGCCTTGTTTTTCATCTAATTTTCTCGTTTACCACATGATATCAAGATCAATAGATTGAATTCTACATTGTCTAGATGTTTATTTCTCATAAATGCAATCGAAACATCGAAAATGAACCGAAATGAAGAACGGGTTCGAGGTTGCGTACATCTATACGGTTTTGGCCATTTTTCGGAATACTTTTTCGACCAAAATCAATTTCTAAATACACAGAGTGAAAGTACTCATCGAGACAAGTCCAACGATAGGTCGAGTGCTGCCGAACGTGCCCACACGCGCTGCCAGAAGCCGCTGCGCGTGGGCTCCACCGCCCGACGCACCGGGCACGCCCGGCGCGTGAGTGTCACGCGCGCGTCGGCGAACCAACGTGTGCTGACGTCACCGCCGGCGGCAGTTGGCCGGCCGGCGACCCGACTCGAGACTGACTCGTGACCCAACCCAAGCGACGACTCGGTGACTGACCGGACCCGACCCGGACCCGACCGGACCCAACCTAACCATTGACTAGTCAACGGGTCCGGCTGTCAAATCGGTCGGACCGGTCTCCGATTGGACCCGCCGAATAGGTCGGGCGACCGGGATCCTTTGAGGATCGCTGGCGCGTGTGGGCGCGTGGAAGCTTCGATTGGAGTGTGGCTGGCGGCGTTTGGTTCGTATGATTGTCCTCTACACTGTGGTATATTTATTTTATATTTTTAAGTTTAATAAATGCATGAAATGTGTAGGGAACCCTGAGTGCGCGTATTTTTAGGGTTTAAATATGTTGTTTATTCTTTTTTTTTAGCTTGAATTTCTTATGGTTTTGGAAATACAGTAGCTTGCCTACATAAAAATGATATAATATATACTGTGTAGAGCTTGGTTTGATGGTAGCATGGTAGCATGTATATAATTTAATATACTTGCAATTTTCCAGTTCCAAGAAAATTAGAACAATGGTAGGAAATCCTTATTTTTCCATTACATGTTGAATTGCAGTTTTGATTGTTGTTTTAGCATGATTGTTTTTTCGTACATTGGTTCACATCATGCTATGTTTTTGTGTTAATGGAAAATGTAGAAATTACATGAGGTCATGTAATTATTTTTTTCTAGTGGGAATTCATAGGTTGGTAGAATTCGAAGGAGTTCTCACCTAGAACTTAAAATTTGCGCAAATTAAACTAATTAATTATAATAGGACAATCGTACATAGGAGCTGATTGGGAACATAGTGAACTTTTGTTTCTGTGTCTTTTGTTGAATTATCATTGATTTAGTTTGTCTTTGCTGCAAATTAAATATGTGTGTTACTCTGAAAAGTGTGCTTGTATTGATTCTGCATTTATTATGTCAATGTGTTATAGTAATTGATTATGGCTTCGGCATCCAAGACCATTGTGGCTGACCTCAATAAGGGTGAGAAGCTAAATAGTGACAATTATGATATTTGGCACCGAAAGGTTCAGTACATCCTTGAGGAGCAAGAGGTTTTGGAAACCCTTAACCATACCATGGATGAACCTGAGCATGAAACTTCAGCTTAACACAGGAGAGATCTAAAAGCTTATCAAGATTGGAAAAAGAAAAATAGCATTGCTCACATCACGTTATTGAGCTATATGCAAGATCTCATGTGTGAATTTGAAAGTTATAATAAAGCTCAAGCAATGTAGGTTGCCTTAAAAGATAAGTTTGAGGGTACATCTGCCACTAAGTTGAGAAGACTCACCATCAAGTTTGACACATACCGAAAGAGCCCAAATGTAAAAATAAGGCAGCATCTTCGGGAGATGTCAAACATGATTCGTGAGCTGAAGTCGGCAGGTCACCCCCTTACTGATGAACAGTAAGTTCAAGCTGTTATAAGATCTCTTCTCGACAATTAGGAGCATATGAAGATCAATATGACGCATAATGAGAATATTGTCACTTTTGATGATATAGCGCGTCATTTGGAATTAGAGAATGAGCGCTTAAAGGCTGTGAGATCCTCTATCCATGCTTATGTTGCTGAATCGAGTTCGCGCAAAGCTTCAGGCTTAAAGTGCAAAAGGAATTCTCAATTCAACAACAAAGGGAAGAAGACTAATCAGGCACCTAAAAGGGCTAAGACCTTCCAACGCAAGAAGCGTGGTGGGAAGGACAAGGCCAAGATGAAGTGCTACAATTGTGGCAAGATGGGTTACTTTGCTCGTGAATGCACATTGAGCCGAAAGAGGTACCCTATTACTCCATTACTTTAAGTAATGCTTTTGTTTCTAGCACTGTAATGCTTGCTAATCTCATCCAATGTGGACTGTAGATTCAGGAGCAACAGACCACGTAGTTAGAGACTGAGAAGCATTTGTGGAGTATCGTCGGATACAACCCGAAAGAAGATGGATATATATTGGGAATAACTCAAGAATTGAAGTGAAGGGTATCGGCACATGTAAATTAATTTTACGTGGTGGTCGAAGCCTATTCCTACATGATGTCCTCT
This sequence comes from Eucalyptus tenuipes, assembly GCA_014182365.1. Classification (NCBI taxonomy): domain Eukaryota; kingdom Viridiplantae; phylum Streptophyta; class Magnoliopsida; order Myrtales; family Myrtaceae; genus Eucalyptus; species Eucalyptus tenuipes. Next base: position 13,323,888 of record CM024543.1, read on the forward strand.
ATGCTCCAGATATTCGACGAAACTTGGTCTCCGTAGTTGTTCTTCTTAGCCTAGGTTATGTATTGAATTTTCATGGTGATTGTCTTGACATTTTGTTTGGAACAGTTTATTATGGTTCAGGTCATGTATTGAATGGTTTTATAGTGTTAGACATTGACTATGATCAGTACAATGTTATTGTTGATGGTTGTTTTTCTTTAATTGCATCTTCTAGTAATGTTGAGATTCATGCAAGTACTTGGCATGCTAGATTAGGTCACATCAGGTTCCAAAGAATGCAAAGATTAGTTAGAGAAGGCCTTTTAGGGTCACTCACTAACGTTAATCTACTTGTATGTGAACATTGTCTAGCGGGAAAAACAACTAGAAAACCATTCGATAAAGGGACTATAGCCGAATTTCCATTGCAACTCGTACATTCTAACATATGTGGTCCTTTGAATGTGAGGGCGAGGCATGGAGCCTCATATTTAATCACTTTCATAGATGACTTCACGCATTTCGGTTATGTCTTTCTGATCTCCCAAAAGTCAAAAGCATTAGACTGCTTAAGACTATATATATCGATGGTAGAGAATCGGTTGAATAAAACAATAAAGGCATTGAGAACCGATCGCGGACGTGAGTATCTATCGGAGTAATTCAAGGCTCTTTGTGATGAAAATGGAATTGTACATCAATTGACTATTCCTGGTACTCCACAACAAAATGGGATAGCTGAGAAAAGGAATAGTACTCTATTGGAAATGGTTAGGTCTATGATGGCGCAAGCAAATTTATCTATCTCCTATTGGAGAGATGCGTTATTGACTGCTGCCTATGTACTTAACCGAGTGCCCTCAAAATCAGTCTCTTCCACCACTTATGAATTATGAACTGGTAGGAAACCAGACTTAAGTATTCTACGTCCATGGGGATGTGCAGCTTATGTTCATGATTCTTCCCATAAATATGGAAAATTAGGTCCTAGAGGGAAGAAATGTATCTTTATAAGATATTCTAAACACTCCAAAGGATACGTGTTCATAGGTGAACAAGCTGATGGAAGTATGACTGAAATGGAGTCACAAGATGTCATATTCTTGGAGAATGATTTTCCTAGTAGAGGTGAGATTAATAAGGACTTCTAGTTATATGAGATGGAAGATCCTAATAACACACCCACTAATGTTGTAAAGGAAAATGAAGATTTACCTCAACATACAAGACCTAGTGGGAGTGTTGCATCACCTGGCGAATTGAATTCAAGAGAAATTCAATTGCGTAAAAGTAATCGTAAAAGTATTCCCTGTCATCGTTTTGAGATTGAAGGAGAAGCATTTATGATTGCTCAGAAAGACGATGCTGAGCCTAAGACTGTTCAAGAGGCTCTCTCATCCTCTGATAAGGAAGAATGGAGAAAAGCTTTGGAAGATGAAATGGAGTCAATAAGGGCAAATCATGTCTAAGACTTGGTTGATCTACCACCCAATCGTAAGGCCATTGGAAACAAATGGGTCTTTAAGATTAAGCGAAGGGCGGATGGATCCATTGAAAAGTATAAGGCCCGTCTTGTGGTGAAATGTTATACTCAACAAGAGGGTATAGACTATGAGGAAACATTTTCACCAGTTGTAAGGTTTGCCTCAATACGCCTTATCCTAGCCATCGTTGCACATTTGGACCTTGAATTACATCAAATGGATGTAAAGACGGCATTTCTCAATGGAGAACTAGATGATGAAATCTATATGAAACAACCAATAGGTTTCATAGTTAAAGGTCAAGAGCATAAAGTTTGCAAGCTTCATCGCTCAATATATGGCCTTAAGCAATCATCTAGACAGTGGTATCTTCGTTTTTATCGAGCCATAACAACTTTTAGTTTCACGATGATCGAAAAAGATCACTGTGTATATGTTAAGTGATCCGAAGATAAATTTGTGATTTTATCACTTTATGTGGACGATATTCTATTGGCTGGAAATGATAAGGTTTTGGTTATCACCATAAAAGAATGGTTGTCCTCCAATTTTAAAATGAATGACATGGGAGAAGCTGCTTATATATTAGGAGTTAAGATCGAAAGAGATCGATCAAGGAAACTCCTTGTTTTATCATAAGAGTCTTATATATTGAAGATTCTTGAACGTTTCAATATGCAACACTTTAATCCCATTGATACCCCTGTCATGCAAGGTGAAGGCCTAAGTACTAAGATGTGTCCTAAGACTCCAGAAGAAAATAAAGTGATGGAAATTGTTCCTTACGCTAGTGCGGTCGGAAGTTTGATGTATGCTATGATGTGTACTCAACCTGACATATGTTATGCCGTGGAATTAATGAGCCGATATCAATCAAATTCTGGTCAAGCACACTAAAAAGCAGTGAAGAGGATCCTGAGATACTTGAAAGGCATTATGGACTATCGACTTTGTTACCAAGGGAATGATTTACGCCTATTAGGCTATTCAAATGCTGATTGGAGTGGAGACCTAAATGGGCGTAAATCGACTTCTGGATATGCATTCTTGCTCAATGGAGGTGCAATTTCTTGGAATAGCAAGAAACAGACATGCACGGCCTTGTCTACGATGGAGGTAGAATTTATTGCATGTTCTGTCGCAGTGCAAGAAACAGTATGGTTAAAAGGTATCTTGAAAAATTTGGCCACTATCACTGAGGTTCCAAGACCGGTGATAATTTATTGCGATAGTCAAGCAGCCATTGCCTATGTCAAGGATCTTAAGTATCATGGAAGGACGAAGCACATTGACATAAAGAACGACTTCATGAGAGATATAATAGCGCAGAAAAAAGTGATCCTACAATACATTTCAACCAATAGAATGGTTGCTGATCCATTTACGAAGACTATTCCTGGAGACATATTCTTGATCCACAGGATGTCACTAGGATTGCATAGAATGTGATATGTGTTATTGTAGAGGATCATTGGTTTATGTATTTGTGGACATATGTATTGTACTTGTTTGTTTATTAGTGACTTGATGTTTTATCAATAAGTACAAATTTATTATGAGACTAGCACAAACACACATATATTGTTAAAAAGTATGTCGGCAGGCAATGATTGGCTCACTCACACGAGCAATCACCTCAAGTGCTATGGTTAGCACATTGAGATGAGACATTATGTACAAATAAATGCTGAAGAGCAAGTTTAGTACATAAAATTATATGTCGACTTGATTGGAGTCAAGATGAGGTCTGTGATTTGTTTATAATAAGACCGAACATGATAGTCCCACAATCATGTCTGCCTGAAAGATGCCGAACGCGAGTACTTAATTGGGCGCTATAGAAAGGGAGCTGATATAGCACTCGAGCTAAACATGAGTACGTGAGAAGCATGTGACTATGTTTAGGCTAAGATACGTATAATGGATATATTTAATAAATGACATACGCTCTTAAAGAAAGAGAAATCCATTATAGCATGTAATTCATACTACATGTGCATTGTACGACCAACAAGGGAAGGTGAGTAAAGTTATCCCTATTTACTCATCGTGTGAGCCCTTGAGGTAATTTATGATTTACCTCATTTGTGCCCTATGTTACTTCTGACTATGTTCTCGAAATGAAATATCAAAGTTGCTACTTTAGCATGTTACTGGCGGTCATGAATAGATATCGCTTTATGGGACGTGTCTAGGAAAGCAATTGTTCTGAAATGGAGAGAGACATGAGTGCGAAGGAAGACTATTGTTGTTTTACATCTATCACATGTATTTACTAGTCGACCAATTATATCGCCTTATGTGGTTGCGGATATAATTGTAAATACATGGTGTTTTTTAGAATAGTCAAGTATAGCCTTTAAGAGATAGGTATACTTGGATTGATGTAACAAAATATGTCTGGGGCACTGTGAAACATCGATTGTTTATTTTTTTTGGGTTGTAGCCATTATGTCATCCCTAACATGTGCATAATTTGAGCTCTCACATGCAGGTGTACTCACTGATCACACAGCTTATTTGCCAATATGAATTGTTTTATAAAGTTGATGAATGTTGAATGCCTTATATTCTTGATAGAGCGCTATCAAGCCCATCATGTCCGAGTGGGAGATGATGTACTTAATTAGTACGTCCATGATGGGGTTCGATTGAAACGCACCGTTTTGTCTTGATATGCTACGATGGAAAGACACCCTTTGAAAGGGTATGAAGGGAGTTGTATAAAAGTCTTCTGAAGATAACCGTTAGCACGGTTGGCAGAACATACATTCAGAAATTCATCTCATTTTCTTGTCCCCTTTCCATCAAAGAAAAAGGAGGCGTTCCATTTATCTTTTACAAGAACAATTGGCATTTACGCTATGAAAATCGGATGTTTTCCTCGTGATTGCATTCAGACCAACGTGAAGTATTTTTGTTCATGATTCATCCACAATTCAATGTTCGTTCCCAGGTAAATTGTTGACTGTGCATCGGAGAGAGGTAACTCGTCTTCCGCCGACTTCCATCCAACAGTTTCTTACCGGCTCTCTTTCCACAATGAGTAAAAATTTTTGTAATTGGCTAGCAAAAGATAAATATGTTTGAAGAAGATGAAGAACTTTGAAAACTGACGTATGCAACATCCATGGAATTTTCATTCGTTGTTTATTTATTTCAACGAAATGACCTGATCTTAAATTGATTGCGGAAAATCCCAAACCTACAGGTGAAGATAAAATGCATACCAATTTACAAGATACAATTATAGTAATAGTAAAGCACATCTTTCACACATTACAACCAATTGTTATTTGTCAAAATCTATCAGGGAACAATATAAGTCTTCATATTGCTATTTTCCTAATATTCATGTAACATATAGGTTACACAAGCAATGTACCATAGGACGATCCCTTCTTTTATTTGTAAGAAACAACCAATTTCGCCCTCTAAAATATTCTCTCTTATTTCTCCTAAAGTACAATTGAATTTTTCTAAAATTTCACATGGTAAAGTTGCACTTTCGTTGATGATGATAATGACAATAATAACAATGATGATGATGATGATGATGATGATGGATTTTACCTTGGACAGTAACTCTGTTTTGACCAGCGTATGTTGGCGACCTTTTAGTTTTTCTTCCATATGCTTGGCAAGGTCTTCATCAACTCCTTTAACACTCACACTTTTCAAGCTCTCAATATGATTAAAGCCATCAGCTGTCCCTAGCTTCTCGCATTGCCTGATTTCCAACTCTTCGAGACTATGCATCGCCCCTTGCTCAACAACCAATACTTCTAATTCCTCAAGCATCCATGGTTTTAGGATGCGAAGTTTTAGAAAACTTGCTTTGCAAGGCAAGCTTTTGCCGGTGAACGATCGAGCCAATAACCTGAGAACAATCAAATCTTTCAGGTCGTATAGGGCCTCCATTGGATCACCTTTCGGTCTTGACATTGACAAGGTGAGCGCTTTCAGATTCTTACAGACCGACAAGAAGCTTGGAACAGACTCCAATGATCCGAGCAAATACACGTTTGAAAGAGATGGGGGCCATTTCATTTCACTCAAATTGAGCACTGCAAGCTGGCCTAACAGGTCCCTCGATCTCAATCTCAGGGACTCGAGCCTGGTCAGGCTCGAAAAGCATTCGGTCACCGCCTTCACTGCCCCGGGACGGCATGTCACGCCCAGCTTCTTCAGGCTTCGCAGCTTCTTCAACACTCTTACATGGGGCTCTTACCAGTTTCTATGAACAGACCCCATAGCGTCTTGAGTTTACAATATGGAGGCTTCCCTGATATAACATGGTGTGGGATGGACTTTCCGAACGATGCTTCGCTCAGGTACAGATGTCGGATATTCTTTGCATTCCAAATGGCGCTCGTGACTTTGGTGATGTTGGTGTGCTTCAGATCTAATGTCTCTAGGAGCAACAGATACCCGACTGATTCCGGAATGGAATCCAGAATCGTCCACCTCAATCCCAAATACCTTAGGTTCGACAGTATATTTCCAAAGTTCTCAGGGAGTACAGGCTTGTAAACACCCTCGAGATCAAGTACCCTTAGCAAATATAGGTGTCTGTCTAAAAGTTTTGGTTTAAGAAGATTTTGTGATGCATCAAGAACTACGATGTGTAAAAGAACTGAGGAATTTTGGAATGAGAATTCTGTCAATCATTGCCACAGAAAAGCAACATATATACAAGAAGATACAGCTATCAAACAAACTCCTAATTAGGCTAAACTACCAAAAATACAAGGACCACACAATAAAAAGATATGCATACAAAACTTCCTAAGTAAACAGCCTAAATAAAAGGCCTAAATAAAAGCATATCACAGCTGCCTTTCCAATATATTTGCCTTTCCAATACCCCCCTCAAGTTGGAGCATGGAGATCTCGAATGCCCAACTTGCGAAGAAGAAAGTTAAATTGATCCTTTCCCAACGCCTTCATGAAGATATCAACTGGCTGCATTGAACTACGTACATAATATGTTTGAATGTAACCATGAAGTATCTCATTATGAATAAAATGACAATCCACTTCAATATGCTCGGTATGCTCATGATAAACGGGATTGGCGGCTATATGTAAAGCTGTCTGACTGTCGCAATGCATGCGCATAGGTTGAGAATGTGCCACACCAAGAGAATCCAATAATCCTTTCAACCACTTAAGTTCACAAACTGTAGTACTCATAAACCTGTATTCAGCTTCAGCGGATGAGCGAGACACTGTCTGTTGCTTCTTAGTCTTCCACAAGATAGGTGATTCTCCCAAAAGAACAAAGTAACTAGTCAAAGATCGTCTCATCAAAGGACAACTAGCCCAGTCAGAATCGCAGTAAGCAGACAATTTGAGGTCACAATTGGCATGCAATATAATACCTTGACCTGGATTTCCTTTCAAATAACGCAGAACTCTCACAGTTGCCTCCCAATGAGTTTTCTTTGGCCGCTGCATGAACTGTGCAAGAATATGCACACAGTAAGACAATTCAAGTCGAGTTATTACTAGATAAATAAGCCGACCCACTAGGCGCCTATACTGAGCAGGGTTGTCTACATCAGTGCTCTTAGTAAGGGCCAACTTGTGATTTAGTTCAAGAGGAGTTTCAGCTGGCTTAGAACCCAGCAATCTGACCTCAGAAATCATATCCAACGCATACTTACGTTGACACAAGAAAATGCCATCTGAGTTTCTCGCCACTTCAATCCCCAAGAAAAAATTCAGCTTCCCCAAGTCTTTTATATGAAAACAACAACTCAGATAGTTCTTCAACTTTTGCACAGCGGAAATATCATTACCGGAGATAATGAGATCATCAACATAAATAAGCACATTCAATTGAGCAGTCCCAACTCGAAAAGTGAACAAGGAGTAATCTGAATATGATTGCTAAAATCCATAAACTTTCAAAGATGCAGCCAATTTCACAAACCAACATCTAGGTGCTTGCCACAAACCGTATAGAGATTTCCGAAGTCTACATACCTTCCTTGATGATTGAGAGGCAAATCCAGGCGACATCTTCATGTAAACCTATTCCTCCAAATCGCCATGTAAGAAAGCATTTTGAACGTCCATCTTATGAAGTTCCCAATTCTTTGCAGCCGCAACGGCAAGAAAGGTGCGTACAATGCACATTTTTGCCATAGGAGCAAAAGTCTCCTGATAATCTATGCCTTCAACTTGATTATTTCCTAGTATCACTAACCACGCCTTGTATAGTTCAACGCTTCCATCAGAATTGTACTTAATTTTATACACCCATTTGTTCCAATTGCTTTCTTCCCAGGCGGCAAATTTTCGACTATCCATGTGCCATTATCTTCTAAAGCCTGTATTTCTTTACACATGGCCTCTCTCCACCATTCATCTTTAATTGCTTCCGCATAAGAGTTTGGTTCATGTCCTGTAGTAATTGCTGCCAAGAAACACCGGTGTTGCCCATAAAATTTTTCATAACTCACATAACGTGCTATAGAATAAGGCGTACCTGAGGAATCGGATTGGGCAGATGAGCACGTCAAGGGGCTTATTCTGATGGTGTTTGTCACATAATCTTTCAAATAAACAAACGGTTGCTTGACCCTTTGTCCCCTGCCTAGTTGCTCTTCGATGACTTCACTTATTTCCACATCCTCATTGTTTATGTGGATCAATTCCTCCAATTCATGATTTGCCTCATTTTCTCTATCTACACTTTCGGCATGCTCCTCTCTCAAGTCACTTTTTGAATCATCAACTTCATCACCCAACTCCATAACTCTATTTTTAATGAGTTCATCACTTACTGTTTTCTCATCAGCATATGGAAATTCTGTTTCAACAAACACTACATCTCTTGATACAAAGTATTCACCAATTTCTAAATCATACAATCTCCACCCCTTCTTTCTCAACGGATAACCAACAAAAACACACCGACGACTTCTACTAGCAAATTTATCTTATCCTGACTCTGATTATGCGCATAGCATAAACAACCAAAAATCCGAATATGTTTGTAAGAAGGAGGTTGGCCAAAGATAATCTCATATGGGGTTTTACCATTCAATAATATAGATGGAGTCCTGTTAATCAAATACCCAGCTGCGAATACACATTCTCCCCAAAATTCTATGGGTTAATTTGCTTGGAAACGCAAAGCTCTTGCAACATTAAGGATATGGCGATGCTTTCTTTCCACTCGGCCATTTTGTTGAGGTGTTCCAACACAAGAAGTCTGATGCAATATCCCATGTTCATCTAAATATTCTTCCAAACACAAAAATTCACTTTCATTATCACTTCTAACAATTTTCACATTTTTCTCAAATTGGCATCTAACCATCGCAATAAACTTCCTAGGAACACAAGCCACTTCATTTTTTCCATTCAGCAAATATATCCACACAGCACGAGAGTAATCATCAACAATCGTCAAGAAATAAATTGCTCCACATGAAGCTGGAACTCTATAAGGTCCCCACAAATCACAATGTATCAATTCAAAACAATCTTTAGCTTTATTGTCACTAGAAAAGAAGATCTCTCTTGTTTGTTTTGCTCTAAAACAAACCTCACAAGTTTTATTGGTTTTCCTAACCATTTTGCCAGCTTCTAGAATTAACTCCACCACCTAAGACGAAGGATGACCCATTCTTTTATGCCAAAACTCAAAGGATTCCATATCAGCTACCGTGCAAGCATGTACCGAAGTCACTCCTTTGAGAAAGTAAAGCCCCTCGTGTTGCTCACCCGCTCCAATCAAGTTCCTCGAATTTAGGTCCTGTATAGCACATATTTTGTTAGTGAGTTGGATAACCAAATTTGAATCAGTAAGAAGTTGTGATACATAAATTATATTGCATTTCAAATTGGGCACAAAAAGAACTCGTTGCAATTTCAAGTCTCCTCCAAGCAACACAGTTCCTTCTTTCACTGCCATGGTCTTTTCTCCATCAAGTAACTTAACTGAGCATGGCACAATGTCACGCAATTCTCTCAAAAATGCCAACATTCCTGTCATATGTTGGGAAGCTCCTGTGTCAATAATCCAAGGAAAAATACTCTGTTTAGCTGTCAGCCTCTCATAGGCACCATTCTGATGAGAACTTAACATTCCCAGTAAAGTTGCCCACTGCTCATCATTCAATCCACTAAGATCGGTCACAACTCCCCGCCCACCATCAACTCCGGTTGCCTATGAGACGTTGGCATGAGCACCTCCTCCCTTGTTACGTCCACCTCTATTATTACACTTTTGACCACTACCTTGTCCAGCAAAGGTTCCAAGTGGTCTATTACCCCACCATTCTAGATATCCTATCAGCCTGGAAACAACTTTCAGCATCATGTCCCTCTCGGTTGCAATTAGAATAAAACGGGATTTTATCTTTATCCCCCCTTGAATTTTGACCACCTCGCCCGGATTGCAAAACTCATGGGATTGCTTCTTTCATCCTTGGTTCGTGTCATGGTTCGCACTCGCTCTTGCTGAACAACCATAGCATAGACACGATTTAGATTAGGCAAAGGTTCAATGCTCAAAATATTAGCGCGCACTGTTCCATATCCTTCTTCATCTAAGCCCATCAAAAACTGATGAACTCTCTCTTCTTCACACTTTCTTTCCAATTCAATGGTAAAATTTCATCAACAACCTATACAAACACACACTAGTATCTGATCATAGTTATTTATTTCATCCCACAAGATTTTGAGTTTACCGAAATAGGACACGATGGGTTGAACATCCTGCCTACAATTGGCCAAATCCGATCTCAGTTGCTATATCCGTGGACCATTCCCAATTGAGAATCTCTGTTTGATATCCTCCCACAGATCTTTCACATTCTCCATGTGAGAGATAGTCGAGCGAAGTGTCGGTTCAATGGTATTAAACACCCAAGAAACCAACATGGAATTAACCGTCCACCAATCTTCAAGTTCCAGCGAATCATCTGCTGTTTGCTTGACAAATCCATCAATAAAACCATATTTCTTCTTGGCTCGTAATGCAGTCCGCATAGCTCGCGCCCATTCTTCATAATTCTCGCCCTTCAACTGAACTTGGGTAATCAAGTTACCCGAGTTGTCATTCGAATTCAGTGTGTAAGAGCTAGAGGTTTTCTTGTCTGGTCCAAAACTCTCCTCACCTTTTTTTCCATCAGCCATGGCTCGATACCATGTAAAAGAACTGAGGAATTTCGGAATGAGAATTCTGTCATTCATTGCCACAGAAACACAACATATATACAAGAAGATACAGCTATCAAACAAACTCCTAATTAGGCTAAACTACCAAAAATACAAGGACCACACAATAAAAAGATATGCATACAAAACTTCCTAAGTAAACGACCTAAATAAAAGGCCTAAATAAAAGCAGATCTGCCTTTCCAATATATTTGCCTTTCCAATACGATGTCTCTCCCTTGGGTCTCAAGCTTACTGGTGTTAAACAACGCAAAAGACCGAAGGCAATGGACCTGGCAACTATAATGTCCTTCCGCTGTGGTTTGGCCTCGCACCTGTTGATGCTGGGCACTCTGCTTGGGGTTGGGGCCCGTGACCCTTGTTTCTTCCTCTATCCTAAGAAGTCCGAATTCTTTTGCTTTCTGGCGAAAAAATTCATGAAGACAAAAGCAGGCATGCGACATGATTGGGCGCTACCTTCCGGTTTTCGCCGTACCACACAGATTAAGTTCCTTCTCTCTAATTGGCGAAAGCAGTCCTCTGCTGACAGCGATCGTTCCAACCCGTTAGCAGCCTCTGCCAATAACCACTCAGCAGTGCGCCAAATCGGTAGCGTGCGAATAAAATGCCAAAAAATTCACTGCATAATGCTTATTGTGTTGCCCTCAATGGTCTCTACGATGATAGGAAAGAATTCACGATAATATTGTTCGTCTGATATGTGTGCACTCAATCCATTATGTTTGGTAAATGGTCGAACCGGGTTTGGAAGCGTCATATTATATATGTCCCCAAACCGGGTTTGCACTCAACCCATTTGGCTCTTATTTACCCATTTTCTTTCCTTATGATTTGAATGATGATGTGTGTCAAGACACGTGGGCATTCCACGTTGGATCTGTTATTCTCTTCATCAAATCCGTCTTGCAATCTTCTGGCACATATGTTGACGTATATACATTTTAACGGGATATTGGAAGGATAGATTTGGATTAGGGGTACCATTTTGGAATTTTTTTATGAAATGAAAATTAGCTTGGATAAATGTGTCATGAGATACTTATTTGAGATATTTTATGAGACAAAAATTAGTTTCAAGTAAATGTATTATGAATATACCAATTTGAGATTTTTAATAGTATCAATCCATAATTATATTATGATAAGCTCCTCTAAATTTTGCTTCTAAGATACACATAGGAATATTGAACATTTTGCTAGAATGGCAGCCTCTTCATTGGAACAAAAAGTTTCATTGCTTCATTCATAAAAGTAGCTGACCCCTTAAAAAAATCGATTGCCTACTTAACTGTAAAGTTGCACATTAACTTTAATTTTAACTATACATCTGTCTATATAAATATATTATAACAAGCTCTTTTTTAATATTGATTCTAAAATTGACCCTTGGGATTGTATATTGATAGAATTGAGAAATCAAAAAGATATGCCAAAAAAAGTAATTATGTATATTTCAATACATCATAATGAACATTATATTAGCCTATATATAGGCTTTATGAGACAAATATCTAAAATAACATATATCAAGATATGCACAAATAAGATATTAGTGCAATCTTGATTGATATACACAATCAATATTAATATCATAATTGTCTGTAACATAAGATAATATTCTATAGAAAATTTTAAGGATCTCTAATATAATATCACTATCATCCCCTCAAACTCAATGCGATATCGAAGTAGTTAACTATTTGAATTAATTCGAATAGTGCCATGAAAACTTGTTTCTCTAACAACACCTCAGGGCATCAAGCTTTTCAATCCATGGTGGGGCGATGTGTGAGGCAGCGCCTTTCAAATCTAGCTCATTTGAGGGTAGCGAGTCTGGCAGTGGTGTGGGCTTCTTGAAACGATGTGTGAAAGGTTGAGAATCAGAAGGGAAACAGCAAGTGGCCAGCGCGGCTGGCTTGCAATATAGACGTGGCCTATACGGCTAGCTTGGAAAATAGTTATTGGAATGCGGTCTGTGTGGCTAACATTAAAAGAAAGCTACCTCCATGAAAATGGCTCAACCAGATGACACGGTCAATGCAATTAGCTTCGAAACATGACTATCATGGAATGGACTCAATTAAGTGCCTCCTCATATGATATTTGTGCACATGAAGTGAACACTATTGAGCAACAATGATGGGGATGGATTTGTTTAGATGTGTACCGAGATGCATTGGGTGCATCAAGTGTGAAATGCATCTGGTGCACTCAGGTTTCCACGAGAACGAAGACTCTAATACCATGTGGGATTTTGGATAGGATTACTATCAACAATTCTAAAATATTAAGATTTAATATGAAATTCTGAAAATCCTTCAAATTCCCCCATTGGAAATTTGATTTGACTAGATGGATTTAACAATTTAGATAATATATCCAAATGAATTCTTTCTTAGTAATACACCTAAAATATGTAATAAATATAATTACTATATAATAAATTTAAATATTAAATTAAATATTTATATTCTAGAATAGATAATATATTATTCTTTTTTCCTTATGGAGTATGAGTTTTCATTTTTTTTCATCGGGTTTGGGTAGAGACCAAAAGTCTTGGATTTCATGAGATTTAGTCAATTGTCTTGATCGTGGAATATCATTGAGAAATAGGAATAGAATAGTATATTTTTAAACATTCTAATGGCCCTCTCCTCATTGCAAGAAAAAGTTATTGCGTTCTACACAAAATTAGCTGCCACCTCAAGGAAAATTAATCATTTATGTTGAATATTGACTTTAATTTTTTTCTTTCTCCAATTAAATCTACAATTTAAATTGCTTTAAATTGTCATTAACTATATTCTTTCTTAATTTTTCTATTTTCCTTTTCAACTTTTATGTTGTCAATCATGCTCAAAGTCTAACGAAGGCTAGTAGCAAGGAATTTTATTATAGAGACATGCATTCCCTCTCTATAGGTAGATTTTTTAATTTAAACTACCGTATATGGTAAGACTAGGGTTTGATTAAGAGAACAAAGAATAAAAGTCACTTATAAAGAAATTGGAGGTCCTTACACTTTTTGGAATTATTCAATTAGGTCTCTGAATTTTGTTTTGTACAATCGAAATCCTAAAGTATACGTTTCAAAATTATGGACAAAAATAATCGCGTGACCAATAAGTCGCCATTGGACATTGAAGTGGTGTACTACCTAACCATTGGACCTCGTCGATGGCATGGATGTCCCCTCCCTACTCTCCTACAGCCACCTTCAAAATTGGGCAATTCATCATCACTTGCTTCTTCAACGTGTAACCGAAAAACAAAAATCTACCACGGATGGTCGACCCCGCCATTTGAGCGATGGAAAGTACACAGCCAAAGCTAGACAGAACGAAGGAATCGGCGAGAAAGGCAAGTGATGAGAAAGGCTGTTATGTCCGACGTAGAACTGAAGTAAGGCCATCAGAGCCCTCTCAGTGCTGTTGAACATATCTGATCCGTGAAGCAGCAGTGCTTCGAAGGATCGCCGGCCTCATGAATGGATTTTTGTCGGATAGCGCGCTTGAGTCGAAGATCAAACGCAGAGTAGACGAGGATGATGGGGATCGCGCAAGTTCTGCGGGTTGAATCTACTCATTTGATAATGAGAGGAAATTTAAGCTACTGTCGCAGTAGGAGTCGATTTAGCATGTTTATTGGAAAAAAAGGATATTGAAAGTATCATAATTTTTGTATGACATTCCATTTAATTCTAAAACTTGTAATCAGATTACTCTAGTACCTAGCTTTTCTAATAAAATGTTAATGCCCACATATTAGCTAGGCACACGACCTAGTGATAAGGGAATTGGGTTGGGTGAGGTGGGGTGGGGTGAGGTGTAGTGGGGTGTTTAAGTGGGGTTTTTAATTTTAGGGAGAATTACTAAAAAGGTCATATATCTATTGCAATTGTGTCAATTCAGTCCTAAACTTTTTTAGCCAATTTAGTCATAAACCTTTTACAATTACACCAGTTTAGTCCATCCGGCCATCGTCGGCCGGCCAGCAAAAACTAACATGATAATTTTTGAATTCTTTTTTTCTTTTTCTTTCTTAACCACCTTCTCCTTCCTCTGGCCGGCCGGCGCCTGCCAATGGTGAGGCTCGTCCCCGTGGCCACTAGCGAAGGCGAGCCTCACCCAGCAACGGCGAGGTCAACCCTCGTCTTGGCTAGGCGAGGCCCCACCAAACCTGGCGAGCCTCGCCAAGCCAAGGCGACGGTCGACCACGCCAGTGGCCAGCGAGGCTGCTGTCGCCAGATTTGGCGAGGTCGAGCCTCCCCGTCCTTGAGCGAGGAGCCTTGCCGACCATTGGTGAGGTCGACTCTCGCCTTGCCGGCGAGCTCGGCCTTGCCCAACCGGAGCGAGGGTCGACCTCGCTAGTGCCGGTGAGCTTGGCCCTCGCCATGGCCGGGCGAGGCCAAGCCTTGCCAGATCTGGCGGGGCCTCACCCAATGACAAGGAGGCCGGCCTAGCCATTGGCCGGCAAGGCCGACCTCGCTGGCCAAAGGAAGGAGAAGTGGATGAAAAAACATTCAAAAATTCAAAAAAATAATTTAAAAATGCCACGTCAGCCTTCGCCAAATAGCCATTGCCGCTCGGCGTCCACGTCAGTGCCGATCAGCCAATTTTGGCTGGATGGACTAAACTAGCATAATTGTAAAAGGTTTAGGAATAAATTGGCAAAAAAAAAAAATTATGACTAAATCTCTCAAGCTTCACTCCGCTCCGACCCGGACGTGTAATCATCGAGTCCCACCAGATCTTCTGGGCGGCCTCACATAATGATTGCACAATTCACAGAAAGATTCGACCGTTGGCTTCGACGCACTTGGTTTTCTTTTAAAAATGGAAGCCATCCGCAACGACGTGGCCTACAAGAGTCCAGACCCCCCCTTCTCTTGCTTCCCCTTAAGTGACAAGGGGGGTAAGGTAAGGAGTAGTAACAGAGTGGCTCGGTCATGTCATCGATAGGCCTCTCCTTATTCATTCTATCTATAGAGCGGGGCCGCGGACCAACAATCCAGCAAAAGGGCTAATATTGACATAATTGCAATAGGTTTAAGATTTTTTTGGTAATTCTCTCATTAATTTTAAGTGTGGGATTCAACTTCAATGCTATGCTTAGAAACAAAGTAAAAATATGATAAATAAAGGAAAGTTAGAGTAAGATTAAAAAAAAAAAAAGTCAATAATGCCTATATAATTTTTTATACAAAAAGAAGAAGAAGAAGAAAAATGTTCATGAAGACGATGAGATGTCCTTTAATCAGAAAACACCGCACTAAAGCAATTTTCTCTTGATTGCTCTCTCTATTTCGTGTTCATTATTCTTGCTCGCTCGCTCTCTCTCTTTACTCAAGCCTCGAAGCTTCAATGGCAGTTACCCTCGTGAAAGGTATATCTCTCTTCTCCATCCCCTTTCATTACCATTCTCCTTCAATACTCACGATGGAATGTATATAATTGACGGCGCTGCAGGCGTGCACATACATTCATCTATTGTTTCGACTTTGGCAGTATGCTTAGCAAAATAGATATTCAAGAGGAGATTTATGGATCATCTTGTTCTTAGGATGTACGCACACCCTAATTCCATCATCGGTTCAGAGGAAGCATCACTATCACCATCATCTACTGGCGAATGAGAGCTTCATTGAAATCTAAAGGTTGGGATATTTAGGATCTCTAGCAGCAGAGCTTGCAAGGATTGATCGATGAATCCAGCACTATCTAGGAAGCAGGGCAGACCTGGGAGGTGGCAATATTACAGTGGAGGGCAGATACACAATGAAACTTGCGATTGCTTGATTTGTTTGAGTTAAGATTAAAAGTTGGGGTAAACATGCTGAACAACATGGTTTAGGAAAAAACATGGCTTAGGAAAAACTTCCATCTCCGTGAAAAACCCTCTCGAAATGTAGAGCATCTTTCTACCGTTTTTGGTAGTTTCCTCTCTATCCCAAACCCTCACCCTCCAATTCTTCCTTCAGCTTCGGGCTTTCTTGTACGTGTGTTGGCTTCGCTGGGTGCACCCATGGACATCTCCGATGGCGATCGCCAAATTGGCAGGGGAATTATTGCCTTTTTCTCCTTTAATTCTCCATCTACGCTTTCTCTCTGAATCGATCCTGGCCCCCTGTCTGCAAACTGTTGTTCTTGCGGTGAAGACCCCTGTTGGTGTTGCTGTTTCTCGAGTTTCCCTTCCCTGATTTGCGGTTGCATGGTCCTGATCTTCCATCTACCCAGCGTCAGTGCCACTTTGTAACCCATCTACCTTCACAGGACTTCAATTTGTAGCTACGCCCTCGATGGATAGTGTGGGACAGGATGAGGAGGCGCGGTTAGCTGCTCTCTGTAACCGCTTAGGGCGACTTTGGTCAACTCAGGAGATCGACGTTTGGGACGATGCACCTCCTGCAAAGAAAATTGAAGAATGTAGGTTGACGCTAGTCAGTAAGATTCTTGCTAATCCTACCGTTAATTTCCAAGCATTCCAGAACACGATGAAACGTGCTTGGCGCACGGATAAAGTTGAGATATCGCAGAGAGAAGAAGGTCTTTACGTAGTCAGATTTCACCTTGAAGGGGATAAACAGCGTGTGTTATTCTCAAGTAACCTTGTCATGCTCAAACCTTGGACCCTCAACACTCCACTACATTGCTATGACTTTACTACCTGTGCGTTTTGGGTACAAGTCTTTGGCCTCCCCTTAGAAAGATGCACTGATCAATTTATAAGTAAAGCTATGCGGGACGTTGGGAAAGTTCTAGAGGTCAGCATTGAGACAAAAGAAGGTTCAATCTCGAGAGCAGTAAGAGTTAAAGTGGAGCTTAATTTCCAGGAACCTCTGAAGCCGGGTAAACTAATCCAAATAGCAAGGAAAAACATCTGGCTTGATTTCCGTTATGAACGGTTACCACACTACTGCTACTCATGTGGCGTCCTAGGCCACTATGCATCTTATTGTTAAGACATCCCCTATGATGAGACAAAATTTGAAGGACGGGACAAGCTCTACTACAGGCAATGGCTACAGGCCGAGGTATGGGAACATAGCCCATTCTGGTAGGCATTCTATGAAGCGTAACCCAATCAAGACAACATGGTAGAAACTGTACCTGAAACCCCTCTAGCTGGATTGCCTTTGCTCCCTGCTGCACACGGTAACCCCAGTACAACAACAGATACTCTGCCATTGTGTCCAACTCCACCTCTCACTACCAATACCACAACTGTTGTGCACGATTCCCCCAAAACTGCCTTGCCATATGGTGTTGTGCAGGACACAAATCAACATCCTGATCCAAAACAGAAGACATAGATTGTAGATTTAAGCGTTGGGCCATCATCCTCCAAGAAAGCTAAAGGTTCCAGAGTGCACACCAAAAATCATCCACAAAAGAAAGTAAAGCGATATTCTCCGTATGGATCCCTTTCTATATTACCAGACAATCTAGATGATAGTCATCTTTTGGACACTGCAATATTTGAGGCCGAAAGGGCTGCTGATTGGGCTGTGGTGGCTTGCCCGATAAAGCCACCAATCGACCAATGAGGATTCTAATTTGGAACTGTCAGGGACTGGGCAACTCCCTGACAGTTCAAGCTCTAAGGGCCCTAGTGGCTCAAGATAGGCCCGACATCCTTTTTTTGATGGAAACGAAGAACCAGGAACCTGTTATCAGGAGAATACAGAGGAGGCTAAAGTATAAGAGTAGTTTTGTGGTCAATCCCCAAGGTTTGGCTAGGGGGATGGTTCTTTTTTGGGCAGAACATATCACACTTAGTATCCATTCTCATAACTCGCATCTTATCGACACTATATGTTCTAAAGATATGAGTACTACACCTATGGGCGTTACCTATCTACATGCACCGGCAGTTTATCAACAGCGGCAGCAGTTATGGACAGAGTTGCGGCATCTCAGTCATCTACATACCTTGCCCTGGATGTGTATAGGCAATTTTAATGAAATATTACATCACTGAGAGAAAGTGGGCAAGAGACCAGCTGAGTCTTATCGGTTACACTCTTTTAGAGAATTACTATATGATTGTGCTCTAATGGATCTTGAAACTAAGGGCTGTGCCTATACTTGGGTTAATAATCAAAGTGGCGACGAAGTAGTCAAAGAAAGAATCGATCGAGCTTTATGCACTATGGACTGGCGATTGGCCTACCCGGACGCTGAAGTTCATGCTTTACCAGCCTTAGGATCGGATCATTGTCCGTTACTATTAAAAACGGTACTTAAATCGGTCAAGAGGGGAAAGACTTTTACCTTCGAGTCTTATTGGCTGCAAGATGCTGAATGTCGCAGGGTGGTTTCTGAAGCTTGGTCAGCTGAGTCAGTGCATAATTTTACTCTATCTCAGAAGCTTCAGACGACAACACAGGCACTCACTCAATGGAGTCGATCCAAATTTACTGCTGGTCATCATAAAATAACTCTTCTGAAGAGGCAGATTCAGCATTGCATCAACCAACCTGTTTGCAGTTATAACAAAGAACAGGTCACTTCACTAAAGGAACAAATTCATAATATATGGATGCAGGAAGAACACTACTGGGCGATGCGTTCCAGAATTAACTGGATGCGGTGGGGGGACCGAAACACCAAATTCTTTCACGCCACAACAATTCAGCGACGGAAAAGAAACAAAATCAGCATGTTGAAAGATGTAAATGAGGAATGGATTCGAGAACCAGCTCAGGTAAGGCACAAAACACTTACATACTTCCAAAATCTCTACACCTCGGTCAGACAGAGAGACTATGAACCTATTCTAAGACAATGTCCACAAGCAGTGACAGCTGAAATGAACCAAAGATTAATAGCTGAAGTTACAAAGGAGGGAGTAAAGGCAGCAACGTTTCAATTAGGTGCCACCAAAGCACCAAGACCTGACGGCTTGAATGGCCTCTTCTATCAGAGCTATTGGGACATCATACAGGACAAGGTGTTTAATTCAGTGCAACACTTTTTCATTACTGGAGTGATGCCTCATGAGTTTAACAGAACTGCCATATGTCTGATCCCCAAGGTACAGAGCCCAGAGAGGTTAGATCAATTCCGCCCTATCAGTTTATGCAATTTTATATATAAGATTATCTCAAAAATCCTAGCAAACCGTTTGAAATCTTGCCTACCTGAGTTGATTTCTACATAACAGAGTGCTTTTGTGTCAGGCATGCAGATTTAGGACAATATACTGATAGTGCAAGAGGTACTCCATCAGTTTAGAATTCGTAACAGAAAGAAAAAATTTCAAGCAATCCTTAAGATAGATATGCAGAAAGCCTATGATAGGGTCGAGTGGGATTTCTTGGAAGACTATCTACGTCAACTAGGCTTTCATAATCAGTGGGTGCTTTGGATAATGCAATGTGTTAAGACGACCTCTCTTAGTGTCAAGCTCAACGGCGAACTTCTACCTTATTTTATGCCTTCACGGGGAATCAGACAGGGCGACCCTCTCTCACCCTATTTATTCATTCTTATAGCCAATCTGTTATCCACCCTTATCCAGCAAGCTGTTGACATGGGCAATCTCCGGGGTCTTAAACTTAACAGGTGGTGTCCTACCCTATCACATTTATTTTTTGCTGACAACGCCATCTTTTTCCTAGACAGTAGAACTCAGGAATGTCAAAATTTAGTAACCATCCTCAGCCAGTATTGTCTAGCCACAGGACAAGAGATTAATAGGAATAAATCAGGCTTGTTCGTTAGCAAGAATTGCACTAACCCTCTTAAGTTGAATATGGCTAGTGAATTAAGGGTGCCACTTCTCGACAAGACGGGTAAATATCTCGGCATACCTTCTGAATGGGAATCATCTAAAAGAGACATGTTTGCTTGGATCCTAGGACGAGTCAACGCTAAGTTGGAGGGGTGGAAAGAACATCAAATTTCCAAAGGAGGGAAGGAGATTCTATTAAAATCAGTGGTTCAGGCTTTACCGCAGTATCTATGTCAATATTTAAGGTTCTTGTATCCATTTGCAAATCAATTGAACAAAAAATAGCTCGGTTCTGGTGGGAAAACAATAGTAATAAAGCTGCGATTCATTGGAAGAGCTGGGAACTTCTTAAGGAGAAAAAAGACAACGACGGCCTAGGCTTTAGGGACTTGTTATCTTTTAACAAGGCCCTTCTCGGAAAACAAGCTTGGCGGCTCTTTCAAAATCCACAATCTTTGTGGGGTCAACTTTTTAAAGCTTTGTATTTCCCTTCTACTAATTTCTGGCATGCTGAAAGGGGTTCTAGACCTTCATGGGGTTGGCAGAGCATTCTGTTGGGTAAGAGATCCTATTATTCCGAAGCTACGTTGGTCAGTAGGTAATGGCCAGACGATACGAGCCAGAGAGGACCATTGGTTACCTATGGGAATTCTAGGTGGCCCAACACCGAGAGCAGAACCTGAGACAGTGGCAGGTTTTATTATACCTGAACAGAATGCGTGGAATATCCAACTTCTTACACGTGCTTTTGATGAAAACATTGTCCAAGAGATACTGAAAATTAAGCTGTGCCCTGCCTCGGCAGAAGAAGAAATTTACTGGACAGGGACAGCTGATGGACAATACACTGTCAAGAGCGCCTACAATGTCATCAAGCAGACTGAAGCTCACAAGATACACTCTCGTGCTTCCTCTTCCTACCACCCACCCAGAAAACTATGGCATAAGATATGGAAAACCAACACCGCCCCAAAAATACGTATCTTCCTCTGGTCTTTAAGCCAAAACGCCTTACCTACCAAGGACAATCTTTACCAACGAAATATGACACTCGACCCACTATGCACGCTCTGTTTTTCTCAATCCACCGAGACCACAGAACACATTTTTCTGTCTTGCCCATGGACCCAGTATATCTGGAATCATCCCTTAGTGAAGATTAACATCTCAGATTATCGCACACACCGAATAGATGCATGGCTAGCTGATTTAATCGATCAGAAGGTGGACATACCTACTTTTGAGACGATTGTAGCCCTGTTATGGTACATCTGGATAGCTCGGAATCACTTCGTATTTCGCCATCAACGAATGCACCCGAACCAACTGGTTGACACAGCCCTTGCCTTTGCCCAACTCCATATCAGCACTCAGCAACAGGAGTCCAGAAAAAGCACTCGGCTGAGTTCTCTTCACACCTGGATCCCACCACAGTAAGGAGTCCTCAAAGTGAATATCGACGGAGCTTTTCCTATCGCCACTGATATGGGCGCAATCGCTTGTATCGTTCGTGATCACACTGGCTGCCTGATCGGAGGCTTCACCAGGGATGTACACACAACATCTGCACTCGAGACCGAAAGTCAAGCGATGTTGTGTGCCCTTGAGGACCTATCAAAGCAAGGAAGAACCAGTTCACACCTGTTGTTGGAGACTGATAGTCTCATTATTGCTGAAGTGCTCAATTGGGATCGCCTGCCGCCATGGGAGTGTCGCGCCATTTTTGCTGAAATCGCAGCTCGAATGCTCTGTTTCCCCAATCTCACCGTGTAGCACTGCAGGCGAGAAGCCAATGCCCTAGCTGACTGGGCCGCAAAGGCCCACAGCCAAGGTTCCCTCCCATCGAATTGGCCCACTTATCCACCTCCAGTTATGTTAGATATGCTATGTAATGAAACTCTTGTTAACGGATGTTCCAATTTCCCAACTTGAATAGAATATCTATCTTTTCCGACCAAAAAAAAACATGGTTTAGGACAATCTTGCTGAGCACCAACAGGTTCAAAAAAAATAATAATAAAATATTATCATGTCAAATTTACTTCGTTCCAAATCAATAATGTCATTTAAGTGATCATTTTTTTTCTTTTATCAAAGTAGCACTTAAATGATTTGTTAAAAAGTTTTGATACTAAAATAAGTATTTTAATAAAATTATGATAATTCCAATGCCATTTTCCAAGTTTGTATGTCTAAATAATTTGTGTATGTGACGCCATGTGTCAGAATCTAGTAAGGCCTTTTTTTTTTTTTGGATGGCTATGATTGAGTCATTTAGGGTTAATTTCTTTCTAAGTGTTCAATACATAGTCTAATAAAAATAATTCAGTTTCAAAATATATACATATATAAAGCTTTATGCACTAAATATGCCAATTGCCAAGCAAAATAAAATCTATAATCTGCACTATATCCTAATGAAAATGCAACTTTTACGGATATAATTTATTTAACAACAACTACATAATGAACTAATGAAGATAAAGAATCTCCAATCCATTTCAGGGGCAATCTTGTAAATAACCGACACATCCGATGGCATTTTATTCACGGTGCCAAAACCCTAGTTCATCCTCGTATAAACCACTCTCCACCGCCACAGCTTCGTCTTCCTCGCCCCTGAACCACAGCCCTCCCTCCTCTCCAACCTCCGAGCAGAAACCCTAGCCATGGCGGCTCCGATCGAGTCGGTGCAGTGCTTCGGGCGCAAGAAGACGGCCGTCGCCGTCACCTACTGCAAGCGGGGCCGCGGCCTGATCAAGATCAACGGCGTCCCCATCGAGCTCGTCGAGCCCGAGATCCTCCGCTTCAAGGCCTACGAGCCCATCCTCCTCCTCGGCCGCCACCGCTTCGCGGGCGTCGACATGAGGATCCGGGTCAAGGGCGGTGGCCACACCTCCCAGATCTACGCCATCCGCCAGAGCATCGCCAAGGCCCTGGTCGCTTTCTACCAGAAGTTCGTGGACGAGCAGAGCAAGAAGGAAATCAAGGACATCTTGGTCAGGTGCGAGAAAGCGGCCCGAGCTCAGTAGCGGTTTTCGGGATCGAAAAAGATGCGATCTTTCTGGTGAATTGGGGATGGATTGATTTTGGGGTTGATTTGTGGTCGGTTTTTGATGCAGGTACGACAGGACTCTGCTCGTGGCAGATCCCAGGCGGTGCGAGCCTAAGAAGTTCGGTGGTCGCGGTGCCCGTGCCAGGTTCCAGAAGAGTTACCGTTGATGGGGAATTCGAACCGGAACCGGACGAGGTGTTTCTCGTGCATTATTGGTTTTAGTATCAAGGAACTGCAAAACTTGAGGTTTTACATTAGTTTCGATGCTTTTGCGCTATGCTGATAGAAATTGTAGTGCAATTTTGACTTCTGGTTGTAGGTTTAATTGTTTCAAGTGCTATTACATTTCCTATATGCGCTCAATGTGTTTGCAAACTTTAGTTGTGCTTTGGCAGCTGCTTCTTTATAGTTGTCTAATGAATGTTCTTTTCTATGCAAGTCTCTGATTATAGTCTCTTTAGTGGGCAGTGCAGTGATGGTGATGAGGACATTGATTTTGCAATGTCTGTAAATTATGGTTCCTACTCAAGTCGGGTCGGTTGATGTTTTGGTTTGTTAGGTGTTGGATTATGGAACATAATTTATGGTTTTCCCTTACTGTAGAAGTTTAAAAAAGAGCATTACCCTTTATTTAGGTCTTAAAGCTTTTAATTATTCAGCTGCACTCTTGCTCTTAGATGGGAAGTCAATTCCCTACAGTTGTGCTTAACCAGTTGAGTTGTTTTCGTCTTAGTAGCTTCAAGTTTATCCTGGTTTTCCTTTGAATATCATATTGGGCTCGATAATGCTGTTTAGCTGGTTTTAATTCAATGTTTAAATCCAGAGTTTCCCAATATACTTTGGGTGGAGAAGTTGGGGGAATACTGCAAAAAATTTGAACCCTCTTGGAGCACACCAGAATAAAGGAATTCGTTTGTGAAGTTCCTTGTCCATTTGCATTTCAAGGTTGATTGAGTAGGTTTTTATTGATATCAGGGACCTTGTAATGCCTGTGATCTTGCCAATCTTAGCAGTTTGAGATCTCGCACTAGGTTCTGGGTGTTATTTCTTTTCCCCCTTGAAGTGAATCCTAATTCATTCAGATGTGGGATAAGCATATGCTCGTCTAATAGGTGCTTCATTAGTTTTTTCTGCTGCAAATTCGTTCATCAGTGATGAAAGGTTGGAGGTTTTTTCCTTTGTAAGGTTATATAAACTCTAGGTCATGTTTCATGATCGGGGTAGGATATCTGGAAACTTGTGGTATCCATTAAAGCTGTTCGTTAAGGTTATGATATGAAGCTCCTAGTTTAGCTATTGAAGCAGTTTATACTGGGGTAGTTTATCATTAGACATTGAAGCAGTGGATGATGGACACGCTTCTGTCAAAAAAAAAAATTATTCTGTCCATACTATGTTCTAGCTTTTTGTCTCTGTGAATGATTAAAGGATGGTTTTGAAAGAAAATTTTATACTAACCCTAGCCATCTTGCATAGTGAGAAAGTTGAAAGCCCAAGGCAAGTCCGATTCGAATTGATTCTATCTTTACTGCCCTGAGAAAGAAAAGCTAGCCTTTTCACATAGAATTTTCCTATGACGAGCAGGATGTTCTTCGAGAAAGCTGAAAGCCCAAGGCAGCCTAGGACTTGCCTTGGGCTTTCAGCGTTCTGAAGTCTTCCGAAACACCTACAATTGGCCCAAGGCCCTTGGGAAAGCATTTCCCAAATGCAGCCTATTTCCAGAAAGGTTTCCCTCTATTTATCGAACGATAATGCTTGGATGGGTCATAGGCTTCTGGTTGCGTGTTTTGATCCTGCGTCGTGTTTTTCTATTTACCCGCATTTCTTGCTTCGAAACGTCTTATTTTAACATTGTGAACTCTATAGGCTCCGGTGCTTGCTCATCCTCGTTATGCCTTATCCGGTGTTTGTA
The DNA here is from genome assembly GCA_014182365.1 of Eucalyptus tenuipes. Lineage (NCBI taxonomy): Eukaryota > Viridiplantae > Streptophyta > Magnoliopsida > Myrtales > Myrtaceae > Eucalyptus > Eucalyptus tenuipes. The sequence goes on from CM024543.1 coordinate 13,349,257, forward strand.
ACTTGTTACTTACCCCATTGCCCTGAAGATTGAAATCTAACATGAGCGGGCTCATATGGGAAGAGATTATGCTGCAAATTGGAATATCGAATGATGTGGATAAATGTCAATACCTAGTCAAAATCTGCCAGATTACTTCTTTCCGAAATGAGAATCATTTTATCGAGTCTCAACTCTTTTCTTCTCAATGGCTAAGAATATGTTTTAATAACGATTTTTTCTAAAACAATTTTTGATGAGAAATAGTTTTTTTTTTTTTTTTACTTTCTTTTTAACAATTTTTAGTATAAGAACGCGCTTGATAACTGCAAAAAATTTTTATTATAGGAATAGAAATACGTTTGGTAAACTTGTATAATTTTGTTGTTTCTTTTAATTTTTTAATATTTTTAATATTTTTTTCTTCTTTTTTTTCTTATTTCTTTTTTTTCCTTTTTCTCCTTTATGGTTGGTCGCCGACCACGGCGGCGGCGACCGGTTGGCGAGGTTCGGCGACGGGTTGGGCAAGCACCGCGAGGCTCGGCCTCACCATATCTCGAGTGAGGCGAGCCTTGCCGGTGGCCTCGGTGGTGGCCAAGCGCGGCTCGACCTCGCCCAGTCATGGTTGAGGCTAGCGATCGGTCAAAAGGAAGAAGAAGGAAAGAAAAGAAGAAGAAAAAAAATAAGAAAAAAAATTGATTATCGGAATTGTTTTCGGGAATAAGAAATTATTTTTTTCTACTTCTTGTTTCTATTTTCGGAAACAAAAATTTTACCAAACACGTTTTTATTCTTTTTTCATTCTTTGGAATAAAAGAACAGAAATTTTTATTTCGGGAACAGAAACAATTTTTAACAAGCAGACCCTAAATGCCCATTCCCATCGTTTAGACGTTCGAAGGACAGAAACACAATCATCTATTCAGTTCTGAGTGCTTCTTTGCTGCCTTGGGTTGCCTCGCACCAGGATGGTCGCTCTAAGTTGATGGTTATGGTCGGAGATTGATATTCAAATGAGAGCGAGTGAGAAAGCGTGAGGAGATGACTGCTGCCACAAACCGCAGTCCCTGTGCCAGGAGCTCGGGACCACCTTAAGTTGATTGCTTAGCCGAGAGATTCATATTCAGTTGATTGACTGTTGTTCGGCGTAGCTTCCCGCCTCCTCAACCTCCCTTTTCTTGCCGACCGAAAAAAAAAAAAAAAAAAAAAAAAAAAAAAAAAAAAAACCTATTATTCTCTAAATTCAATTCATTAATCTTCAGGTTTTCTTAATTTTGTCTGACTTCGGTAGGTATATCCGAGTTATGTCCGGTTTATATCTGGACGTGTTTGGCCAGAAGACAATCCCAAGGGTTAGATAGAAATGCAGCATCATATTTCAGCTTTAAATCCATCTGAGAAGCCAAAGTGGTTTGGTAAGGGACTTTATCACTGGTCAGACGTGGTCGAGAGTAGGCATTAGATATCTTTACTTTAGGTCCAATCATAATCAATAGACTAAAATTATAAAATTAAACGTGTTGAGATAGACCTAACTTAGAAGATTGGGTTAAGAACGAAACAAGTTGCTCGATCCTTTCTACTTAACGTTTACACCTTGTGGACCCGGCAAGTCCGCATGCTACCAACTCCATTATCGAGTCTACTCAATCCATTTTAGCGAACAGAAAATGCGACTTTATGCAGTAAGTGCGATTATATGGAAGGAAGACGTGATGACACACAATTGTCGCACACATGCAACGACCAAGATGTGTCGTTCCTCAAGCACCCAATGAAGATCCCAAATTTTATACAAAATATTCAAAGGGTCGTGTTTTCCTGCAATCTTGATTGGCGCCAAGTATCGTCTATTTTTTTCCAACTATCCCATGTCTTGTCCTTCTTGAATGTATAGTAACTTCAAGACTTTTGTCATCATAGTCAGTAAGATCAAGCCGATACGATCCCGGGTTTGCAGATTACAGCCCGTGACAATTCGTAGCATAAATTTTTTTCTCATACAATATGAATGTAGCTCCATTGTAAGCCAAATTAGCAACTTCTTCTCAATCCTTAATCGTTCATTTGAATACAAATACATGCTCAATGGTTCAAAGACAATATAAGACAGAAGATGGAAAAAATAGAAAGGAAGGAAAAGTATCGAGGGTAGCTTCTCATTTCATCCATGCTTGATTTTGAGATCTCCTTTCCTTTGTGATCAGCTGACCCGGCGGCACAGAGTGATGCCATCTCCGACGGGAAGCATGCAGATCTCGATCCTCGGGTCCACGGCGAGGGCCTTGTTGAGCTCCAGCACGAAGTCCCGGTAGTACCGCACGTACTTGCGGAGAGGCGCGTCGGCGGGCGCGACCACGGAGCCGTTCCACAGGGTGTTGTCGTATCCGATCAGGCCGCCAACCTTGACCAGGTCGATCAGCCTCTTGTGGTAGTTGATGTAGTTGTCCTTGTCGGCGTCCACGAATATGAAGTCGTACGTTCCATGGTTCTTCTCCTGCGTTTTACATTAAGAGGAATATTTTAATATTCGGTGCTTGCTCTTAGCCGCCAGATAATGTGGACCCAACATCGATTCTACTCGAAACAAAGGTCGCGATGCATTGGGTTAATGTGCAGTTGGGCCACTGAGTACTCCGCTAGATAGACATTGTGCCAACCTATATTTTTCTCCTCTCGTCGACGCAATTAACCCGTCAAAATCAAAATCGTTCCGTCTCACAAGGAAACGGGCTTAATCATTGTAAGAGACGTACACAAATTAAATTGGTCGGAGAGTCAACTTAAATTCAACTATCTGGTAAGCTTAGACTCTAAATTTGCTGCATTAAATTGGTTTGCTTTATGTAGATTCTAAGCTTGCCAGATAAAACGTGCTTGGTGGTCCATATTTGACAAAGCTGTCTTCAATGACCCATGGTCATTGCATTTTGCCTGGAGCATTTTTGGAAATATTGCTAAATTTGGGCCATTTCTAGGGAAAGGACTAGACATGTAAACATGTTTTTAGGATTAAGAATGCATGAATTTTGCTAATTCTGCAGCATAGAATCCAACAGAGCAAAACCAAATGCGATTTGTCGAGCCCTTTTCGCTACTTACGTCTTGCACGAGCTGATCAAGGACCGGCAGGGCAGGGCCTTCTCTGAAATCGATCTTGTGGGCAAGGCCGGCCTTCTGGATGACGGGCAGCCCGATCTCGAAGTTCTCCCTATTGATGTCCATGGCCAGGATCTGCGGCAATAGCAATATATACAGAAATCTCAGCGCCCGCCAAATTGTCATTAAATTTTTCCTGAATTTCTAGTTTTTGCCTGGCCAGAATCATAGTTTTAGCCTGTTCTTACGGTTCCGTGGAAAACAAGGCATTGTTAGGCAAAGTTGGTGACCAAACCATATTTTCTTGAAACTTTCAACATTCTATTAAAATGCTAAAAAATCTGCACTTTCCAATCATTCTCTATCTATCACAATCTACATCCGTTTCATTACTCAAGCCGAACGTTCGACCTGACCTTTCCGTCATCGGGAAGAGCAAGGGCGGTGGCGAGGAGAGAGTAGCCGGTGTAGACGCCGATCTCCATGGTGTTCTTGGCGTTGATGAGCTTGAGGAGCATGTTCAGGAACTGCCCTTCATCAGCCGATGTGGTCATCAGGTTCCTGTCCCAAATTCCCACACACTTCAATCACACCAGTCCCAAGATCAAAACCGCAAACGAAAAGCATCAAAGACAGGACTTTCTGCATCAACACTGATGACACAAAATCCAGGGAAGAGACCCACCATGGATGTTTGGCTGTTATTTCCCTGAGCTCCTTCATGGGCTCCGGCTCTCTCGGGTAGACGCTGGTCTCCAGTATATACTGCAAACAGGCAATCCCAAGTCAGGATATCGAGCCAAGATCAACTGCCGAGGCCGATCCGATCATGGACAGAAAAGATCTGCCAACCTGGTAGAGAGCATCGCTCTGCAAGAGGCTCTTGTGGCCGACTTCCGAGTGCCTCGCTACTTGGGTCTGCTGAGGCTCTCCGTTGGCTGCCATTGATGCTTCCTAAGCTTCCTTCTTGATCTCTTTCGTGCCTTTTTTTTTCGATGGCGTCTGCAACTTCGTTTGCTCGGCTTCTTCCTGCGTCTTTCTTTGTTGTTCTGCCAGAGGTTGGGGGGGAAGATATAAGGGGGAAAGAGGCCGAGCCGGTTCGAACCGGTTAGGTGGTGGTTAGACCGCCCACCGAGCAATTGCCGGTCGGGGGTTGGTGAGGTGCTCGAACGCGCCAATCGCGCGTCGCCACGTAGGCACACCGACCGGTGGGGCCTTTGACCTAAAATTCTGATACTTGCTGGTTACATGCATAATAAATAAATAAATATTATTATTCCTTTTTTTTTTTTTTTTTTCTATTGGCAATGCAATCATATGACGAGTCATCGCATTGGCAGAAAAAAGGGGAAGTTAGATGTCGCTGGTGCTGGTGGGCTTGAAAGAAATTTATGTAAACGCCAAAATTTTCAATATCATTGAAATTTATTGAAAAATATATATATATAAGAAATTTTACGCATTAACATTTTTATTCTGTGAAAAAATGAAGTGTTTCTTAAATGAATTCTTTCGATTCATACCAATTTCAGTTTTCTATGGGATTTCTTTTGCCCACCCGACCAAGTCTTCTTTGCCTAATTCAACTAGTTCCAGCAAGTATGGGTCAATAATAATCCCTCTAAGAATCGACACGATTTTTTAAATTCCATAGCGGCATCCAATTTTTTAATGCTATGAAAGTGGGTAACTTGTTTTGGGCATGACCAAATTCAATAGTTCTATTTTGGCTTTTTTGCTCAAAAATTGTGAATCACTCTTTTTTCTTTTTTTTTTTGTTATTTCTCTTTTTATATGAATTACTAACCACTTTTGTTGGTGGTTTATCTTTGCACCAAAATTAAAAAATTTAGATAGTAGTCGGGAACCACCACTTGTAGTTGCATGTGGAAAATAAGTTGGTGAGAATAGTTTATAATTATATATATTATCTTTCCTCTTTTGGTCCCCAGCTCCTGCGAAGGCAAAGTTGGTGAGGGGTTGGTGAAGACGAGACTTTGAGGCGTCCCGTTGTGCCGGAGTTGGTGGCCACCTCCTCGCAGACGCGCTCGACGTTTTTATTGTATTATATTTTATTTGACTCCGCACAGCAAAATCATTTAGCTTTTAATTACTCAAAACCAATGTAAAATATATATAAAGTTTTATCGAATTCGATTTCGATTTCAAGTTAATTTTCAAGAATTTTCTTAATCTAATGAGCTAACTTATTTATTGGCCTCCCCTTGAGCATATGATCATTCTTTTGCTCCGAAGTTTAGAAATGACTTATAAGGAAATTCAATGAGTAGATGCATGATATGATGTCTACATAGAATGCATCAAGTCAATAAATCGAATTTTGTCATTTATTATATTTGTCACATCATCTCACATCTCTTGAACGCACGAAAATTTGAGGAATGAACCACATTTCAAAAAGTGGGTGACTAGAATTCGAATTATTTGTTAGTGGGGGTTGGTTAGTATGGTTCTCTTTATTATATACATGTACCTCCACCCATATGATTTCCACAACAAATGAAACACCAACTTCAAGCCTAAAAGGCCTGCCTCTCTCTCTCTCATCATTCAGCCCCCGTCGTGTCGGGCACCGCTTCATCTCTCACTTGTCGCCGGTTTCGAACCATCACGAGCACTTTTACACACGCAAGTGTTTGTTTACAAAATTCAAAAATGAAATAAAAGATAATAATGAGACAAGCAAACTAATTATATACAGTGGAGTTTAATGAGTTGTTAGCTCAATCTTAGGGATCACAATCTCTCTTATACCCTCGCAAGATGGAGGATCCATTATAAACACCAATCTTGGACCCAAAAATGACGAGCTTCTGTTTTAACTAGGCTTTTCCCAGGAGGTCTACCAATTGATCTTTCGTGGAGACATGAGAAACTCATAAGAGGCCGTTAACAGGTTTGATCTCACACAAAGTGAAAATAAATGGATATATGCTTGATGCAAGAGTGAAAGACCGGATTAGCACCGAGATAAATAGCTCCGATGTTATCGCAATAGATTGCCGATGACATGGGGCACGAAAGATCAAGATCACTCAAAATGAACTACACCCAAACAAGTTCAGCCATGACAGTGGCAATAACCCGATACTCAGTCTTAGTGGAAGAGCGAGCCACCAATCTTTTTAAACGGGAAAGGCAGGAGATAAGATTATCACCGATGAAAATTAAGTTATAGTAAAGTTAAAATCACCCTTGTCATTGGCGAGTCTACATTGAACTAAGCATGAATAGAAGTGGAGCTGTTTTCCTGAATGAGTCGGCCATGAAATAAAATGCTTTTAAGATGGCGAAGAAGTCGGTTAGTGGCCACCCTATGGTTGATGAATGTGTCATGGGCCGATCAATTGGGATCGTGACCGTGCAGCAACTCAGGCTCTCTTGGATCGACTTGAATCATCGAGGCACCTAAGCCAAGCCTTGCTCGGATTGATCGTTCACCCGGATCATAGAAAGAGAAAGTTTCTAGAAATAGAAGCTATGGAAGAGAGAAATGAGCCTTTGAATTACTAAAATGGTTGGATGGTTATAAATGAGGGGAATGGCACCCCTTCTTATACTTGAGGCCCTCGAATTACAACCATTGATTGAGTTTTCATTTGGCAGACGAGATCATACCGCCTAATCTACCAACTACCGACACTAATGGTAGGAGAATTCTAAACCTTGGCATAATTATCGTGTCGCCCGCCCTTAGAATGTTCCGGAAGTTCTCTTGTTGGGAATCCTAGCGATCGGAGGAGGTCTTCCTCGAAAATGCACGGGCCCTTGGTTGTAGAAACCTCATGACCATGACATTCTCCCCCACTCATTCGACCAACGACCTTGTCGCTCACGCTCGAAGGGTAGACTTCTTGGCACGAGCGCGAGCTCTCTTGTTTCGATTCTGCTTTGTTCGGAGCTGCTCGAATGGTGGACCACACGCCTCCAACTTCAGCTCGGGCATGGCACGCGGCAAGCACTCAACCTCCGGAGAAGAGTACTTGGATCGGCATGTCGCGAGTTGGAGTAGGAGGATCCAACTCTTCCTTCGGCTTCTCCATGGATGGCGGCTTGGGTTGTGGCTTGCTCATGCACTTCTCAGCCTTCAAAATGTTGTTAAGGTGTCGGATCGAGGCAATGGTCTTTGTGTCGATCACTCCTTTCATCATGGGGATCATCGCCAAGCATTGTGGGTTGAGGATCATAATGCACTTGGTCCTCATGTCGATCATGGACCTCACATTATGAAAGAACTGCATGCCCAGAATAAGGTCATAATTGTCCATAGGAATTACCTCGAAGAGAGCTTGCCCTTCCATCCTCCGATCCGGACGTCCACATCGGGAGTCGTCCCTACGCCAGTGAGTCCATCAAAGTTGACGGTCTTAAAGGATTTCCCATTCGACTCCATGTGAAGTCCCAAGGCTTTGGCTACCTCGGTCGACATGAACATGTTTGAAGCACCCGTGTTGACCAAGGCGTATAGAGCTCACCCACATACCTCGATCTCCACAAAGAACATGTCCGTGTTCGGGGTAGCTTCCTTCTTCTCCGACGGCGATCGAGCTTGGACAGCATTGACGTACTTCACCACTCCTACCCAAATTTGCCTATTTTCTTCTTTAGGCTCCTCCTTCTTCTTCTATGGCAAGGAGGGCATTGATCTTGCCCTTCTTCGGGCACTTTTGGGTTCAATGTAGACCTTTGCAAATGAAGCAAGGAGATGGCGGGAGTTGGTCGAACTTACTTGTGGTGTAGTCCGCTTGAGGTCGACCCTTTGGAAGGACAGCTTGGAAGTTCCTTCCCCCCATGTCTTGACTCGGCCACCTTGGTCATGCGGGCCTCGGGGAGTGTTTCCACCTTCATCCTTGGAGGATCGATCCACCTCCAATCCTTGCTCGATTTTTCGATGAGTCGGCTTTGGTGAGGTCGATGAGGGATTAAGCTACACTTAGCGCTCTCACGAGATTCTTCACGTTCCAATGACTGAGCTCTAGTTGTGCCCACGGCTTGAGTCCATCCATGAATGCTCCAAAAGCCTCCTCCTCTCCTAGATTGAGGATTTGGAGTTTGAGCTCCGTGAATTCTTTCACATACTCTCGAATCGTCCCTCTTTGTTCGAGGCAATGGAGCTTGCTACGGGCTTTTTGTTGAGCAAACTCGGGGAAGAAGTAATCTCGGAACTCCCTTACGAAGTTATCCCATGTGTCCATGGGATCGGCGCCGTGCTTGGTCTCATCGCACCTATTGCGCCACCAAAGCCTTGCAGTATCGATAAGGAACATTGAAGCAGTTCTTACCTTGATCGACTCGTCTTGGATGTTGACGGCGCCAAAGTATTGCTCCATGCTCCAAATGAAGTTCTCCACCTCCTTAGCGGATCGATTGCCTTTAAATTCTTTGGGTTTCGGCACCTCAAACTTGGGCACCGCTTGTGTAGGTGTCGATCCATTAGCGATGCTTAACTTGCATAGGGCGAGCTCAGTCTTGAGCTCTTGGATCTCCGCCTTCATGGCTTCGACCTCATCCCTACGAGGGTTTTCTTCCTCGATCACTTGGACGCATTCCCTCAATACATTGATCGATGCTTCAAGGGCTTCATCCTTGTTGTGCAATAGGAGTTGTAGCTTGGTTGATGCTGGTCGTGAAGTCTTCACGGAGCGAGACCTCAACCTCCACGATGCGGTCCCTCACGTTGTCGAGTCTTTCCATGAACTCGGTCATGGCACTCCGGACCTTCGCGAGCTTCTTATCGAACGCAGCTACGACGTTCATCGAGGCTTCTCTTTTCTTTGTTCGGCCGGAGTCTCCTTGACTTGAATGGCCTCTCCATCCATAACAGCCTCTTGGCTCACATTTTCTCGAACAGTTGGTGCTCCTTGATCTCTCGAAACGGATCTCCCTTCTTACTCTAATACCACTTGTCACAGGCCGATCGATTGGGATCGTGACCGTGCGGTTACTCAGGCTCTTTTGGATTGACTCGGATTGTCAAGGCGCCTAAGCCAAGCCTTGCTCGGATTGATCGCTCGCTCGCTCACCCGGATCGTAGAGAGAGAAAGTTTCTAGAGAGAGAAGCTCTGGAAGAGAGAAATGAGCCTTTGAATTACTGAAATGATTGGATGGTTACAAATGAGGAGGAGGGCATCCATTCTTATACTTGAGGCCCTCAGATTACAACCATTGATTGAGTTTTCATCCAGCAGACGAAATCGTATTGCCTAACCTACCAACTACCGACACTAATGGCAGGAGAATTCTAGACCTTGGCATAATTACCATGTCGCCCACCCTTGGAACGTTTCGAAAGTTCTCTTGTTGGGAATTTTAGCAATCGCAGGAGGTCTTCCTTGAAAATGCATAGGCCCTTGGTTGTAGAAACCTCATGACCGTGACACATGAATTGCACAAGTTTGTTGACGGTGAAGGTGATATTGGGGTGAGTCATGGAGATATGTTGAGGAGAGTACAAGTGACCCTGCGATACTCGGTTGCATCAACTAGGGGAGAAACATGATCAAGTCATAAAGTAGAGGATGTCGTAAGGGTGTGGGGACTTCTTTTGCATCCACCATGTGGGTGCGGGATAGAATGTCCCAAGTATAGTTATGTTAGCTTAAAAACAACCCATTAGTTACAAGGATAGCTTCAATTCCATGGAAGTAGTGAAGGGCCTAAGATCTTTAATAGATAAGCAACGGTAAAAGTATACCCCAAGTGCCAAACGTGGCACGGGTAGATACTTAAGTGCCAAAATTTCTAAAAAATATACTTCAAGTGCCACCCTTTTAAAAAATTGGATACTTAAATGCCAAAATTTCTAAAAAATATACTTCAAGTGCCACCCTTTTAAAAAATTGGATACTTAAGTGCCAATTCCAACGAGACTTGCTAGAATTCAAAGTGACACTATTTTACTAATAAAACTGGTCTACGTGGCTTGTCGGAATATCCACTCAGCAATGCTTATTTCAAAATGACATCGTTTGCCCCATAATTTTTATTTTTACTATAAATATTAATTATAATTATATTTAAAAAGCTAAAAGGGGAGGGGAGAGACAGAGAACAGGAGAGGCCCTCGCCGCCATTGCTGCCGCATGGATTAAATCAATTTTGGACCAAAATGATGCCGGTTTAGGCTATCTAACGCCACATGGATAATTTGTTTTTTTTAAAGAAATGTGACATTTAATTTAATTTAATTTAATGAATAGTTAATTTAAAAATCAAATTTAGGACCAAAACGACATTGTTTTTTGCTTATCTAGCCACGTCAGTATCACATGCTAATTGTCGCGACCAATTTTTCGGGGTGAACCACCTAAAATTTGGCTAATGGATTGTTAAGCCTAGACTTAACTCGGCTCTCCCAAGCCCATACCAATTCGCGACTTATGTTCAAGTTTTAACATGCAAATGATTTTAATTAGGAGTCGCCACTAATCTATTTTTGGTGGGTCGATTAGAAACCCAAGTAAAGCAACGGGAGGTTTTACTTTACTCCTACGAACCGGAGACTATGGGTACGGGGACTTTGTTACACTAGATTTCTCTAATGCCCTTTCGGTACCATTCTTTTATTTTTAAAAAAATGTTTGGCAAGCAGCTTGAATTGATTTTAAATCTATTTACCTAACATGTGAGGTTATCATGCGCGTGCACAAACCACCAATTTAACATCCAGATAAACAATAAATAAATTAAAAACTTACCTCAAAGCAACGAAAGCATATGTAATGTTAAATTAAAATCCACATCAACAACCCTAGATATGGTTTCTAATTAACACGCAACTTCTTTTTTTCTTTTCACTTAATTAATGAAAATCATGCAATATGTAATGCAATATTAACTAAATGACCTAATTCTAATGACATAATTTCTAATTAAATGGGCCTAGCAAAAATACTAAATGGCATGCATCTCAATGAATCTAACCCTAATGACATGCATATGATATTTTTCTTTTTCCTAAAAGAATGCATTCTATCCTAAATAATGAAACTAATTTAACCTAAGACATTTTTTTGTATTTTTTATGAAATTCGAAATTTGGTAAAATGTGAAAATTACCTAGCTAGATTAAGATCCTATTTAATTTATATTAGGAATTAGGTTGAGCCAAATCCTAATTTAAACTAAAATATTATCTTAACCTAAATAATCCTAAAATGCAATCCATCCAAAAAAATCTATCTAAACTTAAAATTAATTAAGAAAAATAAAAATTAAACATGCAATTTTATCCTAATATGCAATGACATGCAAAATAACCCTCTATATGACATATGCATGATGATTTTTTTTGTTTTTTTCCTTTTTCCTTTTTTAATTTCGAAATTAATAATTGTCAAATAATTAAACACGCAATTTAAACTAGTGAAACATAAATCTAACATCCTAAATTTATGTTTTTTGTATTTTTATTTAAGAAATTCGAAATAAATAAATTTCCTATTCTAGACATGCAAAATAACCTAAAACAAGTAATATCCTAACATGCATCTAATCTAACTCAAATATTTTTTCTTTTACGGGAGCAAACAAATAAAGGCATCAAGAACAGCACGGCAACAAATCAAGCAAGATATCATCCATGTCCATTTAATTTTGGGAAATAAATTGACGAATCGTATCTCGCGCATGAGATCGGATTGGCCAATTTTTAAATAAAATCATGAATCGTATCTCGAGCGTGAGATCGGATTGGTGAATTTTCCGTACGATTGCGGGTCATATTTCGAGCGTGAAATTGGACCGTCAATCATATGTACGTTGCGAAATTAGGAAGATTTCCCAATTTGAAAGACTATTCAGAAAACATTGGACAAGATAACATCATTCAGGGGTTTAATCAAGAATGCAATACCTCAATTGAGCAAATGACATATTCAAGAATTAATTTAGATGGGAATTTTACCTACCTTGATTGTTGTTTCCTAGTTTGGACGGGTATCAGATCGTAGGAGTAACGATCAACTTTGCTTCACGGTAGCTGGCTCACGACAACGTTTTGGGAATCGCTCGCGGCACTCGACGTGGAAGGGGCTCTTGGCTTAGTGAAGGCTGCGTCGATTTTGTCGGACACAACCGAAAATCTTTAAGTGGACTTTTGTTTGCCAGACGTCCCCTCTTCGGATTGGCTTACTTATTTTAATAAACTCCACTAGAGCTTTTTGACCACCGTTTGAAGTTCTCCTCTTAACCTGCAGAGGCACAAAAATTTAATGTGAAGAGCGCCAAGAGGCTTTCGGTGTGACGCGAGACCAGCAACGCCGTCGACAGGAGGATGGAACAGCTACAATTTTTCTGGTGCAAGGTCACGGGCAGCTCAGTTGTCACAATACAGGTCTTCTCGGATCAGCACAAGTAGTAAGGACGCCTCGAGGCTGGCGTGGATGGAAGCTCGGCAAGGATCATCAAGCAATAACTCGTCACGGACAAGGCTCGGGATGACGATCAAAGCAGCAGTGCGGTGGGGTGCAACAGCTCGGACTCGGTTGACTTCTCAAGTGGCACGTGTGCAAGGAGTAGCTTGGCCGTCGTCGACACCTCACCAGGGCAGCAGCACGATGTAGCAGTAATGGAGACAAAAGCACGACCACAGGTCTGGCCGTGGAAAAGGCGTCTGCGTGGAAGGGAGCGTCTCGGCCAAGAGCTAGTTGAGATTCCTTGTGTCTGCTCTCTCTCACGTGTGTCTCTCTGAAATTCGGAATCCTCCCCTCTCTCTCTCAGTTTACTGCTCTATTTATAATATGGCAGCTCCAAGTCGATTGAATACGTGCTGAATATTCCCTTTTGATTTTATTTCTTCAAATTGAATATCAGCTTGCAAGTTTTGTCGATTTCTCCCCTTTCTTGCCGTGAATAGATCCATGGGTATATCCAACAATATTTCTTTCTTTGTCCTTGAGTTGATGCAGAGAATTCGTTTCCCTTATGGATGCGTGCGATTTCTTTGATGGTGCACTCTTTCTTGTTTTAAAACAAGAAATAATGTAGCATAAATACCAATATATTGATTCTTTCAACTTTCTCGCCCGTATCCCTTTTCTTTCCTATTCTCTACCAGCTTTCGTTTCCTCAAAGACGTCTCCACCGCATCCTTCCTTTCCTTAATTACTGAAAGTCGCGTGCCCACACAAAATTGAAAGAATTTTTGCATGGCTCAATGGGTCAAAACTTTGGCTTAACAGAATTAAAATTCTGGCATTAAAAGGGTGCGATCATCATAACCTTTCAATGAGCTTGACCCCGTTTTGCCGTCCACTGGACTGGAGATGTTTCGAAGCCGCAGCCAGCTGTGAGATTGTGTTCCCATCGTCATCGTAGAAGGTCATCTGCATCTCCATCTTCGAGAACTTCTTGAGCACATCGGATTGATCGTTCTTCACTGCCAGGTGAAGTGCGGTCTTGTCGTGAGCGGTGCAATGAGCTCCAAAGAGCCGCTTCCCCTCCAGTCCACTCTCCAGGGCCTTCAGGGTCTCTCGAGCTTCTAACACGGCCTTCTGTTGCTCCTCCCCTCCACTGCATGACACGGCCTTCACAGCCAACATACACTGAGACAAGGAACCGTCCGTGTATTATAGATCGACTTGTGCTAACAAAATGTTCTTCGTTGAATCCTTCGCATTACAGCTTCGGGCGGTATTTTCCAATTACTATACTTTCAAGAATGGAGCTCTTCTATGCGCGTGGCTCAAAAAATTGATCCAAAGCATTCTACGAAGATGATTCTCGATAAAAGCATTACTCATTAGTAGGGGTGAAAATGATACCAAAATTAGGGCCTACTATTAGAAGTTCCGTCGCCGATCAAATGCAAAAGTGATAACTAAATAGATAAATGCAACTAAAATTATATGCTATGCGATTTTAATTCTATTTTTTTTAGGGGTTAAAATCAATCCCTGATTTTTAATGCGATAAATGACTAAACAGGTCGCCAAAATTTAGGTGTCAACACTAATTTTTTTAAAAACAATTGTCACATCGATAAAAAAATGTCACCAGAAAATGCCATGTTAGTAGTTTGACCAGGAATTATCGCATTGGCACTTAAGTGTTCATTCTTCTCCAATATTGACACTTAAATACACATTTTGGAAGTTTTGGCACTTAAATATCCACCCGTGACATGTTTTAGCACTTAGGAGTGTCCGGCACTCGATAATCGAGATGTGAGAGTCACAAATATTGTGTTAACCGGCACGAACTAATTGTCGTTAACAAGGAGATTGTCAATATATACAAGAAAGGAAGTTCAATATTGTTGTTGCAATAGATTAATATTAACGCCTCATGTTTCGATTAAGTAAATTTGAGATCTACAAGAAAACAACTGGGCTTTCCTATGCCAGGTATGTGGTGCTCGTTTAAGACATTGAATAGAATTTTTCAAGCGACAAACATGATGCGTGAATTCATGATTGACAAACCCTTCAGTTAAAACATATAATCTTCCACCTCAAATGTACCATTCTAGCAGCTAGTAACAGCAGGAGTGAGAATAAGATGAATAGTTCTTGACTTCACCACAGGACTAAAGGTGTCCTTATAACCATCTTTGGGGCATTAATGGAAACCGTAGTAACTAATCAAGCTTTATAAAGATGAATTCCCATTTTACAATCAATTTGCACCCACTTGGCAATTCATTAAACCCCCTCAGGATTCATGTTTGTAAAATTTTAAATACAAGTGAACGTGTCAAAGAACAAGCAATATAATGAACAAAAGAATATCATCCCATGGAGATTGATGAATAACAAACCAATTAAATAAAAATTGATTAATTCTAAACTTTGTCTAGTAGATCAAAATAGAAATGAGAATAAATTAAAATTAAAAATCTTAAAAGCAAAATTTGGAAACTAAACTTAGTAAATTAATTAGATCAATATGTTAGAGCATCCAATTTCACCATAATCACTAGATATAAATTTCATATTGTTATGTGTATAAGAATGATAGCAGAATTTCCTAATCTATTTATTATCATATCTCTAGATATAACAAACCTACTCAATTTATTAATCCACTATATCTCTATATGAATTTAAATAAACATAAGTACATTAAAATCCATGAATATTCATGACTTACAATGAGTCTTTTAAATCACATTATCATGAAAAATTACACATAACGTGGTATATCTCTATCTACGTTTAATTCATGGTTATATATTATAATGAGTGACTACATATTATCACTTCTCAGTCTTAAATATGCATATTAGATCATTCAAGTAATGGACAGTCACTTAAAAGTATTAAGCATAATAATATATAACTCACTTGAATGAAATCACTTGTACACATAAAAGTCATGAAATTCATATCATTATGGTTAGGTTACATCGTAGCCCTAACAAAAGAAAATTAGAACATAATATAAGTAAATATGAAATTATAAATTAAACCTAGCATCTTAAATCAAAGAATAATAATTCCGTCACCACTTTTATCTTATCTTCAAAATACTTCAAAAAAATTCAGAAAAATGAAAACCGATCTAAAAATAAAAACCTAGTTGTCCTCTCAAGCTATCAATGTTCTCCTATATATACGATTCATCCTATCTCCAAAAAATTGCTTATTTTTCGCATAAAATTAGGAAGTAAATCAGAGAATATAACCCACCCCACTGTGGGCGTGTTGATTTGAGCCTTTCCCCCTTTAATTGCGGAAGGGGTGAGGTTCGAGCCACCGCGTACACATTAAGCACGACTTAAGTGGAGCACCATGGGAGGTGGGTCCCCATGCCAGTGTTCCCTGGGAGTTTAAGCCTCGCCTCGCTGTGAGGCAGTTCCTCCGGTCCCAAAAAACAAAAACAAGAATTAGAGAATATTTGATTTGATATCAATTTTCCAACACTTGGAAATAAAATTAGGGAACAAATTCAAGGAATCCCCAATTTTTGCCATTCTTTTCCTTATCTTCTCCATATCTCATTATACTGCATAAGTAAGGAAATTTTTTTAATCATAAGGCAATCCGAATATTTTCTCATAAATATTGCATTATTTGTTGGTTAAAATAGGTAAAATAACTCTATTTTTATAAAGCTATCAATTCATCTTAGAACAGTCGCGACAATGCTTCCATCTGGTTTCCGCTTGAGCCAGAAAAACCACTTCAACCGTCCACATAAATTGAAAGGGATCAGCTCCCACGCGTTTTAATGAACAAAAACGAGGAACTCGTTCGACATGGCTTGTCGCCACTTGGGATGTTTCAAGGCATGCATACCCCAGATGGGCTCCAAAGATGGGGAAAGAGCATTTTCGGTGATGCAGTAAATTTGTTTTGGTTTGACGATAGTAATAGGTGCACATGGGGTGAGTGCGAGTCTTTTGAGGTGGCAGTAGTAACTGAGCTTGAGTTTCAGGGATCAAGAGAGATATTGGGTGGGATAGGTAATAAAGATGGAGGTGGGGTTAGTGAGGTGGGGATGATTCCTCTTGCTCTTGGGAAGAAGTGATAACTCCATGGATGAGTGGCAATTGGCTGGAGGGGGTGATTATAGAAGAATGAAGACCAAGAGGGACCGTATTGGTAATAAGTGACTCGGTGCTACTAGACGAAGGATACAAAGGACCCAAAAGGAAATTGACCTTGATTGAAAATGACATTTTCTGAGAGAAATTTTTTGTTTGAAGTCAGGTTAAAACACTTATACGCCTTATGTTGAGTTGACTACTCGAGAAAGACACAAGGACGAGATTCTGGGGCAAGTTTATTGTGAGCATAAGCTGTTGACCAAAAAATACAAAGAAGCGAAGTTTTTGATAATTAGGAGTTCCATGAAAAAGTACCTTAGAAGGAGAACGAAAATCCAAAGTTGATGTGAGGATTTTCAATTTATTATATACATGGCAGTGAGAAAGGCATACGACCCAAATGTTAATGAAACAAAAGCGCGAGAGAGAGGTTGAAGCTGGTTTCAAAGAGTCAATGGTGGCGTTCGACGATTCCTTTGTATTGGGGAGTATAAGGTATTGTAATGAGATGGGTAATGCTGTGATGAGAGAAAAAAGGGTCAAATTTGGTGAATTCATTTCCACCATCGCAGTAAACTATGATAATTTTTTTATTAAAGAGATTTTCAAGAAGCAATTTGAATTTGACAAAAATAGCATGGACATTTATTTTGTGAAATGATTAAAAAAATAACATAAAAATGATGACCATCAATAGAAGCGATGGGAGTAAGGCACCAAACATCAGTAGAAAACACGTTGGAGGGTTGACGATTGACTGGCTAAAAAAATTGAAAGGAAGACGATGAATTTTATTGCATTGACTCAACTCATATGTAGGAAACTTGACTTGATAAAAGGACATTAGTAAAGAATTTTTCTATAAAAGGAAGCCTAGCTGAAAGCCAATTCACCATAGGAGCTTGTTCACCAACAAGGACCGAAGGGGTAGGAGGCAATCATAGTTTAGTTGAGGGTTGATAAACATTGTTATCATTTCGCCCCTACAATAGAATAGTTCTCTGTGAGTCGATGCTTGATAACAAAGGGAAAAGAATTAAATTCAAGTAGCATATTGTTAAATTAAAAAATTTAGAAGTTCAATTAGCCCATGTATGGGATGATATGACTCTGATACCATGTAAAATTTTATGAGATCGCTACTAATTTTTTAAAAGTTTAAGTTAATCAATGAAAACACATTTGAATACATTCAAGTAAGTTGGACTTTGGCACAAAACTAAGTGTAAAAGTATATAGAAAGGGAGGCAAATAAGAGATTTGGAAAAATTTTAACTCAGAATTTCCTGCTTTGATTCCATTAAATAGAGATGAATTTTTTAGCCAAAAAATAAGTTTCATTAAATTGTTGTGCAATATTTATACATGCACAAGTGTTTGTCTACAGAATCAAAACCAAAATAAAAGATAATGAAAAACAAACTAACTAAATGTATACTATTAAATTTAGTGACTTGATAGCTCAATTTTAGGATTACAATTTTAGTTTTCAATTGGGAATTCCATCTCGATATTACGGCGACATCGCGAGAGGGTCGACGGTATTAAGCAACCCTAGATCTGAGGTGGGATTCAAGTGTAAGATGCAAAATATGCAATCTCATTATCTCCATAACCAAAACAAGAACATAGATAATTGAGTAGAAAGATTATGCACTTGTTTTGGAATCCATCGTTCTTGATGCGGAAGCAGAAAAGCGATGATCCACGCACAAGCCCTTCTCCTCTATTGCCCTCTATATCACTGGCTCAATGAAACTGCCTCCTCACCCTTTTACGCTAGGTAAATGCTTCTTTTGTGAGGATACTTGTGAGAATTAGGGTTAGATGAAAGACTTAAGCACTATTTATAGAGTTTTCAACCAAGCCCTCTGTAACGACCCCAGCACGTCACAGCTACTGTAGAACTACTATCACCAATATCTTCTTCATTTTAATTTTAATTTTATTTTAGCATGCAGAAGTGTAAGGGACAATAGAAAATTCCAAGGTATACGCATGGCAACTTCATTTATTATTTATTCATACATGTACAGCAGACGATAAGTGGGTTGCCATGGGGAGGTACAAAAGGTTAGCACTAGACTGACTATACTATACTCTAGGTTGGTCACCCCTCCCCACCTAGCTGTACAAGTGTCGTCTAACAGTGGTCCCTGATGTTCTCAAAGTCCTCCGAGCTCCAAAAATCTTGTTTCCTCCTCCCAAGTGAAATTCACCAGCACCCCGTAGCAAATCATCAGGGAGGCAGGTGGGATCGATATTCTAATAATATGAAAAGATGAAATCAACAACCGGTGAGTCTCAACCCAACAAGTAGAAAGTCTACCGGCCTATACCACACAAATCGATCACCATATGACAAAGGAAGTCTCAATAGAAAGTTTCATAAATCACATATACAACAGCTTACCTGAGACCCTTTTTCAGGATACACGGTTGATCAATATAAGTAATAACATTTCCTAGCAAATGACCAACAGTTTGATTTAGGAATACCAAAGTCACAATCAATACAATTTCAAGTTGTCATCATCTTCCGAGGAACCCTGTTACCCCTCGGGCATCTCGCACCCATCCAGCATCGCCGGGCATATGGGGAACCGCGTTGCACCCCCGCCGGGGCATCTGGAGGAACCCGACCCCTCCAGGCATCCCTACTAACTCGGGGCATCGTCATCCTAAGGACCGACGGCATTCTCAGTCATACATTCAAACCATAATGCAGCAATTCCATAATTCAATTAAAAGGACATTAACACCACTACCATTCAAGGATTCAAGCATGCATCTAATGAATCATCATTCATTTTCATCCCTTAGACTAGCACAAACTCATCCATATAGATATTAAGTGAACCATGGGAAATGTCCCACATTCTAGGCCTAAACTAGCCTCATAAGGCGTCTTGCACGCCTCTAAAGTTGATGGCTATTGTCTAGGTAATCGATCTCCAAAAATTATGAAAATTTAGTGCAAGGTGGAAAAGATCTAAAGGAATATCTTTTGTGAAAAACTCAAAATCCAGTTCAGTTCATCCAGTTCTAAATAATTTTTGCAATCCGGGCTCAAAACAGTCAAAATCTCCAGGACGAAATTGAGTAGAAAAATAAATATTTCACTAACCTATTGAGACCGAAAAATTATGAAAATTTAGTATGCGGTAGCTTGGGATGTGCTCTACAACTTTTGTGAAGAACATATTTTTTAATTCTGGACCGAGAAATCTGTAGAAAATGAAAAGCATAAAGAGGTTGGTCCAGCGACCCAAAAATAGATTTCGAATCCTGAAGTTTTTCAAAAATATTTTTTTGTCATATGAAATTCAAAAATTCTGAAATTAAATTATGTTGTAGAACAGTCAATAAGGAACAACTATCGTGAAAAACACCCCATGAAATTTACACCACTCGGTACAAAATTAGCAAGCTTCTGGGTCGGGCTAGATCCCCACCTGCCCTCAGCCCAGTCACGAATTTCCTTCAAAATTTCTGCCGTTCCGGCCTTCGCACGTGCTAAATATCAACTATCCATACCTCTACGACCTCTACAAGTTCAACTATTTCGAACTCGACAGCATAACTAAGTAAAGTAGTCGGAACTTCCGACTAAACAAACAACGTAGTCGAAACTTCGATTAAACAAAAATCTCGACAACGTTCTTGGGTTTTTACGAACTATTCTCGTTACACGACAAACAATCAATATAGGATAGAACGGAGGATATCCACTTGCCTCGGGTCCTTGTGAGTTGCAGTGGTGGCTTGGCGGAACGGAGACAAGCTAGCGGCGACGACGCAAGGGCCGAAAAGAGAGAAAAACCTGCTGAGGAGAGGCCCTACGTTGCTGGCTTCTCTGCACTTTGCTGGCTGAAATGGACGGTGAAATGAAGGGCAGAAGGTGGGCGTGGGGGTTCAGTGACCAAGGAAGAGGTTCCCTCTTTCTCTCTCTCATTTATTTCTTTTCTCCACCACCATACTTGGTCAATCTGGGCAGCACTTGTTGACTCATGCCAGCTGGAACGTGGAGCACCTTGGAGAAGATTTAAGAGTCTTGGTATTTTTTTTTCTTTTCCTTTTAAGCTATTTCTTTAAAGTCCAATGCCTTGGAAGTTCTTGGGGTTGGGATGATTGGATCAACGTAATTTATTGACGATGAGGTAGCGGCGGTGACTTGGTGATGTCGTGATGAGAATGCGAACGGCATAGTCCGATGGAAAACTCGTTATTTTGTCGAGTGAAAAATCAGGATGTCACACCTTCTCGTTATGGGCCAAGCTCAACTCAGCCCACACTAGCGGCTCCATATTAGACTAATTAAGAAACATTTTATCTCACCTTAGACTAACCCCGTAAACGGTAAATTACAATATCAATTAATGTAGTTCACATTAAGAAAACTCTTACATCAAGCTCCGGTTACGGTTACATATCCTCACCCTCAAGATTTGAACAAGGAGAGGAGGTTGGGTTCTCTCTTTCTTCACATATCATCAATTTTCAATTGTCAATGGTTTTTCTAGATATTTTTGTATAACTCTGATGTCTATGGAATGATATGATCATGTATATTCTAGTATTTTCATCTTTTAACTTCAAATTTTACTATTTGCACTCGACTAGGACATAAATGAAAGTACATGAAAATTGTGATCGAGTTTGACCCCTTATGTCGTGGAGTACAGTCGGAAGGCTTACTCTCACTTTTTTATGTACCAGTACTAAACATGTGCCTTCGGTGCAAAGAGTATATCGATATAGGTAATTATTTCAAATGTTTTTTTTCTTAAGATTAAATGAAATTTTATCAGGAATAACCTCCTAATAAACATCTAAAATGTAGAAAATAACTAATAACCAAAACATTCATATTTCTATCATTATTTTCCCAAGATGTTTGGCATTTTACAACAATCTATCATTAAACCATGCTATTATCTTTATTAGCGAGATGATGCATGTGTAGGGAGAGGGGTCGCTATGCAAGATCTTGTGGTTTGGATTTCGCCGAAAAAGCCTCTTTAAGTAAAACAATTCGAATCAATTGAGGAAGATTAGTTGCATTGCATGCAGAAATTGAGACATGTTTGCTTTTATCTTCGAGAAAGGGTCGTAAGGAGCACAAGGAATTCTCAACGGTTCGCCCGGTGACGGGTACAAGAGACGATTTGGTCAAAGTGAGATGGGGAACAGGTGGTGAAGAGCCCAGGAAGCAAAGGTGTTTATAGGTTCAGAGGATGGTTGGGCCGAACAGGGATCCTAGACCTACATCTGAGAACGATGAAGATGGAGCTCTTCTTAAAAGGGCATCGTTCTTCAGGAGATCAAAGCCTAGAAACCCTAGGAGGACTCGGTTCGTCAGAACGCACAGAGCCTGGGCCAAGCCCAATTAGTATCCAGCCCACCCGGTTGACAAGGGTAAAGGCGTCGGAATCAATAAGCGCTTGGATGCTGGGTTATTTTGACCGCCTCCTAAAGTGTAATTTCATGTTTCGTTAGGTGATAATATGGGTATAATAGATTCTTGACAGTAGTTTAGTACTTGGTTTTAGCCCTTTTTTCGTATAGGAAAAAAAAGGGTTGTTCAAGAAATCCTAGGTGTTGTTCCGCGCTCAATTAACATAGACAAAGACATAGGAAGTGAGTGTGATAATTAAGGGAGACGTGATCGCCATGTTTATGGGCATGGCCAATGAAGTGGTTGTGGTCCGCCCGAGGTAGTATTTGCCAACGGTGATCTTTTAGGATTGAATGATGAACACTTGGGACCAGGCAGCAAAGGATGGGGTACCGTGGATGGGTCTCGGGATGGGTCTTTGCATTGTCTGGATTTATTAGAAGGTGATGATCCACATTAGAAGGAAAATTAATTGGAGTAAATAAGTCATGGGTATTGGTTTAAGATTTTTTGTGGGGGTGAAAACTAGTTTGAGGTAAAAATATTTTGGAACAGGCTTGGGATTTTTAATATACTCAACTAATAATACGTTCACCATAAACACCAAAATTGAGACAGACAGAATCCTCTCTCCTAGGTTTTGATTTTATTTTTATTTTCAATTCACTGTAGAGTTCTGCAAAAAAAATCATGATAGAGACAAGTCACGTCCAAAACTTGAAGTCTTTGCACATGGGCTTCACGTGCCTGGCCCTTGGGCCATTGGTTCTCAGCAGAAAAAAGTTGCAATTTTCTCCTGTGAAGCCTAATGCTAGGTGAATTATGAAATGGGTAAATAATACCACAAAAATCTCAAACTATACCTATTATTACACATATATCCTAAATTTTTTTTGTATCACTAAAAATCCTAAAATTTTCAATTGTGACACAAATACCACAAACTTTTTCTATGTCATAAAAAAGTCCAAATTTTTATTAGTGTGACAAATATACCCAAATACACCCTTGATGATATTGAAATAAATGGTACATATATCACACATGCATAAATTTTGGCTTTTTTATGACAGTTCGCAAGTTTAGGATTTTTAGTGACACAAAAATAAATTTTTGAGTACTTATGTCATAGTGAGCATAATTGGAGGTTTTTCGTGATATTTGACTTTATGAAAAAGCACACCACAACCCAAAACAAACTGATTTTGCTCCTTACTTGTCTCAATCTTTGAGCTGTATATAATGACAGCTATATAAAAAAAATGAAAAATTGGTATAATCAAGTCCTAACCTTTATGAAAAGGTACAATTGAATTCTAAACCTTTAGATTGGTGCAATTAAGCCCTCGAATTTTAATGAAAGATGCAGCCAAGTTATAAAATCATGTTAAAGAGTGCAAGTTAAGGATGATATCCAAGTGCTTTTTTGAGTGATATGTAGGCCATTTTAGGTATCATTCTTCAAAATGACTTGTTTGCACTTTTCAAGAAAAATTTAAAACTTGATTGAACCAATTGAAAGTTTTAGAATCTAATTGGATTTCGTATGTAAGGTTTAAGACTTCCTGTGCAAATTTTCCTTGAGAAAACAAGTACAATGAATGATTTATTTATAGCATTGCATCTTTTCTGTGTTTCTTCTTATCACAATGAAAATATCATATTATTCCAATATCCCATCTTAAATTTGATATTCATTCAACAAACTGAAAAACGGTACATCAATGAATTGATTTGAAAAATAAATATATATAATAATAAAAGTTCAGTTCTATGCTTAAAAGATAAGTTGAAAATCACCAAAAAAAAATCATTAATTAGATTTATAACATAATAAAATAAAGCGGAAAAAAAAAAAGGAAAAAAATAAGTTATCCAAAATGTGATGTTCGTTTGAGAACAAAAGGAAAAAGAGAAACTCTTTGTTCGTTTTTTCAAAAAGAAGGCTTGACTTGCAACTCTAGCGCATGGAAGTTGGCACCATAGCTATCGGGCTACTAATGTGTCATTTGTCATTATAGGCAGTTTATGTGTGCGTAATTAGTGCAAGTTAATGGGCTGGACAGTCAATCTATGCTGGACACGTGGCATAATATATAACATACTGTTCATAGCTCTACTAGATACCTTTCTCACTACATGAAACTATCAAATACTCTTTTCTCCTTTGTAGCTCCAGCTTATTTGACTTACTTCACCTATGTTTAGCTCTGAATTTGTCTTTATCATTTGCGAAGAATACAGGAATTCCTAAGTTTATCAATCCATCGTGAAAGCGAAGGTGAAATAGTAGTTTCTTACACTCACGATTCCAATGATCTGGACTTGAATATATGATAATTTTATACAAGTCAAAGTTATTGTGAGCTACAGCATAGTAAATTTATCATGCTCAAATTCGACAGTTGATGTTGACAAGCATGTATGTCAAGTGGCCAACAAAACGCATGATTGAACGGTTGACCAAAATAAAAAATCGCTTGCATGAAACAGTTGATAAGGCCATCAACAATTTTCCCGTGCATATGTTTAAGAGAGTATTGACTCAGCTAGATAATGACTAAGGGAAACTAAGGTATCTTAGTTCTTAGAGGTCAAAAAATATGATTGGAATGTGTGACAATTGATTCGTATCTTATAGTCTGATGACGGTGATTCATTGATATAAATGCTCATATTCATTCAAAACCCAATTTTGTGCTCTGGAAAACGCTAGATCTCGATAACACTTAATGGCCTTAAAATTATTGCAAAAAATTGGAAAGAAAATAAAATTTAGATGAAGGAATCAACAGTTTTTCCAAGTATAGTTTGGACAGAAGGTAAGGGACACTTCATTAATCAACGGTGGGTCCCTGCTGCTCCATATCATTCCTTCAAAGACAAAATGGATGCCCTCCCTTGGGCTCTTTACTAACTAGGAAGACTAGACAAATCGAGAGAAAGCTCCAGGGCATGTGAGGACTAGTGCCCATCACACAAGAAATGAACAAAGGTCATTGGCCTTTGCCATGTGACTCCATGGCTTTGTTTTTACAAGCATGTGACTCTTGATACTCTCTCTCACATGCGTGTGTATAAATAAATGTATATGTATGTTTACTTTTATGAAATTAAAGGCAAATAGTAATTAGATTCAAGAAATTGAAATCCGAATTCACAAAGAAGGTTTTTAAATCCACATTTATGTAAGGCTTCTAAGAACCGAAAGTCATCGCTATTTTCATTGCCGTTCTTATGGTCTTGAACTCTTCAATCGCCAACTCCTTTTCTGACCCAAATGTTGATATGATGGCCACATGTTGTAGACAAGGCAACCAACCTCATGCCATGTCAGCCCTATTTGTTTGCCTTGTTAGCATCTAACTGGAAATTTGGTTAGCATATGATGAAAATGCATCAATTGCAAAAAAAATTGAAAGTTTAGTGTCTTAGGTGATTGACATTGAAGTTCAATTCAATATAGTAATTCTTTGAGTTCAATGACCCTTGGTGAAATTCACTCCTAAATAACATCACAACCTATTATTAAGTGATGAATACAGTCCACTTAAATCAACATCACAACCTTCATATATTCTACCATATAACTTACTATAGTAAATTTTGTGACTAGTCTACATCATGTTCGTGTGATGTGAAGTTTGAACTAACATGAGCAAAGACTTTTTCTGTTCTTATTTTGCTTAAGATAAAGGTTTGGAAGAGGCAAATCAACCACCCTAGATAGCCGATGCCTAAACATTACCATAGAAGTTCTACCCTAATTTTGAGATGGCCTGAGCTAGATAGACGAGTATTGTGGTCTTTAACAATCGATCAAAATACCATTGTACATGTTCTCCATTGAAAGAAAAGTCATCCTAATACCAAATAAACAGTTAGATATTTTAAGTTGAAGAAATCATGAGACCGACTCTAAATGTTACTTTAAATCGCAAATCGATTATGTGGTGAAGTGATTGCAACACAAAGTCCTAAATCCAATCCTCACCAATGCAATCTCAAGATCAAGTTGGAAAATCACACTTTAGGAGTCCACTCTCAATATAGATAGCTTGCTTTCAAAATTTATTTAGTTCAATATGCAAAATTTATTTAAAACATCGATTAACCATCACACCAAATAGAAACAAATCTCACAAAAGGGAGAAAAAAAACGCGAGTCTTACCAAACATTCGTTGTCTATCCATCAAGCTCTAAGAATACAATAAAGCATACATTAATCAATTATTAATTAAGAATATAAAGAACATAATAAATCGACTGTTGTACTCTTCAACTTCTGAATCTGATGGGTTCTATTTTTTTTTCAACCAAAAATTCTTACATCCAAAATTACGTACAAAAATTACAAATCTCTCTCTATACATCAAAATCTAAATTTAGAAACCTTCCCTTTCCACCATTCCTTTCTTCCCCCTTCATTTCTCTCTACCAATTCGAAATTTCACTAATTGACGTAAACAAGAAATAATACCATAAATCAACCCCCCAAAAAGCAACAAAATTTTTTCAAAAAGCTATTATGTGACGTCGTAACGGACCACCGTCAAAACGGAACGACCACCTCGCTGCAGCCGTAGTCGTCGGAGTTCCCGATCGAATCCTCCGGCCACGAGTCCCGGAGGAGCTTCAGCAGGAGCTGCGCCTTCCTCTTCGCCCTCTCCGTGCAGTCGCTCTGCACCAGTAGCAGCAGCTGCGTCAACACGCCGGCGGCGACCGCCTCCCTCCGGCACTGCTCCGACGCCGAGCACAGCGCCAGCAGCGCCCCCGCCGCGTACTCCGTCGCCCGGTCCGACACCTTCAGGATCATCCGCACCAGCAGCGGCGCGCTCAGGGCGTGCCCCGCCAGCGCCGTGCACCCCGCGGGGACCCGGCAGAGCAGCTCGATCGTCGCCAGCCCCCGCTCCGCGTCGCCGCGCTCCAGGTCGCCCAGCCGGTCCACCAGCGCCGCCGCGGCCCCGGCGGCGACCGCCCGGTGCCGCGTCGGCTTCACGAGGCAGAGCGCGAAGGCCGCCCGGGCCCCGGCCTTGAGCGCGCGGGGGCACCCCGCGCAGTCCTGCAGCAGGCCGACGACGCCCTCGAAGACCCGGCGGCGCCGCTGACCCGGGCGCGGAGCTCCGGCGAGCGGACGCCGGCGACGGCGGCCTCGATGAGCGCGGCGGCGTTGATCCTCACCTCGACGCAGGGGTGGAAGAGGAGGCCGGTGAGGAAGGTGACGCGGTCGGGGTCGGAGGCCACGGAAGCGCACTCGGGCTCGGCGAGCTGCAGCATCGCCAGCAAGGCCAGCGCCTCGTGTTCCAGCTCGGACGACTCGGCGCGGGGGTCCGCGAAGAGGACGTCGAGGAGGAGGGGGCGGGCGTCGAGGGAGGCGATGAGGGCGCGGTTCTTGTCGGAGTCGCGGGCGAGGGCGCGGAGCCGGCGGAGCGCGGAGAGCCGGGGGGCGGCGGCGGCGGACGACGTGGAGGCCGCCTGGGCGAGGAGGGCGCGGACGCGGGAGGGGTCGGCGGGCTGCTTCGGGGTGGGGATGCGCTCCACGCCGGAGTGGCGGTTGGCGACGCACCAGGACTGGATGAGGCGGCGGAGGGTGTGGTTGGGGATGAGGGCGGAGTCGAGGAGCGGGGCGCGGGTGACGGGGCAGGTGGTGTTGCCGGCGGCGATCCAGGGCTCGATGCTGCACCGGTCGTACGTCTGCCCCGTCGACACCGTCACCGGGTCCCGCATCAGCTCCAGCGAGATGGGGCACCGGAAGTGGTGCGGGATCTGGACGCCCACCATGTCCAGAGGCTCCAGGCTCAGCCCCCACGCATTTTCTCTCTCTCTACGAACGGCGCGAAAAAGCTCCCTTTTGTTCGTTACTGCACTCCCCCTCCCTCCCTCCCTCCCTCTCTCTCTCTCTCTAGAATGTGGGCAGTGGATGGAGTGAAGGATCGACACTTGCAGAGCGCGCAGATGGGCACTGGCGAAATTCCTTTCTCCGTTCGTGAGAGGACGCCTGGTTTCTTCTTTATACAAGATCGGGAGCAGAAGAGAGAGAAAGAGGGAAGAGAGAGAAAGAGGGAGGGGAGGTGAGAGAGAGGACAATCGACATGCTTTCTCCGGACAAACAGCTGGTTTTTGTGCTTCTGACTCCTCCGCCACACGTGTGGACTGTGGGGGCGGTAGCCCCCTCCCCCTCTCTTTCTCTCTCTATCTCTAGCCTCTAACCTAACCATGGTTAGTTCAGGCCCCCCCTAGTCCGGTCCCGTCGATGAGGTTGGCGTGTCGTGGTTTAGTCAAAGGTAAATGTGCGACCGGGACGGGGCCCACGGCGTTTATGTTTTCTTTCTTTTTTTATCTATTAAAAAAACCTGACTCCTGTTTACATCAAGACGGGCAGTGATTGTCGCTGATTATTATTATTATTTTTTTTTGTTACTACTATCTTAAGTGTATCTTTTTGCACGCCGGCCCCAGGAGTTTTGGGTATTCCTCCATTTGCCTCGAGCTCGCCGCGATTCGTCTCACGATAGTCCGCGAACTTGAATTATTGTGCAGCCGAGCGCTATAATTAGTACGGTCATGCCATCGTTGGTGTTGTTATTTTGACTCCTTATATACATTCTCATTCTCATTTTTTGGCCCTTTCAAAGGTTTTTTTGTATCGGGTTTATGATGTGTTTGATATTTCCTAGTTAGGTCCATTTCGATTCAGCATAGATGACAATTTCCTGATATAATTTAAGTAGCTGCTTGGCCGATTGTATAATTTACTATATGACACTATATGTCTAAGCATACTTTGCTCACTTAAGTGAAATCCTGCTAAGTTTACAAACTCTCTCTTGGCACGGAAAAATGTACATATCATCTGTTGTTTGGATGGGCAACCCTTCTTACATGCACCTTCTAGTTAGAGAAGCATCATCTAGCCAAAGGGAAAACCCTAGAGTTGGGATTTACTCAGTTAGGTCTTTTCGATAGGGAGCCCTTTGCCAATGGACCTACTTAGACAAATCACATGGTTTTGTTTCTCATTCTTTTTGACTTGCTCTCACGTGGTGAGGAACAAATGTACAAGTGGAATTATCATGTGGTCATACGATGCTCCATAATTGATCTATAAGGCGTTTCAACTTGTAAGATATTGATAACACATTTTATAGAAATTGGTATCTCAAAAAATCGAAATCTTCTCTAACGTAATTACTTAACTTGACAAGCACTACAAAAGAGCACCCATTAACAAAATCCTTAAGAAAAAGAAATGCCGCTTTTATCGATCTATTAAAGATAATCAAAACCACGTTCGAGTAAAAGCTGGTAGCATTAATTTATGCTTGAGGGGCCAATGGAGCTTCCTTCTCTAAATCTTGGCTCGTGATCAAAACACACCCAATCCACTAACCAAAGTTGGGGGGAGCAGAAGACCAGTTGTCTCAGCCTGTAAAGCACCCTCACTTTAACGGTTTTGCACCCAAAAGAAGTGGCAAAGCGTCTAACCCAGCTCTTGCATGTGATGGCCATGCTATTGAATATACAAGTGTCTAAAAGATAAGATGAAACATCTCTTTTTAGTATAGTGAAATCTTCCAAAAATAAAGTCATTTGGCGAACAGCTCTGTCATTGGCTCTAGCGGATCGCCCGTTTGATAAAAAGTTAGTATATGAAAAAGCAAGTAAAAAGGCTAAGGTTATGTCATCTTGATTACGATATCCATCGGTCTTCGCTTTTACAACATGGTCAAAGAAAAAAAGGCTTTTGAGAATGCCTCACATGCAAGCTAGAAAGGTGGGGAGATGCCACTTTCCCTTCTTTGCAAGTTAGCCCGATTATTTAATTTCCCAACCAGAGGGGGGAAAGTAGAAAAAGATTACCCATGTTAACCTCTTAGGGTTGTAAAGTTGCACCATGCATAATAAAGATAGGTCTATTTGAAAAGCCAATCTTCTTCACCGAATACATATGCAAAAGATTGCAAAGTTACAAACTGATTTATGCAAACTTTAATATAAAGGAGGACCGAGAAAAAATATCTAGAGAAAGTTTGAACAGAGAATAAGAGAATTAGATGAGCCGTGAAACCTATCGATCAGAATTGTCCTATCGATCAGAATTGTGCTAGTATACATCTTCATCCTCATCCCACATTAAGATAAATCGACAATATCTCTAGCAATGAAAGAAAATGAATTTCGAGTCGCTATAATGCATCTCTAAATGGCTAAATTGAATTGAAAAAGAAAATTGAGATTTCAATTGTCCTACTCTTCCAACATGCCTCGATAATTATAGCATAATCACCCGAAAACATACCCATTAAACTGCTAAAACAACATGTACTTAGAGATCATAGGAAAAAGGAACAACTAAAATATCCCATATTTGATGTTGGGGAATCTAAAGTTCCGATGTCCATCGTAGATATCTATGTGAAACTAATGAACTAATTCTATATGAACATTAATGGCATGGATGTAATGCGATGTATATCTAGGTAGCAATTACTTCGTGAAGAAAGCATCAAAATCTTTTATTGCAATAAGAAAAGACTCATTTGGATGATTTGTAATTCTAAGTGACGAGTTCACTCTCGTCACATTTCATTTGGAAGACTCAACATTCATTCCGGTTTGAATCACATTGAAAAAAAAATAGTAATTGATAAATAAATATCTGCATATAATTTCTTGTCAGCAGTATTATTTCATTAGGACCTTTCTCCTTTTGTTTACATCACTTTTGTAAGCATTCATTCGATGTGCTGTTCCCATTTCTCTGGTCAACATAATGTTAAATTATTGGGGCATGCTATCTCCTCTCGGATTCGATGTGATTGGAGGATTTGACCGAAGAGCCGAAATGGTCAAGCCAAAAATCCTCTTCTTTTCTTTTCTTTTCTTTAGGGGAGGGGAGAAGAAGTTGAGGAAATTTGGGGGTCAAAAAGGAAATACGGAGAAAACGAGGGGCCCAAGCGCAAAATAGACTTGAGGGAGGGGGCCAATCATTGTAGTTAGGTTTTTTTGGGGTGTGGAAGGGGTGGTGCATGGTGGGTGGTGGGAGTGATGCCGGTCAACGGTCAAAGGGCCGGGGTGTTGGCGGGTCCAGGGTGTCTCTCCGCCTCTTTATCTGCGCACACCTTCTCTCGTGGATAACGTTGAACAGTGGAATGACGGTGGGGCCCACAGGATTCAATCCGACAAAAGAAGTTTTTTTGGTCATTTGTTATTTTCTTCCCAAATTATCTGAGCTACTAAATCCACTCAACCACAAAAAAATTAATTAATTAATTAAAAAGTGGATAATTAAGCAGATTAAGTGGGTTTATCGAGTTGATGTGAGTTAGATTGATTTTATGTCACACCGACTATGGTCTATGTGCCCGGCTCTTCGAGAATTTTTTTTTTTTTGTAATTTAATAATATGAGCATAAAGACTGGATTAACTGAAATAATAATCATTTCAATGTGAAATTTTATCCTGTATTTGTAATTTGGTTATCTTATTAAAATTGAAAACTGATTAAGAAAAGATATTTTATCCGCATGCTACTTTGGATACTTCCACATTTTTTGCACTTATGATTCGTGGTGATCATATTAGTCAAATCATAAGATAGACTAATACAAAAAAAAAAATTATATAAAATCCAGGGTCATTAACACTTAGCAATTTATCTTATGAAATCACAAAAGTAAAAATCTCTAAAAGTTAGATTGTCTTATTTCATAGATCCGCTAGGAATTTTTGAAATTAAATTTTACCTGTATGTTTAGCTCTAAAAGTCCACATATTTTTAAATTATTATTTTCTCATCAGAAATTATTGTTATAATCTGATTGATTACCTAGAGCTTTTAGACAAAAGGCGTGGAACAATAAAAGAAAGCAAATGTGAAAATAGACCCGGATCACATGAAAACCTACATTTCATCATAAACCAAGAAAAAGATGGAAAAAAGAAGAAGAAAAAGAAACCTTATCCCATATATTTTGAGCTTTATTTATTTTTCATTGTAAATCTAAATCTCTATTATATCTTGTAAATCATGAATTCTACAGCTGCTTGATGTAAATTCTAGTGGAGAGAGAGAGAGAGAGAGAGAGAGCCAAATGGGTCCACATCCTCATTGGTCAATTGACAAAATGATTAGTCCAAAATAGCTCTAGAACATCCACTATGGTCTTTAGTGCATGAGCAATGAGTGCCGAGCATGGAACGAAATGTCCAATATCGGATGCGCAATCGTGGCTCGTGAGCAAGAAGATGATGAATCGAATCAAAAAGGAGAAGCTTCTCCCATCAAAATCGGAAAATGGGTCACTCCAATATCTAATCAAACCCCACCTAAATTGCTTGGACATATTATAAAATTATTTGAGAAAAGCATCTATTAGGCGGGCTGTGGCCAAGAAGTCGCGTCATTGCTTTGATGGACCGTAATTTCTTTTTCTTTCATCATCGTCACTCAATTTTGAGCTTAGAGGGAAGGAGATATTTGATGAGGAAAAAAACAGTTGAGGGCTGTTCTTTTTTCTCGATATCATTTGTGAACGGTTCAGTTTGTGCAATTGATTTCATCACGTCGATTTCTCTCTCACTCCATAAAGACTTGCAAATGGAGCTTATGCTCCAACATCAGGCTATTTTCGAGCTAGGGTTTGCATGCACAATGGAGAGATACCAACAAGGATCATGGAACAAAATTCAAACACTCAGTGTCCTGCCGTGTTAATTCAATTGAAAATGTTAAGCCCATAAAAGAATGCGTGATCTAACATTTAAGCTAGCAGCAGCACTAGCTATTAAACCTAACTAGACTTGTACAATTACATGAAATGCAATCAATCTTGGCTAGGAAGCGGGAGATATTTGAGGGGGGTGAAAGGAACAAATCAAAGGGGGTGTCTCTTCTCTCTCTGAGCACTGACTGTAACTAGACCTGCCCAATTACATGAAATGCAATTCAATCTTGCCTAGAAAGTGGCAGATATTTGAGGAGGGAAAGGAACAAAACAGAGGGGGTGTCTCCTCTCTCTCTCTCTCTCTCAATTTATGTGATGGTGAAAGAGAGAATCTCCCACATGCAATCCCCTTGGCATCAGGGCAATTGAGAGAGAGAGAGAGAGCAACATCAAGCTCAACTTTGGAATAGAACCCGGCAACAACCACCCAAGTGTTCTTCAACAGAGAGAGAGAGAGAGAGAGAGAGAGAGAGAGAGAGAGGGAGGGAGACGGTGGCGTTTAGCGGTGGAAGCACACACGCGTGAGGAATAATGTTGGGACAGTGCGTCCCACGAGCCACCCCCCCTCGCAACGCCACTGTCCCCAGTCAACCGGGCAGCATTTTGCTGATACAGCCCACACAAGCACGAGTCACAAGCACACCAGCAACAGGAAAAAAAGGAGATCGAATAAAATACCACTCGAACAAGGCCGAAACAAAGGCCAAAAACCTGCTCCTCCTGTGCACGTGCCCGGTCCCCCAATCGCACGTGCTTACAGCTATGCCACTTCCTATTCTCTAGTAACTTTCCTTTTATCCGTTATTTCGTTCTTGATAATCCAAGGGCAAGAGTGCAAAGAGGCTCACGTAAAACCCTAAAAACCCTATGAACCTGTAGAACTGAGACCTGTCGCTTCTAGGAATGACCCGATCTATTGCAGTTTACATATAGTTTGTGATACTTTTCACGGGTGTCATTTAGTTGTTCAGCTGTAGATCCCTGTATAAAGATCTGGTCATTTGAAAACCCATTTAAAACCTTACAAATCCCATGAACATTTTTGCCAACTCTAAACTTTTCTTGTAAAGATGGCCCAATCAAGTGCGATCTACATGCAATTGGTGGCACTTTCACAGGTGACATTTTTGTTTATGAACTAGAGATCCCTTGTGCCCCTACTATTTATGCCAACTTCAAACTTTTATTTTTTTGAAATAGCATTTATCCTAAATGTAATTTGAGTGGTAATATTTTAGTGATAAGAGCACGATGCGAAATATCTACTGGTTGAAAGTGAAAGTGAGTTTGATCAGCTAAATGTGAATAGAAAGGGAGATTGTTGGTAGTGTTTTAGCAAGATTTAATTTAAAGTGTAATCATTATGAATTTAAGCATTAAGGATACTGGAATTGACGATAAGTGGGAGTGAGCATAGTTTTGTTCAGGCTAGTTTGGATGGAAAACTGAATCGAACCAAACCAAACCAAATCGAAAAATTCAGCTTGGAAAAATATAAAACGAATTTAGGTGAATAAGGGTTCAAAACCGAATTCAATTGAACTGAATTACATCGGTTTCTTTCCATTTCTCTAACCTAATGCTCTTGGTTCTCCTCCAAAGTGGAACTTTATATGCTTTGAATTGGTCAAGAGCTCAAGCAATTATCAAAGGATAACATTGCATCGTATACTGAAATTTCAACGTAAGCACATTGTTACTCCAACTTACATTTACGTCTCGAATTTGAAAACTTGTCGACTTAACTCATATAAAAATAGTTCATTTGGCGGTTTGGTTCGGTTCAGGAAAAAAAAAAAATCAGACTGAACCAAACATCCAAATTTCAGTCCGGTTTGGTTTATGGTTTGAGCTTTTGTAATAACCTCCCTAAATTGAATTGGTCTCACAGTTTCAATTTGGTTTGGCAATTTGAGCCGAACTCCGCTCAGGACTAGTAACAAGTATATTTTTCTTAGTTCTAGAATTTATGCAATGAATTTGAGCAGAATCATAATTTTGCATATGAATAATATCACTTCTAGGCGCAATTAATTTGATAAATAAAAATGTATTAGCAAGAATAACATACGTAATATTTCTATCGAACAAAAGCGAAGTGAATTAAATCAATGAAACGTGAAGGAGTGTTTTAGCAAGATTTCGTTCGAACATATAGTCAAATTGATGTAAATACAAACTAAAATTTGTCCACTTAATTCACTTATGTATATTGAGTTCATTTATATCTTGTAATAAGATGTAATTTTCTATTACTTTTCACCATTCTATTAAATAATTATATTGTAGTATTTTTAGATTACTTGAGTTTGTATTTAATTTAGGTTAATTTTTTTATTAGTTATTAGAAGAGATTAAATAAATGAGGGCGAGGCAGTGTTTCAACAACATTCAGATTAGTTTTGTTTTGGGCAACATTTTAAATTTGTGTTGATGGTTTAAGTTTAAAGTGATGTCTTTAGACTAAGATTGAAAGTTCGAAAATTCTAATCATGTCTTTAGAAAAATACAGCTTACTTAACCTTTCGATCACAATGATTTCGAGAATAAGTATACCAATTTGACTTGTGTTTGGAATTTAAAAGTTCTCACTTGCGATCCGAGTGTTCTCTTTTTTTTTTACTTTACATTCGATGCACAAATTAGATTATATGAGCTAGCTAATTCGAATTAACTTGGAGTAAGTTGTGTGCAAATGCAGGCTCACAATTTATGTAAAATACTCGGTTTAACGTATCTAACATTCTTTTTATGCATAGGTTGGATATTGGCTTAAGATTAAAACAGAAATATATAATTTGAGAGTTTGGGCTAGGAAAGATTTGAACATTGCGCATTCTGCTCTAGTAACATCTAAAATTTTGTCTGATCACTGTCAAATATTTTCTCCCTTTTTCCCTTAATTTTTTTATTTGTTTATTTATTTTGAGGTTTTGGGTTTTGTATGGTCGCACGAGCGTCTTCGAGCTTGTGACCAGGGAGACAAATTCCAAAGTTTTCTCCCCTCTCCCACGGCAACATCCAGTTGATAAGGGAGCCACACCCACATGCATACCACATTGATTTTGGTGACACTTTCTTTTTGGGTTTTCGGAATATGTTGACTAAGGTCTCCATTTTCCCACATTATTTTCTTTTTTTATTGTTCTAGGAAAAAAAATGATATTGCGAATATATTGACTAAATTCTCGATTATCCCACATAATTCCTTTTATAATATTCTAGCCGAAAGAAATGATATTGATATTTACTATATCAATATGCCCATATAACAAACAATTTCCCAAAACCCATACATGTCACCCAATAAGACCAATGCATATTCCACGTGACGATGACATGGTGGCGACACACCTTCAAATGCATATCGATGAACAACAATAGAGCAACATCAACTTATTACATCTAGGGTTACTGATAGAGGTACATATGTGATTTTTATCCTAAGACTACATAGATCAAAATCGATGGCGGATCAATAATTTTATTTTCAGTGTGGATTAATTTGTGTTGTATGAGCTTCGGAATCAAGAGGGTTTCTCAAGTTGGAGTAATCAAACATCATTAGACAATATTATGTCACTTTAGAATCTTTCTTTGGCCGGACTAAACAGCTCATGCCTACCAAAATGTAAATGATGCTATGCTTTCGTAGGCCAATAGACTTGTATGGAGTTGAAACTAGGGTTTTGAATTTTGTAACCACGGGAATCACTTTTTGCGGTTTCAAGTAACTTAATGTGGATTTGACCCCCCAAAAAAAAAAAAAGTAACTTGATGTGGAGAATAAAAGCAGCCATTACAATGCCATGGTTTCTAGTGGAGGTTGCATCCTAGGAAGGTCCATTATATCTTCACCCATTAGCATTTTCGTTTCTTTCCTTAATTTTTCTCGTCATACTAAGCCTTTTTTATGTAATGGTTCAATGATTGATAACAAATCGCATCACCTATGCACCAAAGTAGAAATGTTTACTTTTCAATTTGGGGTTGCTATCGAGGACATTAGAGAATTTTCGAGTTCGAGAATTGAAGGTCATTTGTTTAAATCTCATCGATTACGCACTGACTACCTCAAGTCAGGACAGCATGTAAAAAAACTTGCATGATAGTTCATAAGTTTCTGAGTAGTTAGATCTTTGCACTCATGCCCCTAGATAAAAAGTAATTAGAAAGTGACCACTACAAGGAGAAATTTCCTTAAGCGGGGTGTGGTCATGGTTGTCCGTCCACAGCAAGTGTCATGGTTGCTGTCTTAATCGCGATGATTGGTATCACCATGACACAAAGACATAGATTCCACTGAAATCTGATCTCCGGTGGGATAGAATTCGTGATGACCAACGTCATGGTAGTTCTTAAGCAAGAGGAAGTTCGATGGTGGTCGCCTCTGTTGCCATGGTTGTCGAAAGCCGCCGCTGCCGCCGCCGCCGCCGCCGCCGCCACCAGAACTAGAGAGAGATACCTTAGTGATCACGTTTTTTTTTTTTTTTTAAATCTGTGAGGGGGGTTCGCCTCAATCATGACCACAGTCACAAGGTCGTCGACTGTTGCAGGATTTTCGCCAGCGCCATTGCAACAAGCTTGCGACTGAGAACAAATGAGCTTCGCTCTTTTCTTTTCTTTATTTCTTCAATTTCACTATCCTATCCAAGTGTGATATATTCATCTCACCCTCTAGAGGCAAGATAGCTTATATGCGGCATCCGAGGTACTTAGTCAGAACTACTCTCCCAAACATCGGATGTGATGATTTCTATCTAGCCGACTTCTTATCAGACCACCAACAAGTGTCCTAGGCACTTGTTAACAAATGTATATTTCAACGATCTTACATCAATCGAGTATTATATTCATGAGTACCCCGGGCCACTTGTTGAAGAAACTTCATAGATTTTCAAATTAGTGATTGTACTCATGTTCTGCATAATCAAATCTTGAAAATTGAATTGCTCTGAATACAATATTGATAGATGTCATAACAGGGTCCTTTGAGTTTATTATGGGCGACTCGGGTACATAGCTGTTCAAAACTCATAAAATAACCATCCCCTTTATATTTTCCCATCGAAAAGACTAATTTGAAATGCAAATTTTCCTATAGCACTTGAATTAAGTGCCCCAATCCAAGGAGACATCAAGACTATACATCTACTAGTTTTTAATTTAAAGTCATCTTTATCATCTTGAATGTTCTCTTGAAGAGGGAATGAAGCACAAACACTGAATAACATTCCGACCCTGCGCATGTCGACGGAAGTGTTGAAAATCCATAGTCGCAAGGTCACTTCATGGCGAATTTCGTATGTACTGAAAATATCCGGAAAAGTCAGCAACTGAGCTTTTTGCTTTTCTGCTCAAGTGGTTGATAACATAACACATGAAGCATTTTTATTGCACAATTAATCATAAACAATTTTAAATAGATTTTTAAAGAGTCACGTCAGAAAAATGGAGTTCCACAGAATTTCCCAATAGAGATAAGGTGACGATCCTGTTAATTTTTCAACGCTATATAATGACAATTTATTCTAAAGGGCCATCATGGGGAGTTAATGATGGTGGCATTGGAATTTCCCTTTATTGAAAAAAGACAAACCATCTAATAAAGAAATGGACTAGTGCGTCGAAATGCCCGTTAAGTATATTATATAATAAAAATCGATTTTTTAAACATCACTTACCCACTTCGTAAATTCGATTTTTAAATACTACTTGCACACTTCGTAAATTTTATATAGAAAATTTGATTATAAAAAAAAAAAAAAAACTTGCCAATGAAAGATCAACAAAGGAAAAAAAACTAGCAAAGCAATTGGGGGACATTGATGCTCTTGCCTCCACCACCGGTGGAGAATCTTCCCCTTGAAAAGTATTTCATCACTTCCCTGAGGACTTCCATTAGAGTAATCAAGCTGCTGGGCATGTGAACGGATCTGGTATATGCCAAGACAGATCTCACTTGTGATAGACATTCATCTATTTGATTAAGAAGATAAGACATTAAAAAGAAAAAGAATTTGATACTTGCTAAAAAGTTTAGAAAAAGAATTAACTTGATGATAAGCTTGCGGCATAGAGGACTATATTTTCCGGCATTTTTAGTTGGAGAAAATTTCCTCCTACTAATTACTAGTTGATTTTTTTTTTAAATTACAGCAAGGTGATAATTAAAAAAAAAAAAAGGATTATCTTGCTCCCCGCATCGGAAGGCATATGCGCCATACGCATCAATTGGAGCTCATTGCCACTGCCGCCGTAATGCCTAAGCATTGCCACCGCCTTGTTCAAGTAATCGCAACTTGTGAGCAACCGCCGCATTGACCACAGTCATTGCTCCTCTATGCAACTCAAAGCTTGTAAACTATAGAAGATCTAATCTTAGATACAAGAGATCCTAAGTCCGAGATGGCCGATCTGAGGTCACAGTTGCGACCATTGTGATCCCTTGGTCTGCATGGCCATTATACAATATCTTGATCTCAACAAAGCAAAAGAGTCAATGTACATTCTTTGAATTAAAGGGAATTACATCCATAAGGTAATCTCATAATCGAAAGGGAAAACCTTCGTCATCCTCTCTTTGCAATTGATTGTTGCGGTCAACAGCTTTGCGGGCGCATGAAGATCCTCTTTCCCAAATTTGACTCCATTATTTTCTTAAATCATTCGTTAAGATTTACCAAGGTACCAAAGAAGACACCATTCGAGGTAGAGGATCCCCATCCCCATTCAAGCACTAGGGTACATCCAAAGAGGCGTTCGCAAGGGATTTCTAATTAGGCACACTGCTGCTGCTGTAAGAATGAAAAGGCACCACTATGCGAGCATCGCATTGCGGGATGGATTTTCATCCATAGGCAATAGATTGCAATCAAATTCCAAAGGAAGAAAGGAAGGACGAAGGAAGGATCATTCAACCTCACTAATTTTCCATTGTGCCCGAATCAATCAATCCTCCAGATCTCCATCCACCAATACCCGACCACACGACTTTCAACTTGGTGTTTTTCAGTGGATTCCACGGGCATGACAAGCCTCTCAGCCCTCTCTCTACTTTTCTCGTCATGCGAATCGTTCCATGTCATTTCCTAACACACTTCCAGCCAATCGGGTGCCAAAATAGAAGGGAAAATCAAAGAGCTACTTGGCCTTGTCGATTCTCTTGCCCCTATTGCTCGTGCGTCGGATTTTTCAACTCTCCATGTGGTCCTAATAATTAAATAATGGCAGCGCGCTTTACATGTCGCTTGTCCGGTTATCGAACACGTGTCCCAAAATGCTGATGTGGTCCATTGACGAAAAATGACCCTTTCAGAAAAGTCGTGTATGCTATCAATTCAATTTTTTCCCCAAGATTTGATTTTATTTTTAAATAGTGTAGAAGCCGATCATGAGCTTTTACAATATTCTCATTTAATCAGGAGTTAATTAATGGTTTGAAGAACCCTATTCTTTGCAGAAAGTACTAAATGAGAATCTGGCTTTTCTTGTCTATTTTGTGGTCAGGGTGCGGGAGATCATGATCATATGACGAGGATTGCGGCTTTTCTTTATTTCCCATTTCAACATCTTTAGGGAAAATTCCAAAATAAGAATATGAGGTGCGCTCATTTTTTCAAATAAAGGTGTAAAATGGATATTGTTTCAAATAATGACTTGAAATGATCAAATCGTATTAAATAAGGACCCGAAGTGGGACTTATCTTCAAATAAGGATATTAAGTGATCATATTTATCTTAAAGAATGGCATAACCTCGTTAGTCGAAGGACATTTTAGTCTTCTCCTTATTTAAATTTGTTTCCTTTTTTCCCTTTTTTTTTTTTTCTCTTCTTCCCTCTACTTGTCATGGTGGAGTCAGCTAGCCTCAAGCAAGGGCTGCCTTCGCCCATGCCGACATTGAGCAAGGGCAACCCTCATCGGCGTCGAGAGAGGGTCACCTCGCCTGAGCTAGGTAGGCCAGGCCAGGCCAAGCCACCCCTTGCTCGACGTTGGCAAGTATCGCCCCTCGTTGGATCTGGTGAGGAAACACCCTCACCAAGTCAGGCGAGGACCAAATCGGGCGAGAGTCGCCCTTGCTTGATCTAGCTAAGGCGACCCTTATATGATGCCGGCGAGGGCAACTATCGCCCTTGCCCAACACTGACAAGGGTTGCCCATCGCCAAATTTGGTGAGGAATGCTCCCGCCAAATCGGGCGAGGGCTGAATATGACGAGGGCAACCCTTGCTCGATGCCGGCAAAGGCGGCCCTCGCTTGAGTATGGCTTCCCTCCACCATAGTTGGTAGAGGCAAGAAGAGGAAAAAAAAAATGAAAACAAATCAAAAATTTAAAAATACACTTAGAATTTTTTTTTTTTACTAAAATATCCCTTCTTCAATGGCCGGAATAGTCACCAGCTGGCCAAAAGTCTTTACTTGAAATGATTTGGCTACTTTAGATAACTATTTAAGACGATTTGGTCACTTTAGACTTTTATTTAAAACAACATCCACTTTAGACCTTTATTTGAGAAAATTTAGGCATCTTAGGTCCTTATTTGGAAATTTTCTCCATTTTTATGGCTTTTTTTTTTTCTTTGGGTGTGTTTCAGCATCATCTACACTACTACGCCGTTGAGAAAGAAGACAAATATTTTGAGAGAAAATTGATCACCAGATTTCTTCATTTATAAAAATAAAATGTTAAAGTGATCGTTGGGTCACTTTATTATTGCCCCAATGGTCATTGATCAAGTGATCAATAATTGTTGGGGCCAATTTTTTTTTTAATTATATAAATTGGTCCCGTTCCCCTCTCTCTCTCTCTTTTCATTATCATTTCTCAATCTCCACTCACATCACTTTCAAGCACTCTTATTCTCTAAAACCGTTTGTCAAGTTCATGTACTTTTCTCCCTATACTGATTTAATTGCATTTTAATTATCACAGTGGAGAACTACGACAATAGTGTCTGATCATCTCAATTGAATCCGGACTTCATCGTGCGATTGACGTCAGACTGATTCAGTGAGTTCTGAAACAAGCCAAACCGACAATGAAGAGATACAATGACCTGATGACAGAGAGAATTGCAGTGGTGAATGTCGAAGAGGTTGTCCCTACACAGACACTTCCCTACACGAGCAACAGCGGTACCGACTTCATGGAGAAGAACGTAGGGTGTCTAGAATACATTCTGTCTGGAGATAAAGACCAATGGCATCGAGAAGGCTATTTGCATTATATGCGGCTACAAATCGTCAAATGGGATGGGCCACTGGAAGAGGCACCAACGTCAATTTGAGGAAGTGATAGTTAGGACAGATGAAGGCTCTTCAAGGTAGCACACCGCATACCAGAAGCCTGTTCAAATTCGATGAGGCAAGAAATTAGTAGGAACTTTTGCATATTGTTTTGTCTTGCCTCCGAGAAGCCCTTTGGCGAGCCAAAGATCCCTACTAGTCCTCTCCATGCATATAGATTTGCTATCTCAATTCAAACTCTCTTTTTTTTTTTTTGGGTTATCGAGAATCCGCCGGTCCGCCTTGTCAGCTTACGCCGATTTGGGATCTCATGAGCCTCTACGGTAAAGGCTCAACAGCAACTATATCTCGGGAGAGAATGGCCCAGCAATCCACCGTCGGGGCCTCCCGCTTGAATCACTAACAGCGTAGGATTTCGAACCCTCGACCTCCATCGAAGGAATGAGAACTCTCAACTAATTGCGCTGCCCACAGGTGGGTTCAACTCAAGCTTCTTTCACTGAGAACAAACACCATAAGCTACAAATCGTTGTAGTTTGTAGTTTGTAGCTTGAGACGTGCTTTGGAGCAGACTACTCCAAATACATTGATAATGTTGGCGAAAACAATGTCGACCGTCTAAACTGGTGGAAGAGGAGAGCCACCGGGTTCAGATTTTTCCACCATGGCTCATGAGATACCAACAGTCCAGGTTTTCAGTACTACCCAAACGAATCTCGGACAACGATAGGTATAGCTTATTTGCAAAAAAATTCGGAATGACTCTGGTAGTTCATGATTTGTTTTTGCAAGAAATTGCCTCCAAATGAATGTGACCCACATAAACAAGAGGATTCTGACTTCACAGTATCAACTGAATCATGGTCAAGGACATCATTAAACATTCTCTTTGGTCAAGCATTATTAGGACACCGCCGCGTATAATTTATTTATTTTTTCAAATATTTCATTGTGTACTTGTATATCAATCCGATATGGTTCACTGAGTTTTTTCTTCCTCGATTGATTTTCTATTAATATTAATATATCTCTGTCCCCGGTCAAGGCAGTGGATAAGGGATGTTACTAACGTAATCGTGAACTTTCCTTTTTTTTTTCGACCAAAAAAAAACTTTCCATTTTAAATTGATTTTTTTTTTCCCGGGGGGCAGAAATAATTAATTAATACAAAGAGTTTGCATGTCAAGAAGTCACGGCTAACGTCGTTTATGGTGCAAATTAAATTCAATATATATATTGCCCTAATTACAAGAAAAAAGAGTATTTAAATTGGCCCTAGGGGATGACTTGGGTCATGTGATGATTTATTCTGGAAGTCTTTAAGATGGTAAAGTGGCAGCCTAGCTACTTCAAAAAAGAAAAGAATCTAGATTAAAATAAGATTGTTTATTGATGTTATTTATAAGATTCCAAACAATCTATTTATTGTACTTCATTTAGGTTCACAAACTTAAACCTTGTGACTTAATTAGGTCATTTGATGTCGTATAAATATAAATTTGATTTTACTATACCTTCATTCAGATATTCGTCCTCACGCACAAGATATTATCAATTGTTTATCAATCAAATCGAACTAGTCCACTAATGTCACTCATATTACAGTCACATTACATCACAAAATGTCGCAACAAATATCATGTTATCGTGACATGCATAATTAGTTAGCATGCTTAGATCGTGGATTTAGTAGCATTTCAGGTGATTTTGACTCAACCAATCTCTACGAGCACACTTAGACCGCCGAAAGCCCACTTGCATTAGATAGGATCTCTATTTATGAGACGGCTGAGATCATCTTTCCTGCCAGGATCCGAACGCTTGTGCCAGATTCCTCCTACCAACCTACATGTTGGATTTTCCAATTACAATGACAGCATCTCCAGTCAGTTCTATATGAATATTTATGGAAAGAATTCAGGTAAGCTTGCTTCATCTTTAGGTGTCTTGATCTTGAACTGCTGAAAATGCAGCATATATAACTATGCACGCACGGTGCCTTGAGCCGTGCACTAACCGACTCCATCATTCTTTAATCTCAAAGATCAGCCCTTTGATTTAGGCACAATTAAGGTCTGACATTACTCTC
The DNA here is from genome assembly GCA_014182365.1 of Eucalyptus tenuipes. Classification (NCBI taxonomy): domain Eukaryota; kingdom Viridiplantae; phylum Streptophyta; class Magnoliopsida; order Myrtales; family Myrtaceae; genus Eucalyptus; species Eucalyptus tenuipes. The sequence goes on from CM024543.1 coordinate 13,393,308, forward strand.
TAATCAAGGGCCCTATACCCAAGATTGCCAGCTGTTAAAATAAATTTTCGGCAAAAATATCTTCTGATCCATAGAAATATTCAAAGCGGTACCGCCGCTCAGACGCATTTGCCCCACGTTATGCTTCTGTCCAAATCGGCTGTTAAACATCGGGTTATCATTAGCAAGTCGAGATATTTTCTCTCTTTCGAAACGAGGTCGTTTCAGTTCGCTTATTGAAGAGCAAACCACACGGTCGTTCTTCTTCCTCTTCTTCTTCTTCTTCTTCTACAAGCGGCGCCGTTTCCTCTGGCGATTGCGCCCCTTAAATTGAGATTGAGATGATAGCAAATCGACCATGGTTCTGCATTTTGGACCTAAGTAAGTTGAGCTGAATTTGTTCATCTTAGCAATTTCATCACTGTCCTAATCTTCATCTTCACTGCCATACAACTGAATGAGAAACGAAGAGGAAGAATAATGAAAGAAGGCAATGGCTGTCTGGCCCAAAAGGTGCACAAAAGGAAAGAGCAACGACCGAAATGAGGTGGGCTAAAATGAGAACAGTGCCATGGGAAATGAGAGCTTGTTTTTTGCCCATGAATAAGCCAATTTGATCCTGATTGACTCTGGGCCTTAGAAATATGCAAGTCTCTTGGGTGATTATGTCTAATCTCTGAAGAGGCCCAAGAGAATAGCAATTGACTTGCTTGAGGGTTTAAGTCAAGTCCAGCTCAATCCATTTTCTGATTATGAAATTCATCGTTTGTGGACTTGGGTAGACAAGTGATTTCATTGAGACAATTGCACGATCAGTTCTAGACCTTTTGTATTCGTATGTACAGATCTGTCCTACATTTATCGTGTGAACTTGGGTACAAAATATAGTTCTTGTCGAAAAGCCGAAAGAAATTATCCTTTCCACTATATTGGATTTGAGTTTATCGAAGTGAAATTGTTTTCTCTTTCATATTCATGTCATGTTTTGCTGAATGATTCAAAGAGTAATTCTTGTGATAATTATACTTGTTTATGAGCTTATGTGGAGGTTTACTCGTTAGACCCAATCTTTTCGAAGATTTACCAGCTAATATTATCAATGATGGCGTAACTCCCTATCCGAACAGAACAATGCATGTTTATACGTCCATGGTTAACTTTCTTCTTGAAGCAGAGCTCATTCAATTGCTCATATTCTTCAACTGCATAATCATGTCAAGTATGTAAATCATTAAATTTTGCATTACATTTTCAAGAAGAAAAACAGTGTGTTTCCCTCCCTACAACAAAAGGCGCTGTTTGCTAAGCTTTCTTTAGTAATTAGTCTAAAGCAAGGTTGTCAAGACAGCCCTTTCATCTAGGATCGCCAAGAGGTTCATGAAGTTAAGTGGTCATTAGATTTTACCAATTTGTTTGAGTTAGTAATATAGCAATGTACACATTCGAAGAAGGAATATCAGTAATACAATATCAGAAGATATTGCCAGGTACTGGGCTACAATTTATAGTATGAACACTGCTAGCCATAAGTGTATTCAGATCATTTTAAAAGAAAAAGAGGAAGAGAGGTGTTGCGAATCATTCTGTAAAGAAAGATTTAGTTTTTGAAATATGTACTACGAGGAAAATAATTCAAACCCTAATATCTCTCCTTATTCGATAAATTACAAGTTCCAGACACCAATTTCTTGACAAAACCTGTTTTGCAATTTGTAACATAGAAGCCTCTCAAGCTTTGAATCGACATTGACATTAGGGACTCAGGGAGTTAAACTCTTTGGGTTGTCCTCATTGGTTCGGGGAATGATTTTCAGGATAACATAACTTAGTAAGATAGTTCATGCAGTAGGTAGATAGATATGTTGAAAACAAGTGAATTTGAATGATCCAGTTACCATCCAATTCATTTCAGTGCAAGAGTGATCTGAAAGAGGTGATTAACATGTGTGAATATCAAAATGAATCAAGAAGTGATAATAGTAGGCACTTCCATATAGTAGGCACTTTGATTGAAATCTCCAGCCCTGGGGATGTGGTTCTGCCAAATGCCATCATCATAAGTGAGGGGATACATCAAACATCAACACTTACCTTTCGATGCTTGCTTATAATATTGCCATGATTGCCTACAATAACAGCAGTATCCCAGATAGTCTCCCCACGGTTTATATCCCTCGCAAGCATGGTCATATGTCATTTTTTTGCTATATCCTGAAGAAACCTTGTTGAATATCTGAACTTCAATCGTTCAAGTCTGAAAAGGAGAAACCAAAAACGTATCGCTCAAGGCAAAAGGCATCATCTGTGCTTCCTAGATTAGGATTATTTAGGTTCAGTAGCTGCACTTCGGTCTTTCAGGTCCAAAAGGAGATACCAAAAATGCTAGCTCAAGCTTCCCGGCATGACTAACCTGTGAGCATAATACGTTCACTCCTGAAGCACCTGCAACATCTATCATCGGTTTTACTTTGCTATCCAGAAAGGGAGCAGTTGTGACAAGAACTATGAAGTTTTGGATAAGCCCGACCCTGACAACGCGCAGTTCCTTAATAACTCCTTGTCCGCCACCAAGCAAAACTCCTGAAAGAAAGTCAGAATAGATTGATCGAAAAGATTTTACAAAACTGGTCAGGATTAATACAAGTTAAAGGATCCTGCCAAGAAATGCAGGTAGTAAGGTAATGGTTTACAATCAAAGAATATGTAAGAGTTTCCTAGCTTCCATGACAGTAAGTTTAATCAACTAGAGCAATTTGACTACCTTGAACTTTGGACGTTTTCTCCATTCCGTTGGTTCACCAACTCCATAGAATAAATCCCAGCATGATACAAGAGTCAAGACCATATAAATCAGATCTTCTCACAACTTCCATCTCATGGAAAAACTCAGAACCAAGTATCCATTGCTAAAACAGATTCCAAAAGAGCTCATTTCGAAGACCACGCTCCTGAAGACCTCCCTAATGACAACTTCTCAGTATTGCCAAAGGACGTCCGGACCAGACATCTGCAAATTCTTTTTTTTAAATGGATATTTCCTCGGTCAGGACCATATAAATGTATACCAGCAACATGATTTTCATCTTTTAAAACAAACACTTGCTTCGTAGATATGTAACGCAGTTACTTTGAAGAGGCAAAAGTGTATTTTCATCTTTTTTATTAAGGAAACCCTTTTTTTACCTTGGTTTCTAAAAAAAAATTGAAGAGTAAAGAAAATGGAGAACAAAAAATAAACTGATATATTAAAGTATAAGAAAGATGAATATGGAAAATATGTATAAATACAATAACTAGTAAGATATCTTAATAAAGAGCAACACAATTGAAAGGAAATGATTTCCCCAACTTACAAAAGAAATGATTAATTGAAATTTAAGGTGATATTGTTAGTATTTGAGATAATTTAGTTTTCTTTCATTTCCTATAATTTTTTTATTTTCACGGCAACTAAGAGTCAAAGAGAGATTTCCTTAAACAAGAAAAGATTATGCAAAATATATTTTTACACCTTAAAAGTCATGTGCATTACACATGCTAATGGAAAAAGTAACAAAAAGTTTTTTTTTTTTTTTTTTTTTAAAGTAACAAAGAGTTAACGGACATAATAAATGTTTAAAGGGGAATCGTGTAAAGAGTTCAAAATTCGCGAGCACATGCCTATTGCATATTCCTCCTACAGTTTAGGATGGTTTTGTGTGATTTCCCCTAAATATTAAGGGCTGTGCTGTCTCCACTTTTTTTTTTTTTTTGGTTGGGGGGGGTGTGTTGGGGCTGCACCCAACTTCTTATGTTTACCGATCAAATTAGCTTTCAACTCCAAAAGTATATATACAATTTCGAAAAGAATTCTTCAAACTAAGAAGATGGGTATAGCCAAAATTTCTTGTTTTGTTCTTTCTATCTCGTTTAATCCAAAATTTCTTCAAAATAAGAAGATGGGTATAGCCAAAATTTCTTGTTTTATTCTTTCTATCTCGGCTTTAATTCAAAATTTCTTGTTTTATTCTTTTTTGCACCTAACTTGAAGAGAACAATTTACTTTTTCCTCCATAATGGCAAGGAAAAAATAAATTTAAATTGTGAAGACATCGAAAAAAGCTTGCGCTATTTCTACCCTGTTATTAGCTCTTGACAACTCTTATTATATTAATTTGACTACATTATCCCTAGTGGGTCCCACTTTTAATTTAAAATTATCTCCTACATTTTTTTCTCCTTTTCTTTTGTCAATTTACTAAAAAATAAAACTACTAACATCCCTTTGGAATAACTTTTTTCACCTTAACCGCTTCTCTCATATCCATTATGTTTCAATGCTTCCTTTGTGTGTGTTTTTTTTTTTTAAACTTATTATCCATTGTTGTAATTTGAGCAAGCACTAATCAAACATCATAATATAGAAAAATTTGTTTTGTTTGCAAATTGTTTACTTTATTTCCATAGACTATCTTCATGATCATGAATTTTTAGATCTCAATTTTCGATACAAATTTACGAGAACTTACTCAAAGATTTTAAAGAAAATCCATTGGTTCTTAATTACATTAAAAATATATGACTTCCTTTCAAGTAAGTTTTTGTGCCTCTACTTAGATAGATCTACACATGCATTTGGGGAGCCGTGTTACTCTACAAGCTGTAGGAGCACATTCAACTTTGAATGCATATCTAGCCTCAATGGAGATTTGAAGATCATTGTAAGGAAGTCATTCGACTTTAAAATCATATCTACAAGAACTAAAGGGACACATTCGACTTTAAGATCCTTTTTGTGCCTGCTTGGAAAGACCTCAACCTACATTTTTATGTGCTTAACTTTGTCATATTTTTAATTTTTTTTTTAAATATGTTCTGAAAAACCTCATGCAATGATGACATGAAAAGTAATGATTATTGGACTACTAGATTTACCAAATAGAATGAAACCTAAGCAGTTAAAATATATGGACTACCACATAATGACACATATTAATGTTATAATTAAACAAAATCCATACAAAAATTGGTAGATGATTATTTTACTCTTACTTATGTTTAGGCTATGTTTTGAATAATAGTTTCCTAGTACGAAAAAAGAGAAACATCAATTCATTGACACAATAATTTGTTAACTATCTACAAATAGACTATTCTTTGAACACCAATTTTATTCCAAATGGAGAAAGAAAATGAAAAAAATAAAAATAAATAAAAGAAGAAGAAGAAAAGAATGCAAGAAATAAATTTTAATTAAGAGTGGGCCCCACCCTTAACCTTGAAATTTTGCCTCTAGTAAAATTGAAAAAAAAAGAAAACAAGAAAAAAGGAAGAAAATTTACTAAATCAAGAATGGGATTCGGAATAGATAATGCAGTCAAATCAAAATGATAGGGGTGGCATCATAAAAAAATAAAGGGATAAAAATAGTGTGAGCAAAAAAAATCAACAAGTAAAAAGAAAAAGGGAAAGATCAAGAATGGAATATTTTTTATTGCTTAATTAAGAAGAAAGTTATTAATGCTTATCGTGAATCGTGCCCTCAACTTTTTTCTATAATAACTAAAAAGTTATGAATATGAAGAAGCCGTAACTAGCTAGATTTTGACCTCCATCAAAATCTTTATCACATAATATTTAGACAAAAGATCAAGCAAACGAATTTCAAACAACTCAAATCCAGCAACATGGTATTTTCAACAACTAAATGAATTTGTGATCGTAAAAATATATATATATTATATATATATATATATATATTATTAAGAGAGAGGGGGCGGGATAATGCTAATTATTGGAGCCGGACAAAATCTTGTGACGAAGAATAATCTGGTCAATTAACTTAAAAAATGAGTGTTATGGCCAAAATGGCCTGGAAATAATACCACTCAATAATAATGCGGATCATTGTTAATTCTGTTGCTAGTGTAACAAATTACTTATGCATTCATCTTGAGCGAATTATGTATGCATCTCGAGTTAATTTTTTGATTGAAACGTTTCACACATTTCATCCATCAAGCGATGAATGCATAAATCATTTCTTACATCGTCGGTTAAAATTACAACAACAAAAATAATAACCATAATAATAAAGGATGAATGCACTGAAAATTCTAAAACATGTTGCAAAATCGTAATTGAGTCAAAAATTTTTAAAGAAAGTATAATCGAGTTCGAAAACTCCTTAGTATTTTTTATTTGTCAAGTCCGAAAAATTAATAGAAGGAAATCAACTGCACATTATCGATAAGTTGTATGATTTCATTGCACTTTTTAAAAAGTTTGAGATTTAATTGTAATTTGTTAACGGGTTTAATAATAATAATAATGTAGAGTCCCGAGGCGTCACTATCTTCCAAACCCTGGACTTCGCCTATGGCGATTAAGACAGTTAGGTCCGCCCGTGCCGAATCCATGCGGGGTCGTGAACTCGCGTCGTAATCAATGCCCCGTCATCACCCCTACCCACGCGCTCTTCCGCCGCGTGCCCCTCAAGCCCTATGGCGCTCCGTGATTGGAGCGTGGGACCCACGCGGCATTCCCGCGAGCGGCTCAGGAAGTAGAACTCCCCCGGGTCGGACTAAATTAAAAGGTCCGCCCTCTGCTCGAATAGGAAGATTGCCCAGGATTCCACATGGAGGCCGCACAGAAAAAGGGGAGATCGAATCGCTCACGCGCCGCGCGCCTCGGTTTTGTTTTGTTTTGTTTTTTTGTTGATACTACTTTACTATTATTTTAATTCTCACTTTTAGATTTTTCTTTATTTTCTTTGGAGCGTAAGTCAAGAAATAAATCCACTCCTGAACTAAATCATCTCCATCTCAACCTCCTGAAAAAATGGAGATTCAAACTCCTCATCTCCCCCTTCCGTGTTGGAATGATAGCCACATCAGTAGTTGTCTCGATTTTGGTTGCAACGGGAAAAATTGGTGAAATGCATGGCCCCAATTTGATCCCACTCCACAATCAATTTCATGGTTCGACTACCCATTGGAAATGTTGAAGCTAAATTGAGTCGACGTTGGTGATTTCGTGGGTTGACTCTTTTTCCTTTGAATTTGCATATATTTGATTGTTAATCTTCTTGTCACTTTTTATGAACCAACTCTCTCGGTAAGATTTCATCAATGAGCATTGTACTCTGAAATTTGCTTTCGATAATCGAAAGTAATGATTGCTTATTAGTTTTATGATAACATTATTTCTTTTCTAATTGATTTTTCATGAATAGTTAGTGCGTTGGATGACTCGCTTGATTAGTAATGGCAAGGTATCGATATAGTGCTGCAAAATGTTGGAATACTACATACACGTATTTGACATTCACGCTTGTGCAATTGAATGTTCATCACAATAGCAAAAGTTGCCATGAAAATAGCCTGTTCAAATTTTGCTAACAAAGCTACTTATGAATTATCATGGGAATCGAATTTCGACGGTCTCAATTTATTATTTAAGTCAAGTACTGATGAACTAGTTCTTAGCCTTAATGCGAATATGCCCAATTTCAATACTTGATAAACAACTAAATAAGTAAATATTGCAGTTCATTAGTGCTTTCAAACATTGAATAATTTCTCATTAAATATGCGTAATTAGTGCATCATGAGAATGAAAGCGCTCGGTTTAACAAGATTAGTTAATAATTACCACTTAAAGCAAATTTGGTAGAATTGGACTAATCATTAGTATGACGGTAGTAAATATTGTTATTGTTGTTAGTATGCTTACTCTCTAAGATTACTCATTGAAACGACGAGCGCTCCAAAAAAGAATTCCCCATTAAAATTCTTTGTCTCGCACATATAAACTTTATTAATTCTTAATGTACGTGGACCGAAATAACAAGTCATGTTAGAGAGAGAAAGAGAGAGAGAGAGACAGGTCACTCATTCCCATAGTGCACAGACCCCCTCCCTCCACTCCACTTCCATTGTGCTCCGCAGAAGCATCGTCAGGCCACCCCCGCCTCCTCACGCGCCGCCGCTCCGCCGTCACCACCACGCGCCTCCCTCCCTCCCCCTTCCCGCTTCCCCCTTCCCCCTTCCACGCTTGTCTCCGCTTCCGGGCCGCCCCGACAATGGCGCCGCCGCACCTCGCTCCCCTCCTGCTCGGCTCCCTCGCGCTCCTCCTCTTCTCGCGGCTGCCCCCGGCGGCGGCGGCGGCGGCGGCGGCGTCGGGTCAGTTCCGCTTCGCCTGAACGCGTTGTCTCTCTGGGTTTTTTCTTTTCTCGCGAGTGAAATTCGTGGCCGTTAGGACCTTGTTGTGCTGCGTTCGCTTGTGTTTGCTTGAGTTGATTTAGTGGGTTGCTCTCTTTTGCTCTGTTTTGCCGTTCTCGATCGCTGTTTCCCGGAATGGGGCTCTTGTTCCATCGAGGGTCATTGCGCTAGTGCCTGAAGTGCGATGCAAGCGTTCGATGTTTGGGCTGTGCGGTCGATTTCCTTTCTCCCTGCTGAACTGAACCTGGGTTGGTGGCGATTGCTGCTGCTGTGCTTGTGCAGAGTGCCCTCTGGACTTGAGCGGGTCGAATTTCACGTTGGTGGCTGCTCTGTGCTCTAACAAGGACGACAGGGCTAAGTGCTGCCGCTACATAAATGGGTGCGTGGCGGTTGCCGTCGCTCGGTACGCGAACGCGACGAGCAATTTGGGGGTCACTGCTGATTTGGGTGAGGTCTGCCTGCGTTCGATTTCGGAGACCTTGGGGCTGTACGGGGTGTCGAAGAACGCGACGGCATTCTGCGGCTTTGGAACGAAGATCCCTGTCTACTATGAGTGTGTGGGCCGGACGAATGTGATGCAAATGCTGCAGTCCCCGGGGTTTGGGGATGTGGTCATGAATTGCAGAGCGCCGCTTTCAGCAGAGAGCGATTGCAGAAAGTGTGTAAATGCTGGCATCGTGTATCTTCATCATGTGGTAGGAATGGATGACAATATTACATTCAGCACTTGCCGAGATGCAACGTTCGCTGCCCTTGCAAGCCAACTTGATTATACATCTTCGGTCAACATCGCCACTTGCTTCTTTGGTGTTGAAGGGCTAAGTACTCTGCCAGGTACATGCAGCTATGCGAAATCAGGAGACAGCTACATAGCATCTCCAGACGCATTTGCTCCTACTTGGTTTGCATGAATTATATACCTTTGTTTTTAAATCTATTTATCCAACCATGCTGTGTTTAACTTTATGTGAACTGCCAATTTCCACCCTTGTTTTTAATAGTGGCATGACCGGACAAAGCAAGATAATTTTTGGATGGGGATGTCGCATTTGTAATGGAATTAATTATCTCTCACTCTTTTCCTGAAACCTTGCATGTTATGCATTTTACAGAATATCCAAATAGTTAACAGGTGAGCAAGATGTTGTCCTAAAAGAAATATAGTAATACCATGGTAATGTTGATCAATTGTTCTTATGAGGGTACCGAGTAGGTAACCAAGTTTCCCCATTTCCTTTTTGTTTATAGCACTAATCTAGTGAGAGAATATAAATTATTATTCAGTTATTGTGACAGACCGCTAGAAGCATTCTTAAGTTCAACTAAGTGGGAATCTGGGTTTGGTTTTCACTACTTACCAAAAAGGTTGTGCCATCTAGATGTGATTGGCCTGGACATATTCTAAGGCCTGTGAGGCCAGGGCCAGTTAATTTTTTGTCATTATCATCGGCGCAGGCAAGTTGCTCTCTTCTTTGATCGGGGCATGCTGATCATTTTGTAAAGAATAAATGACGATTTTGTAAATCATGCGCAGACTTTGGCAATTGTTTTAAGGCCCAAACCCTTGCTCGGCCCTCCCAATGATCAAATCTAGTTTACATGATTTTTAAGCGTGTTATGTTGCTACTGTTTGAATTTCTTTTCCTTAACTTCCCTCTCTTCATGTGCTTAGTCGTGATTGGTAGCTAGCTTAATTGGGTTAAAGTTCAAGCTCCGAAGAAATTCAAACATGATGGAAGCATTATGATGAAAAAGAGGATGTGTCTGGGTATTCAAAATTGCCTATGCTTTGGACTTCAAGACAACAACAATACTAATAAATAAAAGGATGTGCTTTGACTTCCATTAAAGATATCATGGTACCTCTAAATGCCTGCTCTACTCAAATGCCAATCCTTCTGCCTTCTTTATCTTCTTTTATAGATATAGTCTACCACAGATGTACTATGACTACCTCAGATGTACTATGACTGTTTATATAGGATTGCCTGATGCTAACTTTCTTTGACCATTCAAAACATGGAGGGAGTGATACTCCATTCAAGTATGTTACTAGGATGTCTAAGCAATCTTGATGATTGTTCCGAATAAGCATTCTTGCTCTCTCGTTATTTTTCTTTTAATGTAAAGATGGTTAATTTATTTTCTCCTGTACACACTGCTTCTATAGATTGGGATGTTTCGACAAAGTTGCAGATTGATTTGCTTTTGCCTTTATGGCTGCATCTTTATCCTTTTTGGCTCTTAGTTGTCTTGTGAGTTCTAATGTGATGGAGCATGTTTGAGACTTATAGTTTGAGTGAAACATTGCCTTTGATCTTTAATGCATCGAATGATGGAATTTTCCATGAATGCATCAGACCCTGTACTCAAGCTTTAAACTTATTGGTATATTTTGTGCATGCGATGCTAGTTTCCAATTCATCCCAACCGGCAGACTCTCCTAAAGCTTCTCCAAGTCCTGTGGTTGCTGCTAGCCCGAATCAACTGATACTTGGTGTGCCTTTGAATGAGACCCACCACCCCTACCACCTGACACTAGTTCCAGGTGTTGGCATTGCTGTTACAGTAGTGGCTGTTTTGATGCTGGTTGTGTTGGTATTTCTGATTCGTAGGAAGAACAGAGAGCTAGACTCTGAGGATAAGGATATGAGGTCTTCAAAGGTCTTCCCTCCTCCTCATTCAGTGAAAAAGTTTCAGGATGGTACTCCTCTCTCTCTCTCTCCCCCCCAAAAAAAAAAAAAAAAAAAAAAAAACCCAAAAAATATATTTACTGAAATGCCCACCATATGTTGCTTCTGATAAATTATGGGCTTGCAGGTCAGTCATTGATGTTTCGGAAATTCAGTTATAAGGAGACCAAGAAGGCAACAGATAATTTTAACACCGCCATTGGACAAGGGGGATTTGGAACTGTTTACAAAGCGCAATTTAGTGATGGTTTAGTGGTTGCAGTAAAGCGAATGAACAAAGTCTCAGAACAAGGGGAGGACGACTTCTGCAGGGAAATAGAGCTTCTTGCTAGGCTTCATCATCGTCATCTGGTTGCTCTTAGAGGATTTTGTATCGAGAAGCGTGAAAGGTGAGGAGGGAATTAATTTTATCCACACCAAAGTCTATACTCCCCATCCCCCACCAACGCACACACACACAACACCACACGTGCACTCATGCCTCACAAGCTGATGATTCAATTTCTGTGGGTCATCTTCTGCTTGCATGCACACGTGTACACATCTACACAATGAGTGGGTGAGTGCTTCTGCATTCATGTGACTGATTTGAACTGGAGTAATTAATTGATTTCAGCTCTCTGCAGGTTTCTTATGTATGAATACATGGTAAATGGAAGCTTGAAAGATCATCTTCATGGTACACATGTTTTTCTTGCACTGATTTTATGGATCTCTCTCTCTCTCTCTCACACACACACCCACACAGAGAGCATAGGCACAATCTGCTGCGCCCATGTGCACATGCTAAGATGTACGCAGACTCGTAAGTGCATACTTGTTGAGCGAAATCATGAGCCAATCACTTAACATTTATTACCATGTATTGAATATTTAACTGATGCTTACATTGAAGTTGTTCTTACACTGCTATATGAACACATTCATAAAACCTAAAACCACTAGGCTTTTTTGTTTTAGGGTTCCTTAGTCATCATGTTGTTGACTTATCCATTGTGTGCAGCACCTAACAGAAATCCTCTGAGTTGGCGGACGAGGATCCAAATAGCTATTGATGTGGCTAATGCTTTGGTAATTTTGAACTTCTGTGGTCATTTGGAGTGATTTAACTATTTCTTATCAATGTCTTAGTCTTCGGTCTTCTACATTATCAATGCAGGAGTATCTCCATTTCTATTGTGATCCTCCCTTGTGTCACAGAGACATCAAGTCAAGCAACATTTTACTTGATGAGAATTTTGTTGCCAAGGTAGGATAGTTCTGCGAAAGTAACTCTTTGATTAGATCTTAGCTCCCAATATACATTAATCCAAGTTCAATTGTAAAATCGGATAGCCTTGATGCAGTCTTTGCAAGATGCTAAGTAGCAGGAAGCCAGGGACTTCCTTGACATATCAAATTGATTGCTTCTGGTGACTTTTCTCATTTCTTGTCATCTTTGAGTCTAGGTTGCTGATTTCGGTCTCGCACATGCTTCAAAAGATGGCTCAATTTGCTTTGAACCAGTAAATACTGATGTACGAGGAACTCCAGGTCGAAAAAGCTGCCCTTTGGTTAATGATCTGCATTGTTTTAATCAATATCTAAGCCTTACTTTTTTCCGTAGGTTACATGGATCCTGAGTATGTAATCACTCAGGAGCTCACGGAGAAGAGCGATGTCTACAGCTATGGCGTGCTATTGTTAGAGATGGTAACAGCAAGACGGGCCATACAAGATGGCAAAAATTTAGTGGAATGGTCTCAAACATATCTGACATCTACTCATAGAAGACCTGAGCTTGTGGACCCCAGAATTAAGGACACCTTTGATTTCGACCAGCTGCAAACCATAGTGAATATCGTGCAATGGTGCACTCGGCCAGAAGGACGGGCTAGGCCTTCAGTTAAACAGATTCTTAGGCTTCTCTACGAGACTTCAGATCCTGTCCATAGTGGGTTCCTGCAAACCGATGAAGAGGGAGAGTTTGGTGGATGTGCAGGTCGGGGAAGAGCGAGTAAAGGGAAAATGCATAAGAACGATGCCGTTTTTAACAGTAGTGATGTAAGATATCTAGCCTCTTCTTCCAGTACATCTAGGTCACATGGTAGTAGAAGCTTTTTGCTTGAATCCGGGTCACCACAATCTCCTCCTAATATGCTTTCACTATGAGGCCTCTTTATGTCTGAGTTTTTAGGGAGTTAGAAAGCAAAGTACAGGGCAATCTAAGCCAGCAAAGGGAAGGGAGTTTCTTTTATTATTTCTCTTGAGATTTTCCATATATGCTTTCAATTTTTGTTGTGTGTAGCCTTAAAGAGGATGTCCACCCCTTGAGGTTTTTCAGCTAGCCTCGGTGAGCAGGTAAAGTTGAATAATTGTAAGGTTAGTGTCACAAGTTTGCTCAGGATTTTGTTAAAGAGGTTACAAAGAGTTGCATGTGCTTTTATGATATCATGAAATTCTGAAAAGTGCTCTGTAGATCATTCTCAATAAGAAGCAGTATTGCTAGTGTATCTGCTCCTTTTAGTACTTGTATTAGGAACCTTTTTGACCGGATATGCATTCCTTCATCTAGACAGGCTAGCAGATGAACTGGATAGTATATCTATCAGAAGTCAAATGCCTGTTTGGCTTCATGTCCTTAAAATTGTTACTTTTTGCTTTTCGCGCCTCTGTGCTGGGGGCCTTCAAACCCTAAATTCTTTTGGGCAGCCTTTTATAAGTTGTCGATGTAAATGTACTTCAATGTTCTGCTCTTTGAATTGAATCTTATTCCTGTCTGATACTAGCCGGGCAAATGATTCCATTTAGAAAATGCGAACAATTGTTGTCTCGTCAAAATGATCGCCGACTCCAATGGCAAAATAGACTGCTAAATTTGCAGGGGTAATTATACTGTCTGATGACAAGCTAGAGGGTTGAGATCTGTCAAAACTTGTTATGAAAAAAGCCCTAATCCTTCTTGCTTCTATTCATTAGATTGGTTCTCATGTTGACTGAAATCTCGAATAAACCGAACCTTTTGAATGTCTCTACCCGTGGAGATTCTTATGATTCAACTTGCTGGGAGGTTGGCCATTCCATATCCTTCTCCTTATTGCCCTTCTTGGCCGATTGAATCTATGATGGGCCGACAGAATCTGAGATCGCATTTGCTGATCTAATGAACAATAATATTCTGCTTCGTTTTCATTGGGTATGTCAATTGTAAACTTCAACACATGCACGATCCTTGAAAACCATCTTTCGGCATCAACCATCTGCACTTATCTAGCTTCGCCGGCTAAAAGTGCATCTTACATTTTGGTTTCATCGACTTGGTCACGTCCATCGCCTCTCAACATATTTTTGCACGAGATGTGGTTATACATAGAAAGAGTTTTGTCCTCTATACAAATCCAAGCTAATCTTTCCCTATAGTTGTGAGACAAAAACAGTTCAGTTATAGAGACCTATGCCAAATGACAATGGAGTATAAGATGCTTTGTAAGCTCTTCCTTGTCATCTCGACTGTAGTGTACGCTTTGGCCACAGACTACCGAAAACCCTACATAATCCACATGGACAAATCAGCATTGCCCGCTTCGTTCTCGCGTCACCATGATTGGTACACGTCGCTTCTGTCATCCCTATCATCGTCCCCTTACGAAATTGATCCGACCCATCTCTATACATACAACCATGTCTTGAATGGATTTAGTGCAGTGCTGTCAGAGTCTCAATTAGACAAGCTGGAATAGGTTGCCGGTCATGTTGCATCGTATCCGGACACATTCGGAAACGCTCACACAACATATACTCCTAAGTTTCTTGGCCTGAACAAACAGAAAGGGCTTTGGCCGAGAGCCAAATTTGGTGACGGCATGATCGTCGGCATCTTGGACAGCGGGATATGGCCTGAGAGTGAGAGCTTCAAGGACAAAGGCATGTCCCCCGTGCCGGAGAGATGGCGAGGCTCTTGCGAGTCCGGGGTGGAGTTCAACTCGTCCAACTGCAACCGGAAGCTCATCGGTGCCCGGTCATTCAGCAAAGGAATGAAGCAGCGCGGCTTGAACATATAGACGACCGATGACTACGATTCCCCGAGGGACTACTGGGGCCACGGGACCCACACGTTGTCCACAGCAGCCGGGAGCCCCGTGATAGACGCTAGCTACTTCGGCCATGCCAAGGGCAGGGCAACGGGTATGGCACCCGCTGCTAGGCTCGCGATGTACAAGGTGCTATTCCAGAACGACACGTATGATTCAGCTGCAACGGACACCCTAGCAGGCATGGACCAAGCCATAGCAGACGGCATCGATATATTGTCTCTATCACTAGGGTTTTTCGAGACACCGTTCGACCAGAATCCGATTGCTGTTGGAGCTTTCGCAGCAATGGAGAGAGGAATCTTCGTCGCTTGTTCAGCAGGTAACGGCGGCCCTCATGGGTACACGATATAAAAATGGAGCTCCATGGCTAACGGCTGTCAGCGCGGGAACCATATCAAGGGACTTCGCGGCTAACATAGCCCTCGGCAACGCAACTGTAACAGTCAGAGGAAAATCCATCTTCCCAAAGAATCTCCCGATCTCAAGAGTTCCTCTATACTTCGGCCGTGGCAACAGAAGCAAGGAAATCTGCAACAGTTACTCTCTCGACCAGAAGGATGTCGCCAGGAAGATAGTCTCCTGTGACTTTGTTAGTGAAGACGACGGATTCGATACCGATGAAATCACCCGAGCCGGAGCTGCAGGTGCCATCTTCAGTACTGAATTCGGGGCTTTCCACAAACTCAAAGACTTCAATATTCCGTTCGTGGCTGTCGTACCGGAAGATGGAGATAGAATCAAGGACTACTTGCTGAAGTCGGAGAATCCGACAGTCAGTATCGAGTTCTTGATAACCATTTTCGGGACAAAACCAGCACCTCGAGTTGTTTGGTTTTCGGCTCGAGGACCAGGCCACCAAGCCCCGTGGATCTTGAAGCCAGATATATTAGCTCCTGGAGTCGATGTTTTGGCGGCATGGGCACCGAACCGAGGAATAGCACAGATACGTCAGAGCTACTTGCTTAGCGACTACGCACTCTTATCGGGAACTTCTATGTCGGCCCCTCATGTCACCGGAGTTGCTGCGCTTCTAAAATCGGCCCATCCAGATTGGAGCCCCGCTGCTATCCGATCGGCGATGGTGACCAC
The DNA here is from genome assembly GCA_014182365.1 of Eucalyptus tenuipes. Lineage (NCBI taxonomy): Eukaryota > Viridiplantae > Streptophyta > Magnoliopsida > Myrtales > Myrtaceae > Eucalyptus > Eucalyptus tenuipes. The sequence continues at coordinate 13,409,343 of CM024543.1, forward strand.
AGCTTACACACTCGATAACACTGACGAAACCATCATCGACATGACCACTCAAGCTTCAGGAACGCCTCTTGATTTCGGAGCAGGACATATAGACGCGGAAAAGGCTTCAGATCCCGGTCTGATCTACGACATCAGACCCGAGGATTACATCAGATTCCTCTGCGGAATGAACTATTCCCTCAAGCAGATTAAGATCATAAGCGGGAGATCAAACTTCTCTTGTGCATCAGCGACTCTCGACATTAACTACCCTTCATTCATAGTCATCCTCAACAACACCAACACCACGAGCGTCACTTTCAAAAGAGTCCTAACCAACGTGGCCTATGGACCTTCAAGTTACAGAGCCATGGTGACAACTCCGTCAAGCATGATGGCCATGGCGAAACCCTCGGAACTATGGTTCGCTAGTAAGTACGACACAGCCGAGTTCAACGTGTAGGTAGAGATCTCTTTGGAAGAGTTGATTCCGCAGAGCGATTACATAGTTAACTTCGGGTACATCAGTTGGAAAGAGATCAATGGAACTCACGTTGTGAGAAGTCCCATTGTCTCAGCTTACGCTCCCTAGCGAAGACAAGTCTTTTCAGCATGTTTTGGTGTTCCTTCTTCACTTTTATCAAACCTACAGAAGATCTCAATAAGACTCTGCGTTTGTCTTTCCATATCTGATATGTGTGCAATATCTCTTGCTGCTGCATCGTTTGTCTATGTTGCCAGTCTAACCTTGCAAAGATTCAATGGTAGCTAATAAAAAAAAAAGTGCTTTAAGCTTATATAAAATTAGAAAGATATTAAACACATATAATTAGAAAGCTAGGTAGAATAGGCTTCAATGGTTGCGTCACCTGACAAATTATTATAATGCATGTGTGAGTTGTGTTAGAAAAATCCAACTTTGGAGAATTGGTGTACACATCATAGTTGACTCATAACTTATTAATTTATACTTTTAAGTGAATGTGAGTTCAACTGGATATTTTTTTTTTCCCATAGTTCAACTAGATATGTTGATGGGCTTGTACTTAGACACTCTCTTGGCTATCTCTCCGGATGGAGGAATTGAACTTCTGTTACGCGCTTCCCAAAAAATGGTATCGAGCCACTACGTGCTTCCCAAAAAATAGTATCAGAGCCGATAGTCAATTGGTGAGCCATCACTCTGCGATTTCTAGGTGGTGGGGGACTAGTGTAGCAGCACGGGCCCCATGGGGCCTCATGGCAGATTTACTGGTTAAGAACAGAGAAAAGTACTAGGGATGGAGTGGATGAAGTGTAAGACAAAATGAACGATTCGAATTATGCATTGAAGAATAGAATTCAAGCATTAATTAAAATCATATGCAGAACATACAACGTAGAATAAATCTGACTCCAGCCATTATTCGAGTTTGTATGCAACAAAAATCCGTGGAGACTTGACAACAATTATGGGTGCACTCTACCAGTCCAATCTCTTCATGTACTGATGGTGAATTTTCAAAAGAGAGAATTCGGCTTAAACCTTGTCAGGTGCTTACATAAACAAACGATTGTTTTATTAATTGCCTTTCATCAAAGCAATTTCCAAATGGGTGGTTGTCAACGAAATATGGAATCATATTATAGATAACATGAAGTTCACCGTTTTCAGCTCGCCAGGATCCAAGACTTTCTTATTGCATCCTCTTATGTGGTCAAAGCAATGGGCTGACTTCATAGAGAACTTTGCTTATTCACTTGCTAACGATTGAAGTTGGGCTTATAACTACTATAATCATAGGTGGGCTCTTCTCTTGACTTCGTTAAAACCGGTAACGAGGGAGAGTGAAAAAGGATGAAAGAGGAGTTGCCTTCGTCCTTCCTTCAATGGAGGTTGAATCTTCAAGACCCTTGTGTGCAAAAAGAAGAGAACTTCAAGAATTGATTATTAGGAAAGGCTTGAAGTCAATACCTCAATAATGAAAAAAAAAGTTACTATTTTTTACTGTAGAACAGAGGCTCGTGGAGAAAGAGACAAGGGATAAAGTATGGCATTGGAGATTTAAATTGAGATAGATTGATGCAGAAGGATACCTTAATTAAGAGGGAGCAAACTTGAGCTCACAATGAGAAGGAAATTGTTAGCATGGATATGTGAGTTGTGTTAAAAAAAGTCACATATTAGAGAATTGGTGTAGCGTTAAGTAGTTAATATATCTTAGTTAGCTCATAACTCATTTGAGTGAAGATGGATCTAACTAGATATATTGGCGGGCTTGGATTCCGGCTTCCTTTTGATGGCCTCCCCAATTGAAGGTATCTAGTTTTTGCTCTGTGCTTTCCAACAAAAATATTATGCATTCCCAATTTTTTTAGGAAATCAGTGGACCAATGTGACATGTAAAGAGCTAAAAAATGTTTCCCTAATTACCAAAACATTTTATTCAATAAAATAAATCATGATGAAAAATTAAAATGTGTTATTTAAATGTATTAATTGAAAATAATAAGTAAGTAATCAATTTGCTAATAAGATAAATACTAAGTTCCCTTTCATTCATTACTCAGAATTTTTTTCCACCTATCTGCAGAAACATGATCAATCCACGTGATATCAAAAGATCTCATAAATTGGTCGCCAAAAGGAAAAAAAAGGGAAAAGAAGAAAACAAGAGCAGAGAAAAGGAAAAAGAAGAAGAAGTAAAGATGGAAAAGAGAAGGAAAAAAAGAAGAAGAAAAAAATAGATAAATTTAGTAAACAAATTTGATATAATATTAAAATATTAAAATATTATTAAATATTACCCACGTTAATGCTAGTTGTGTCACATAGGACGACTAGTATCTACGTTAATGATTTTTGACTAAAATAAGCCGGATAAAGTCAATTAGCAAAACATGAAAAGGTTTATATTTGAATTGGCACAAATAAAAGATTTAGGAATGAATTGATAATAATGTAATAAATTCAGGACTTTTTGGACAATTTTCCCAAAGTTGTAACATGCTGGAAATCCTAAAATATAGAAATTCATATAACATATAGTGAAATTTCCAATAAATTAGTTATCCCTAAGAATTTTTTTTTGAAAAGAAGTCCTTATTCATATAATTGGTATTCAAATATCATACTCACATGGGTAGTTATATATTTAATACTAAGACATCAAAATTAACACAGATGCGATTAGTATCCAACATCAATTATACTGCAAAGTTAAATCAATAAAATTGCAATGTTGCAATACTTTAGTTTTTTTTTTTTGGTCGGAAACAACACTTGCATTCAACTTAGTGGAAACTTACAACCTGCCGACAAAGCGTCCGCATATACTAAATCAAGCAAAGTACAACCGGTGGAGAAAGTATCCTGGTGCGGGCCGAAAAACGTGAGGTGTGGGCCTTTGTGGCCCAGTCAGCAACCAGGTTAGCTTCTCTCCTACAGTGGTGCAGCGTTAGGTTACGAAACCGTGAAAGCAAAAAATCGATCTCCGCGAAGACACCACAAAGCTCCCACGGCGGCGATCTTGCTCCTCGTACTACTTCGACAAGATGGAGACAATCGGATTCGATCTCCAGGCTGGCGTCATGAAGGTGTTGCTGCAACAGGTGTTGAAGGGTGAAGAATAAGGCCTGGGTCTCTGTTGCAAAGGCTGATGCCACGAGGAACCGGTTCGAAAAGAAATCGGGAAGTCTGCTCGTGTAATCTCTGTAGATACACGCCATTGAACCTTCAATGTTGCCCGGCTTGTAACTCGCCATCGATGTTACATTTTAGGATACCTGCTTCCGAGGTTGCCACAGCTGCATAGGATTAAGATGCTCAAGCCCCGTTCTCGAAGGATCGGCTGTAGAGGATGTCCAGTAATTTTTGGCCTAAATAAACACCATTTCTACAGCAAAGGAAGGATTCGGTTGCTGGTTGCGGAAAATAAAGTTGTGGCGCATCCGCCAAATCTGCCAAAGGACAGTAGCAATGACGTCTAGACCAGGTAATTGATGAGGTGATCGCGCCCTTTCTGTTAGCCATGAATCTATATGATTGCTTGTAATTGTTGAATGGAGTAAATTGATTTGCCGGTCAGACCAAATAGCTCGGGTCCAAGTACAGTAAAGAAATATATGTTCTAGGGTTTATGGGGCATTCTGTTGACAAAGATGGCACAACGAATCTGCAATAATATGTCGTTGCAATAGATTTGCCTTTGAAGCTAGGGCATTTTGACACAATGACCATATGAAAAGTCTGATCTTTGGTGCTGTGTTCATGGTCCATATGCACCTCCATAAAAGTCTAGGATTCTGATGAGAGGATGATGCTGCATTTCTGTTGGGATGGCTGATTGACTACACTATGGTATGATAGTTACTTTTGACTGTGTGCTGACCAGTAGGTGTAGCTGACCAAACTAGTTGATCTACTGCATATTGGGGTCGTACTGGAATGGTACAGACTTCGGTTATGATCTGGTCGCCGAAGAATCATTGGAGCAGAGATAGGTTCCAAGTATGGTTGAATGGATCAATAAGATCTGCCACCATAATTGGTTCATCCCTAGCAAAAGAGGTCCATGGAGAATACCCATTGGTAACCACCGATCTCCACGGATTCTAATTACTTTTCCATTACCAACAGACCAGCGTAGGTGTGGCAGAATTGCATCTCTGCCCGTAAGAATGCTCTGCCATCCCCAGGATGGCCGAGTCCCTCTAACTGTAGATAGAAAATCAGTCGAATGGAAATACAGACCCTTGAATATTTGACCCCATAGAGAGTGAGGCTGATTGATCAATCTCCATGCTTGCTTTCCAAGCATTGCTCTATTAAATGCAGTCAGGTCTCGAAAGCCCAGCCCGCCGTTATCCTTACTCGCTTTCATAACTTCCCATTTTTGCCAATGGATACCTGCTCTATTTTGATCATTTCTCCACCAAAATCTAGCTATGCTTTTTTCAATAGATTTATAGACAGAAAGAGGCAATTTGAATATAGACATAGCATAGTGGGGAATTGCCTAAACAACTGATTTGATGAGGGTTTCTTTACCTCCTTTAGAGATGTATCTCTCTTTCCATCCATCCACCTTAGCATTAATTCTTCCTAGTAGCCAAGAAAACATTTCCCTCTTTGAGCGACCCCACTCTGATGGTATCCCCAAATATTTACCACACTTCTGCAACACAGGGATTCGAAGTTCTCGAGACATATTTTCCTGTAGGGGAAGAGGGCAATGCTTATTGAAAATCAACCCTGACTTGTTACGCTTTATTTGCTGCCCTGTAGCCATACAATACTGATTCAAAAGATTGGCTAAGTTTTGGCATTCATGCACGTTACCAGCGAGGAAGAATATTGCATCATCAGCAAAGAATAGATGGGACAAAGTAGGGCACCATCTATTTAACTTAATACCCTTAATATGTCCCATACCAACAACTTGAGTAATAATAGTTGATAAGAGATTTGCCATCAGAATAAAGATATATGGAGATAAAGGGTCACCTTGCCGGAGTCCCCGAGATGGATAGAAATAAGGCAGCTACTCTCCATTAAACTTCACACTGATAGATGGGGTTGTGACACACTGCATTATCCACCAAATCCATTTAGGATGGAACCCTAGTTTTAGAAAGTAATCATGAAGAAAATCCTATTCTACTCTATCATACGCCTTTTTCATATCTGTTTTTAAAATAGCATAGAATTTGCTCGTCCAATTTTTGGTTCTAAACTGGTGAAGAACTTCCTGGGCGATGAGAATATTATCCTGAATTTGTCGTCCACTCACAAAAGCCGACTGTTCCTTAGATATCAGAAAATTCAAGCAGGGTTTTAGACGGTTAGCAAGTACCTTGGAGATGATTTTATTTGCAAAGTTGCATAGGCTGATTGGGCAGAATTGGTCCAGCTTCTCTGGTTGAGATACTTTGGGGATCAGTGTGATAATTGTCTGATTAAGACCTGTAGGCATTATTCCTGACATCATGAAATTCTGCACTAAACAGAAAAGATCATCTTTGATGATGTCCCAATGTTTTTGATAAAATAATCCATTTAAACCATCCGGGCCCGGGGCTTTAGTGGTTCCCAACTGAAAGGTGGCCTGTCGAACCTCCTCAATAGTAAGCGAAGCAGTCAATTGGTCATTGATGTCACTAGTGACAACTTGATGGCATTGATCAAGTAGCAGTCCATAGTCCCTGACCCCTTCAGTTGTATATAACTGAGAAAAATAGGCAAACGTCATGTCTTTAAGAGCTGGAATATCATGAACCCATTGCTGATTATCATGCAATAACATGGTTATACGATTTCTCTGCCTTCGCCATTTGTCTTTGTGGATGCATGGAAAAAACGTGTATTCTTATCGCCCCATTTCAACCACTGAATTCTAGATCGTAAGGCCTAGTACTGCTCTTCTTGCTGCCATGCTCGACGAATTTCCTCTCTCAGTTTTGCTGCCTCTACTCGATCATAGTGATAATGCTGCTGGTTGATTAGGTCTTGTAACTGTTGTTGTAAAGTCAGCACCTTTGTATATCCATTTGAGAACTTTATTCTCGCTCCATTTAGTTAGCGCTGCTGTGACATTCTTCACTTTTGGAATAAAACCAGAACCTGATATACTTAAAGAATTCCATGCATTAGTGATAACTTCATGACATTCATCATCCTCAGCCCAGTAAGCCTAAAAAATAAAAGGCTTCCTTCTTTTTTGAAAAGTTGTTTCAGTGTGAATCAAGAGAGGGCTATGGTCGAAACCCATAGCCGGGAGTGAATAAACCTTTGCCCCAGGAAAAACTAAACGCCAATCCATAGTACACGTCACCTGATCTAATTTTTCCTTCACTAGCTCATCCCCGTCTCTATTGTTCATCCACGTATACTTACAACCCTTGCTTTCTAACTCCGTAAGAGCACAGTCATTTAGGACAGTTCAGAAAGACATCATCCTAGACGAGTCAGCTGGTCGCTTTCCCACCTTTTCCCAGGGATAAAGTATCTCATTGAAGTTGCCAGCACATAGCCAAGGTAAAGTGTTCATAGAATTTATATGCCGAAGCTCATCCCACATAGACTGACGCTGCTGATAATTAGTAGGAGCATGACCAAAAGTTATACGCATAGTTACGTTGGCCTGCCCACCTTTACAAGTAACATAAAAAAAAGTGAGGTGTTGTGCGAATCACCTGTAGAAAAACCTGGTCGGTCCAAAACAGTGCTAATCCTCCAGCAAAACCAGCAGGGTTCATAATAGATAAATGGTTGAACTTCAAACAGCGTTGGATGTGTTGCAGCCGTGCCTCAGTGTTCTTGGTCTCCATTAAAAAGACAATATCGGGCTTTTCTTTGGCCTTCATGGCCTTTAGAGCTTGAACTGTCAGGGGATTGCCCAAACCCTGACAGTTCCAACATATCATCCTCATTTGTCGATGGGTGGCTGTTTAGGGCTAGCCACCAAAGCCCAAGCGCCTGCTTCATGTGCTTCATAGATAGGTGTTTCCATGAGACTTGACTCATCATGTTCCTCAATACTCACTCCTTTAGTTTCATACGGGTTGTAGCGTTTTAATTTTTTAGCAGTTCCCTATTTTGGTATTGTTCTTGTATTCTTCAACTTCTTTGGTGTATGAACAACCGTAGACTCCATCTGAACTCCTTTTAATTTGGATGCTGCAGGTATGAGCGCAGTATGGAGAGAGGTCTGTTGCATAGCAGTTCTGTGAGGATGCTGCAGTTCAGGCTCTGCTGCTGGTGTATCTGTTGGTCGGGTGGCAGCCGCAATATCAGTTGGTGGGATCAATAAAGGGATAGGCTGAATTTGTGAAGGCGGTGTTTCAGGTACAGATTCTTTTCTTTGCGCTGAATTAGCTGGTGGATTGTAAAAAGTGTGCTTATATGGACTATGTTCCTTAACCTCCGCGCGAAGCCACTGGCCATAGGCCATTTTCTCACGACCATCTAGTTTTGCTTCATCGTAAGGGATATCCTTGCATTACATGGCGTAGTGGCCCAGCTTTCCACAAGAATAACAAAAATGCGATAGGCGTTCATAGTGGAAATCAAGCCAAAATGGCTTACCCTCAATCCTGATCAACTTCCCCAAAATGAGAGGATTCTGGACATTTAGTTCAACTCTTACTCTACCAGCCCTCGATGAAGCTCCATCCTTCGTGTCAACCTTTATCTCCAATACACGACCCAGTTGTTGTACTGCCTTGTTGAGCATACGCTCGGTACACCATTCTAAAGGCAATCCAAAGATCTGTACCCAAAAGGCACAAGTAGGAAAATCATAGCAGTGTAATGGCGTGTTAGGAAACCATGGCTTAAAGATGACCAAGTGACTGGAGAAAAGCCAAGGCCCCCCTTCAAGAACCCTCTGTTTGTCTGCTTGAGATTCAAATTTCGCAACATAACGACCAGCCTCACGCTGTGATATTTCCACCCGCCGAGTCCGCCGTGCTCGTTTTAGTGTGGATTCGAAGGCCTGAAAATTAATTGATGGGTTTGACAGATTTTGCCCAGAAGTGTTAACTTGCATTCTTCTAACTTTTCAGGTGAAGGTTCCTCATCCCAATCTTCAATGACCTGTTTAGTGGTGAGGCGACCCAACCTGGTGCAAAGAGCTGCCAGTCGCAAAGAGTTCGCATGGGCTTCCGACGCCATCCCAATGTCGACAAAACAGGGCAGGAAACAGAGACTAGGCAAAGACTAATATATATTGTCGAAGAGCAAAACCACCCAATTCAGGATTCGATGAAGCAGAATGAAACCCAAAATATAGAATTCAGCATCTTCGGACCCACGACGAGCTAGAGAACATTAAGATATACTCAGATGAAGAGCAAATTGAGACATGAAGAGACAAACCAGGGAGAAGCGATGGATGGTTCGGCCTGATAGTGAAAATCTATGCACCGGTGAGAGGTCCGTTGGCATGTCTTGCAACGGAGAGATGGAAACCGAACGGCGAAAGAAAGGAACAATAGGTGTAAGCAAGAGTAAATCGGATTTGGGAAAAGCGGAGATGGAAAATGGAGATTTAGGGTTTGTAAAACTACCCGCAGGTAGAAGAAAACTCTACATTTTCGAGAGGATTTTCAGATTCCTTAGCTTTGCAATACTTTAGTTTATTTAATGCAAAAAAAAATCTCATATTATATGAATATGCAAAAGGAGAACACCAATTTATTTGAAGCTATTTAGAGATACATTACCTAAGAACATTCATTATCAATAAATATATTTCCGTTGCGTAAATGCCATAAAATATAAATTTTTTGTAAATACTGAAAATTATGCTATCCAACTAAGTTAATAGTAAGTACATTTTCAAACCTGTGCGGTGCACGAGATTTTAACTAGTATTTTCTCATTATTAGACCTTATCTCAATAAAATAAATAGTGAATCAAATTAATTCTCATGGTGACAAAAAAAAAATCGAGAGAGAGAGAGAGTCGACTTAGCTCTGAAAAAATTCTTAAATTAGTGAGCTAAATATCATTCTTTTTACATGCACCATTACTAATTAAAGTCCATGCCTTGCCATATTAGAGGACTAGCGACGATAATGGCAATTTCCAGCGTAAGTTGGGAATATCCACAAATGAAGAGAAGGTCAATTTATGGTTGGTGTTTTCTCTTCATTTCTTCATCGTTTGGTGTTAATTTATAGTCAGAAAGGTGCAAGAGGCAATTTGTACAGCTTATCCTAGTGAAGAAACCAGGTCAACCTACTCCCGAGTAGCTCGGAACAGCTTGATAATCGCTTGAGATCGACTAATTTGTTTTTGAGTCAAGCTTGAGCCATTCGAGTATCTTGTCACGTCAAGCTCGCACTCTCATCAATTCTCAGCTCGATGGGCTTGTGACCCTAATCAAAAGATACTTGTTAGTTAAAAATAGAAATAGATATCCACAAAATCATATAATAAGTACATATTATGCGAGCTTCTGTTGATATCAAGCTCAAGCTGGAGTTCCTTCATAAATTAATTTGTGATTGAATAAAGTCAAGTCAATGTGTGTTCGAATATCTTGACTATTTAGTTGAGTCGAGCTTAAGCAGAAATTTTAGTACTTGATCAACCTCGAGTCGAGTTTTGAACATTAAATATGGGTAGCTCAAGCTTGGTACTGTATCGGCTTAATTACACGCCTAGCTTTTCCCATATGGCTCTTGAAATTAACTGGATATGAAAGGAATGATGGTGCTGAGGTTACGACCTATACAGGAGAAAGTTGAACGCAATATGCACACGCCTGTCTGTGTGGACGCCATCGACCTTGGTTTCCAGGGCAGGATTCACCTAGTCTTTAAGAGTGAGAGCAATAAAACATTGAATAACATAAGTGGACATTTAGATGCTTCCATCTCAGCGGCGAGCTCGCAATGTTTATTACAGAGATTACCAGGGAAGAGACGAATCGAAAGAAAGCATTGTAAAGGTCACAATTGCATTTGGATTTATGCGAGTTAAAGATTATTAAGATGGGTAGGAAACTCAGCCCGAATCTTTCCCAAACTCTAGCCATTGTTCAAGTTTGCTCAAAATCAATAAATTACGAACACGTCAAAATATTGCACATGCTATCATTGAACCAAGCTCTACATAGCCCGTATGTGGTCATTTACATGTAGGCTAGTTTTTATATTTTCAAAACCATAAGAAAATATAAGTAACAAGGAATAAACAATGTACTGTTTCATGAGCATTTTTATACCTTGGATACTTTAAACATGTAAAATAACTTTTCCACAAACGAACGTGACACCTACCACGCTTTGTCGGAGATTCCATGTGCACGTGCGCCGTAAAATAACTTTACCACAAACGAACGTGACGCCTACCACGCTTTGTCGGAGATTCCATGTGCACGGCGCACAGCCCAAATTGCTCCAGTCTAGCTAGCCCGACCGGTCCCACTAGCTGACCAGTCCCCTGATTGACTGGTCAATCGGGTCGGATCATTGGGTGCGGTCGGCTATCGGGTCATGTTGATGATGTCATCGAAGACGTCAGCTCTGTGCTAAGTGGCATGCACGTGGCCGCAAGTGAGGCGCATCATCGCCTTGAAAATGGTGTTCGAAGTAAACTATCTGCACTGGTCTAGCTTCGCCAGCTAAAAGTTCTTTTATTTGGGTTTTATTGACTCGGTCGCAATCATTGGCTCTTTTATTTTTGCACGAGATATGATCCTCTATATAAGCCCGAGTTAATTTTCCTTTATAATTGTAACACAAAAGCTGTTCAGTTTCAGATATCTATACGAAATGACAATGAAATGTGATATGCTTTGTAAGCTCTTCTTTCTCATCATGACCGTAGTGTCCGCTTCGGCCAAAGACTACCGAAAATCCTACATAATCTACATGGACGAATCGGCATTGCCCGCTTCGTTCTCGCGTCACCATGACTGGTACACATCGCTTCTGTCGTCCCTATCGTCGTCCCCCGACGAAATTGATCCGACCCATCTCTACACATACAACCATGCCTTGAATGGATTCAGTGCAGTGCTGTCACAGTCCCAATTGGAGAAGCTGGAACAGGTTCCTGGTCATGTTGCATCGTATTCGGACACATTCGGAAACGCTCACACAACATATACTCCTAAGTTTCTTGGCCTGAACAGACAGACAGGCCTCTGGCCAAGAGCCAAATTCGGCGAGGGCGTGATCGTCGGCGTTGTAGACTCCGGGATATGGCCAGAGAGCGAGAGCTTCAAGGACAAGGGCATGTCCCCCGTGCCGGAGAGATGGCGAGGCTCTTGTGAGTCCGGGGTGGACTTCAACTCGTCCAACTGCAACCGGAAGCTCATTGGAGCCCGGTCGTTCAGCAAAGGAATGAAGCAGTACGGCTTGAACATATCGACGACCGATGACTACGATTCCCCGAGGGATTTTAATGGGCACGGGACCCACACGTCGTCCACGGCGGCCGGGAGCCCCGTGAGGGACGCTAGCTACTTCGGCTATGCCAAGGGCACGGCAACAGGTATGGCACCCGCTGCTAGGCTCGCTATGTACAAGGTGATATTCCTGAACGACACGTACGACTCGGCTGCGACGGACACCCTAGCAGGCATGGACCAAGCCATAGCGGACGGCGTCGATATATTGTCTCTATCACTTGGATTTAACGAGACATCGTTCGACCTTAATCCGATCGCTGTGGGAGCTTTTGCAGCCATGCAGAGAGGAATCTTCGTTGCTTGTTCAGCAGGTAACGACGGCCGTCGAGGGACTTCGCTAAATGGAGCTCCATGGCTAACGACTGTCGGCGCTGGAACCATATCAAGGGACTTTGCGGCCAATATAGTCCTCGGCAACGGAACCCTAACTGTTAGAGGAAAATCCATCTTCCCAGAAGATCTGCTAATCTCAAGAGTTCCTCTATACTTTGGCCACGGCAACAGAAGCAAGGAAATCTGCAACTACTCTCTCGACCCAAAGGATGTCGCTGGAAAGATAGTTTTCTGCGACTTTGTTAGTGAAGGCTACGAAGTCAATCCCTACGTAATCACCCGAGCCGGAGCTGCAGGTGCCATCTTCAGTACCGAATCTGGGGCTTCTCTCCAACCCGAAGACTTCTATATTCCGTTCGTGGCCGTCGTACCCGAAGATGGAGACAGAATCAAGGACTACTTGCTGAAGACGGAGAATCCGACGGTCAGCATCAAGTTCTTGATAACCATTTTCGGGACCAAACCAGCTCCTCAGGTAGCATCGTTTTCGTCTCGAGGACCGTACCGTCAGGCCCCGTGGATCTTGAAGCCGGATATGTTAGCTCCTGGAGTCAATATATTGGCGGCATGGGCGCCGAACCGAGAAATAGCACAGATAGGTCAGAGCGCCTTGCTTGGTGACTACAAGTTCGAATCGGGAACTTCCATGTCGGCTCCTCATGTCGCTGGAGTCGCTGCGCTGCTAAAATCAGCCCATCCAGATTGGAGCCCCGCTGCCATCCGATCGGCAATGATGACCACGGCTTACATTCTCGATAACACCAATGAGCCCATCATCGACATGAACACTCAAGCTTCAGGGACGCCTCTTGATTTCGGAGCAGGACATATAGATCCGGAAAAGGCTTCAGATCCCGGTCTGATCTACGACATCGAACCTGAGGATTACATCAATTTCCTCTGCGGAATGAACTATTCCGCCAATCAGATAAAGATCATAAGCAGGAGATCGAACTTCTCTTGCGCATCCGCGACTCTCGACATCAACTACCCTTCATTCATAGTCATCCTCAACAACACCAACACCACGAGCGCCACTTTCAAAAGAATCCTAACCAACGTGGCCGACGGGCCTGCAAGTTACCAGGCCACAGTGACGACTCCGTCTAGCATGAAGGCCACAGCAAAACCCTCGGAGCTGTGGTTCGCAAGCAAGTACGACAGAGCCGAGTTCAACTTGACGGTAGAGATCTCTCTGGAAGGGTCGATTCCTCGGAGCAATTACATAGGTAACTACGGGTACATCAGTTGGAAGGAGATCAATGGAACTCGCGTTGTGAGAAGTCCCATCGTCTCAGCTTACGCGCTCTAGCGAAGACAAGTTTTTTTCAGCACGTTCTGGTGTTCCTTATTCAGTTTATCGAACATACAGAAGCTCCCAATAAAACTCTGCGTTTGTCTATTTTTAATATGTTGTGCAGTATCTCTTGGCTGCTTTATCTTTTGTCTGAGTTGCCAATCTAACCTTGCAAAGATCCGATGGTAGCTAAAAAGAATTTAAGTGTTATTAAGAGGGCGTTTGTTTAGCAGAAAACTAAATGATTTGGAAATTTATTTTCCTAAAAATGATAGCTCATATAACTTGAAATAATTAGTTAACGAAAACTATTTTCGTTACCGATAACAGTTTATGTCTAAACATTTTCATAAATGATGAAAATATTTTTCATTCATTCATTCATTTTTGGAAGCAATATAAACGTTATTTTTAGGAAATTAATTTTTAAATTATTTATTTTCTATGAAATAAATGAACCATAAGCTTTCAATAAATAAATAAAAAAACGAACCATAAGCTTATATATAAATAGAAAGCTAGGTAGAATAGGCTTCAATGATTGTGCCACGTGTCAAAATATTATGCATTCCCATGTTTTTATAGGCAATTAGTGGACCAATGTGACATGCAAAGAGCACATAGATATTTACTTAATTACCAAAACATTTTATTTAAGAAAATGAAGCATGATGAAAAATTGAATGGTATTTGTTTAATGCATTAATCAATTTGCTAATAAGATAAAAATCCAAATGTTCACTTTCATTCATTACTCAGGAGTTTTTTTTTTCCACCTATCTGGAGATACATGATTAATCCACGCTAAATCAGAAGATCTTATAAATTAACAATTAATTATTTGGCGACTATGAAAATTGTAACATACTGAAAATCCTAAAATATTAAAAGAAATCACCTAACATATATTCAATTTCTAGAAAATTAGTTACCCTTGAGAAAAACTTCATGAGAAGAAGGGTCCGTTCGTTTCGCGGAAAATGGGCCATTTCCGGAAAACATTTTCTCGGAGGTCATTTTCTAGGAAACTGATAATATTTTCTGGTGTTCAGCTAAAACCTGAAAATGTTTCGGAAAATATTTTCTAGTGTTCGGTAAGGAAAATATTTTCCACTCACCAGATTGGCATGCTTGCCAGATCGACAAGCGCGAGCTTGAGATTCACCTGGTGACGGTCGACGACTAGTCAAGAAAAAAGAAGATAGGAAACAAATAAAAGAAAAAGAAAAAGAAAAAAAGAAAAAGAAAAAGGAAAAAGCATAAAAAGAAAAGAAATAGAAAAGAAAAAGGAATTTAAAAATAATTCGAATTAGAAAATAAAAAGAAAATTAAAAAATAATTTGAATAAAAAAAGAAAAGAAGAAGAAGAAAGGGGAGGAGGAAGTGAGGATTTGTAAATATGTGAGATAAGATAGATCAAGTGAGGAAAATATTTTCCACTTTTCAAAAGTGAAAAACATTTTTGCCTAATTTAGAAGACTTTTTTCCTCTCATGGAAAATATTTTCCCAAGGAATTCATTTTCCGTGAAATGAACGCCGGAAAATCCGAAGAACTTTTTCCCAGAAATTATTTTCCGTGAAACGAACGGAGCCGAAGTCCTTATTCATCTAATTAGTACTTAAATATCGACACACATTGGGTCAATTTTGAAAAAAATTTCAGTAAATGAGAGATCAAAATGTAAATATGTAAAAATAAAAAAATAGCAAAAATTTCTCTTCTCTTCCGACATGCTTTGACACGCGAGTCCAGATTGTAGATTGCTTGTTTTTTCCAAGTTTTAGGATTATTGGAATGGAGTTGAATTTGTCAAATTCAAACAATTAATGATATTGATAGTTGATGGATTAATATTTTCAATGTAAATTTATTCTAGGCTCTCTTTTATTATTTATTTATTTGTAAATTTGAATCAAATTAATTTGATTAAAATAATTATAAAAACGATAATTTATCATGTATATATAAATATATATTTAGAATTAATATTCTGAAAAACCCCAAACTAGTACACGTGTGACAAATTTACCCCAAACTATTGTTTTGACTATGAAAACCCCAAATTGGTACACATATGACAAATTTACTACAACTAACCATAAAAAATCCTAAACTAATTTGCTTATGACAAATTTACGCCAAACTAATTTATTCGACCGCCAAAAATCCTAAACTGATATATTTGCAATAAATATACCCTATGTTAAATTGGATTATTACAAAAAAAATTATAAAAATTGTATGACTGTGATAAACATAGAGTAAAATCCTAAACTGGTACACAAATCAACTGTCATGTGTCATTAACTTATTAATTTGATAATAAAATTTAATGGAAACTAATAGAGAGTAAATTTGTCACAAGTATACCAGTTTGGGGTAAAATTGTCAAAGATGTACTAGTATAGAGTTTTTTTGTGATAAAAGAATTAGTTTATGGTAAATTTGTCATAGGTACATATCAGTTTGGGGTTTTTCATGACATTAACCCTATATATTTAATATACATTGGGTTTCAACGTGTTGGAATCCTATATTATTTTATAAACAATGTGTTGGTGTGTCGTGTCATATCGATGTCAATACTACTTAAATAGTTGGCAATGATCCCACAAAATATCATAATGTATACACAAAAGAATCTTAAAGTATATAAACATGCAAAAGGACCACCAATTTATTTAAAACTATTTAGAGATACCTTACTTTAGAACATTCATCGTTAAAATTTTATTTTCATTCTCGTAAATGTCATAAAATGTAAAAATTTGCACGATTTATATAATTTTTGAAAATTATACTATCCAGCTAAGTTACAATAAGTACATCTTTACAACAAGTTTTTTATGATTAGTCAACTTTAATTAAAAAAAAAATGAATCAAATCAATTCCCATTGTAACAAAAATAGAAAAAGAGAGAGAGAGAGAATCGACTTAACTCTGAAGAACTTCTGATATTAGTCGGCCACGTATCATTCTTTTTCCTTACACCATTACTAATCAACGTCCACGCCTTGCCATATTAGAGCGCCAGGGACGAAATTGTCAATCTTCCACGAGATTATGGAACGTCGCAAAAGGACTAAACAAGCCATTATCTTTGAAGGAACGATACTCGAGATTGTGGGGCTTCATTTTGATCTCGTTTGGAGTTAATTTATGGTTAAAAAAAAGGCGGAAATTGTAAAAAAAAAAAAATCCTCAACCTATAAAACGGTGGCCTATTCAATCATAAATTTTTGAATTTTGCCAATTTAATTTTAAACTTTTGGACTATACTAATTTAGTTCTAAACCTTTTGACGATGTGCCAAGTTAGTTTTTTAATCGGAAATGACTAATGTGGACACTAGTCATCCTACATTGCATCACCAATGTTATTGCGAACGATTTTTTTTTTTTAAAATTTTCAACTTTTTTTTTCCTTTTCCTTTTCTTTTTTTTTTTTCCCTCCTTTGTTAGCGATGGCCGGTGACAAGCCACGAGTGAGGGTCAAGCCTTGCCAGTGGTCAACAAGGCTCGAAGCCTACCTGGTCCAAGGAGGTCAACTTCACCAGCCCCTGTTTTTGGCCAATCGCAATCCCTCGCCTAGACCTAGTGACCCACAGAGTAAGAAGGACAAAAAAAGAGGAACAAGGAAAATGTTATAAAAAATTAAGAATTTTTTTTTTCCATATTAATACCAATTGTGCCACATACGATAGCTAATGTCTACATCAATACTTTTCAGCCAAAGTTGGTTGGAAGGATTAAATTGACAAATCGTCAAAATGTTAAAAACTAAATTAACATAATTGAAAGGTTTAAGATAAAATTAACAAATTATTAAAATGGTTACAACTAAATTTACACAATTAAAATATTTAGAATTAAATTAGCTGTCACACAAAAAGAATATTTTTGGACAATTTTCCTATCAAAAAGGTGCATGAGGAAATTCCATATAACTTATCTTAGTGGCAAAACCGAGTGTACATATAATGAGCTCTGAACGGCTTAATAATTACTCGAGATAGGATAGTTTGATTTTAAGTTGAGCTCGTGCTCACTAATTATTAGCTGGACTGGTTAATAAAGTCTAATCCAGTTTCTATTATTCTTTAAAAGGTATTTTTGGGTTAAAGATAGACATAGATGTCCTCAATATTATATAATATGCCATACCATTCGAGCTCTATTTAGATCAAGCTCAAACTGGAATTCCTTCATAAATAAAAAGTGTAAGTATGCTAAAAGTTTAAAACATTATCAGAAAAATGCAATTGAGTTCTAAAATTTTCAAAAATATAATTAAATCATAAAACTTCTCATATTAATAAATCAAGTTTTTTTGTTAACACTACTTAATTTGGGTAACAAAAATACTAACGTGACTTTTTTTAATATTATTTTCTCTCTCTATGTGGTGTTAAGATTAACTAAACCATTAGAACGAAGTACTTTTGGTCAAAACCTCAATTTTAAACCTAAATTTTAATTAAATTAGATTTAAAAAAACTTTAAAAAAAAAAAAAAAAATTACAAGAGGGAGGGCTAGGTCCTCTACCAGCGGGCCTTCAGTCCATTGCCAAAAACAGCCAGCGAGGCCATGAGGACGAGCCCCAACGATGGGGTGGTGGCCCGCAGGCAGTGGTTTTCTTTTGTGTGTGTGTTTTATAATTGTTAGCCTTTTTTAAGGTAGTCATTTTATTATTCTGTGAAAAAAAAATTTGGACGTTTTAACTAAATTTAATTAAGATTTGGTATAAAAATTATTAGAATTTTGACCAAAACAATGCCGTTTCAGTGCATTAGTTAAACTTAATGTCACTTATGACGTTACATATTAGAGGAAAAACATCAATATTTTCCATTAGCCAAATTGAACAGAGTTAATGAAAGGATTTAATTGCACAAATTTGGAAATTTTATGACTTGATTGTACCTTTTAAAAATTTAGGACTCAATGGCACTTTCGTGACAAGTTTTAAACTATTGATGGGCTTATCCGAAAATAAATTCTGTAATTGAGTTGAGTTGAGTTGAGTCAAGTCAAGCTAAGCCAGAGTATATACATTTTCTAATTGAGCTGACCTTGAGTAAAAATTGCGTGATCGAGTTCCAATCGAGTATTGAACTCAAGCTGCATTATATACTCATCACTAATACATTACAAGATTTATATACTCATCATCAATACATCGTTGGCTTCATCATGACAGGAGTTTTTGCTCAGGGGACTATATATTCCAATAGATAGTACAATCCAGAACAGAATTAGGATAGAGTAATGGCAAAAACGTTAGACCATAGATAAGCTATCGTATCCCATAATTGGGCCAACCTCTTTGAGGTTCCACACTTTAGAGCTTTATGTTCATAACAATGTCAAGCTTGCTTTCCGTAATCTGGAAGGGCAAATCTCAATTGAACCTATATTTGTCCAATAAAATAAAATACATTCATGGCAGAACTTCATGTGGATAAAGGTATGCGAGTCAAGTCCAAATCTAGCTTTGGACCGTATCAGCTCAACTATGCGCCTAGCTTATCCTATGTGCCTTTCAAAATTAACCGTATTTGAAGCTGACAACCGACCATCCATACAGGAGAGAGTTGAAGGCAATATGTACACGCCTCTATATGTGGACGCCATCGACCTCGGTTTCCAGGGCAGGACTCACCTAGTCTTAAGAGTAAGAGCAATATAACATCGGATAACATAAGTGGACGTTTAGATGCTTCAATCTCAGAGGCGAGCTCGCAGTGTTCATGACGGAGATGACTGGGGAAGAGGCGAACCAGAAGAAAGTACTGTAGAGGTCGCCATTGCATATGGACTCATGTGAAAGGGACTTGGAGGATTAATAGGATGGGTAGGAAACTTAGCCGAATCTTTCCTCAAAAGAGCATGCCTTTGTAGGAAACAGAACTCAATATGAGCAAATCTTACCGTAGATAAAGAGATGACTACACAAAGGGAATACCATTGATAAGATTGATCTATAATTGACTCTACAAAGCCACAGTAGCCGACGTAGCCTCTTTCTTCTTACCATCCCAAACTTAGTATATGAACTCTATTGAGAAAAAAGGAAACAGTGCGGTTTTTGCGTATCCGCTACTTGACCATTTCATTAATCCCAGCAACAAATTGAATCTGACGAGAGAGAACCACTTATCTATGTGAAATTGAAGACAGAAAGAAGCCGGCACCACTACTGTTCATGGAAGAGAATTCAAACCGTTCCCCCAAGCCAGGAAAGCCTGAGATGAAAAAGTAACCGTACCCAAAACTGGAGGTTAACATTTTTAGTTGTCACAACATCTAAAGGATGTACATTCTACATCATCATGCACTTGATGCTTGAAGGTCAGCAGAACTTTATCATACTGAGAGGGATGACGGTCAAATATACCATCCTCCAGCTAATTTCCTTCGTAAATGTTCTTAGAAGTCCG
The DNA here is from genome assembly GCA_014182365.1 of Eucalyptus tenuipes. NCBI lineage: Eukaryota > Viridiplantae > Streptophyta > Magnoliopsida > Myrtales > Myrtaceae > Eucalyptus > Eucalyptus tenuipes. The sequence continues at coordinate 13,429,299 of CM024543.1, forward strand.
TTGGTATTTGCAGAAACGTGCATGCTGTTACGAAATCGCACGTCGATTCCAGAAAAATAACGCTCACAAATAATTCACCAAGCAGAATATAATAATAAAATAACAGAATTAGAAAAACACGCCAGAAAATTTGTTATCGAAGTTCACCCAAACCTAGGCTACATCTCCGCGCAGAGGCACTCTGCGAATCCACTAGACTTCGAAAAAAGTTGGAATACAACGATGATCTTCTTTCAAGATCAAGGCACAAAGAGATTGAGAACCATCGTAAAGAAAAAACTCATCTTTTTCTTCTCTCTTTTTCTTGCCTCTCTATTTCCTTTTTCAGCATCTTGACGGCTAGCGTCTTGCCATCGCTATTATAAAAGTATCATTTTTAACCTAAAAGCAAATCTAATAGAAAAGACAAAAAAGCCCCTAAAAACAAATATTTGGCTTCATCTATAACAATCTCCCACTTGAAAACAAATATACCCAAGCACCAAGCAGCTTTGCATCCATCTTCCTCAAAAAACTAGTAGTTGAAAAACTTGTGCCTCTGCGATACTCCTCATCAATCAACATGGAGTAATACTAATGGTAGTAATACAGAAAGTATGCTTCTCTCTGTTTACTACCTTGGTCAACATGTCAGCTGGATTCTTCGAGCCATCAATCTTCTGTAGCTTTAACTCATTATCTTTCAATGCTGATCTGATAAAGTAATAACGCTTCTTGATATGTCTAGTCCTTGAGTGATAAGCTGCATTCTTTGCTAAGTGAACTGCACTTTGACTATCACTCCACAGTGTACTGATTGGCTGTTTTCGATGTAACTCCTCCATGTAATCTTGTAACCACATGATTTCCTTGGAGGCTTCTGTGATCGCCACATATTCTGTCTTTGTCGTCGATAAAGCCACTACTTTTTGTAGTTGAGATACCCAACTCACTGCTGTACCTGCAACTGTAAAGACATATCCAGTGGTACTCTTACCACTGTTTCAATCACCCGAATGATCTGCGTCTACATAACCCTACAACTCTAGAGATGTACCACCATAACAAAGTGAGTAATTGGAAGTACCTGCTAGATATCTCAATATCCATTTCACTGCATTCCAATGCTCTCTGCTTGGGTTCTACATATATCGACTCACAACTCCCACTGCCTGTGCAATGTCTGATCTCATGCTCACCATAGCATACATCAAACTCCTAACTGCTGATGCATATGGCACTACCGCCATCTCATCTTTCAAAGTGTGAGTGCTCGGACACATATCCTTGGAAAGTTTGAAGTGACTTGCTAGAGGAGTTGCAACCGGTTTTGCCTTGTCCATGTTAAATCTCTTTAACACATTGTTCACATAGTCTCCCTGCGACAGCCATAATTTCTTATTTTTCCCATCCCTGATGATTTTCATGCCTAAAATATTCTTGGCCTCTCCCAAGTCTTTCATAGCAAATTGTGATGATAACATCTTCTTCACTTCTACAATTCTCTTCATATTGGAACTAGCCACTAGCATGTCATCCACATATAAAGAGATACACAATGTCACTATCATCATACTTGCGAAAATAAACACAGTGATCAGACTCACAGTGTGCAAAACCTTTTTCTTTCATGAAACCATCAAATTTTAGGTATCATTGTCGCGAAGCTTGTTTCAAGCCATACAAGCTTTTCTTCAAGCAACATACCATGTGCTCCTTACCTTTGATTTCAAAACCCTTAGGTTGTGCCATGTATAATTCTTCATCTAAGTCACCGTGTAAAAATGCTGTTTTTACGTCTAACTGCTCAAGATGAAGATCCTCCACTGCAACTATACTCAGCAGAATTCTAATTGATGTCATTTTCACTACAGGTGAAAATATCTCAGAGTAGTCGATCCCTTCTTTTTGAGAAAAGCCATTAACTACAAGTCTCGCCTTGTATCTGATACTACCATCTGTTTCATTCTTAATCATGTACACCCATTTATTTAATAAAGCTTTTTTACCTGTGGGCAACTTGGTCAACTCCCAAGTTTTGTTCTGAAGTAACGAGCTCATCTTGTCTTTCATAGCACACTCCCACTGCAAGTGAGACGTGTCTGCCTTTGCCTCATCGTAAGTCTCTGGTTCCCTCGAATCTGTATATAAGACATGGCTCAGAACAGTATTAGCTGATGGATCAAAAATTACCTTTGGCTTTCTCACACGTGTAGACCTCCTCAATATAGGTACTTCAGGGTCGTTAATTTGCTCCGAATCACTGCGTTCCTCTTGAACTAGCTCTTCACTGATAATAGGCTCATCTTGAACCTCTTTTTCAAGTGCACTTTGATCTACTGGAAACATCTTCATGGGCATTGTGTCTAATTCAACATATTCTGGTTGTACTACCTTCTCATGTTCTGTTTGACGATCCTTGTACATCTTTTCTTCATGGAATACCACATTCCGACTGCGGATGACTTTGTTATTCTCATAATCCCAAAGCCTATAGCCATACTCGTCGCCATCGTATCCGATAAAGACGCACGTCTGAAACTTAGCATCAAGCTTTTTCCTATCCTCCCTGTCAATCAAAGCATATGTAATATAACCAAACACCTTTTAGATGTGAATAATTAACTTGACCACTGCTCTTGTGGTATTTCTCCATCCAACACACTACATGGACTTCTGTTGATAAGATAAATAGCTGCATCAACTGTGGCAGCCCATAAGTGTAGCGGGAGACCCGCATGTAGCCTCATGCATCTCGCATGTTCTAGAATAGTCCTGTTCATCCTTTCAGCTACACCGTTCTCTTGAGGAGTTCTAGGAACAGTCTTTAACCCGTGTACACCTTCTCGACTCAAATATTCTACAAATTCTTGTATTCACCACCATTATCAGACTTCAAAGCTTTACTATGATAACCTGTCTCTTTTTCTACCATGGTCTTCCACATTCTGAACATCCCGAAAACTTTTGATTTTTCTCTAAGAGCATAGACCCAAGTCTTCCTTGTTGCATCATCAATGAAGGTGACAAAATATCTCTTACCACCATAAGAGAGTTCTTAAGCAGGTCCCCATACATCAGTATGAACCAACTCTAACTTCTGGCCTTTATTTTGTCGCCAATTCAATTGAAAACTAACACCCTTCTGTTTTCCATAAATGCAACTCTCACAAAAAATCTAACTTAACTTTTTGTAAACTCGGAAGTAATTTCTTTGAGTGTAACTGCTTTACACCTTTTTCACCAAAATGTCCCAAACGATAATGCCAAAGAGTAGACAAATTACCTGTAACCATTGTCGTTGCAACCATATCACTGACATTGTTTTATTGTAGAAGGTAAAGTGTACTTGTACGCTTTTCCTTTGCTACTACTCTTGCCCCTGAGGTTATCTTCCACTCTTCCAAAGGTTATTACCAAACCTTATTCGTTAAGTTTACTGGTTGAAATCAGATTTTTCTTTAATTCTGGAATATGCCTAGTTTCACGTAAAACTAGACGTCCTCCACCTGAGATGTTCAAAGTCACAGTTCCTTTCCCAACGATGGGACACATGTGGCCGTTTCCCACAACCACTTGTTCGAAATCTCCACTGGCATAATCATCAAATATGTCTCTTTGCAAGGTGCAATGAAAAGAAGCACCAGAATCAATAAACCATTTATCTGTTGTCAAGTCAAACCCTGCAGACAAACACAAGTTATCTAGCAAAGATTCATCACTAACCACATTAGCTCCTTGATTCTCATCTTGCTGCTTCTTTTTGTAGGCTTTACACCGAAACCTCCGGTGTCTGGTTTTGTGACAAAACCAACACTCATCTTTTGCAACCTATCTCTTACCCCTTGATTGTGATCTGCCACGCCCGCCGAATTTTCCTCCACTTTTACTTCTTCCACGGTTCTCCACTGTGAGTGCCGTTGAAGATGTAGATGCAAAAACATTATCTCCACCTGAGACTTTCCTTCGCATCTCTTCATCCATGATACTACTCACAGCATCATCAAGAGTTAAATCATCCTTCATGGTGCTCGAAATTCCTTACATTGCGGTATTGTAGCTTTCTGGAAGAGAACATAAAAAAACAATAAAGCTTGAAGCTTCATGTCTAAATTTATGCCTGCAGATTCCAATTGACCCATGACCTGCGTGAAACTATTAATATGCTTTGCCACAGAACCTCTATTAGATAACTTCATATTAACCAATTTCTTCAACAAAAATACCTGTTGATGTGGACGGCTTCTCATAAATATTCATTAGAATGTCCATGGCTTCTTTTGCAATTTTTGCTTTCGCGATGTGGTATCCTGTCTTTTCCGTCAACCCTAGACGAATCGCACCTAGCCTTTCAATCAAGAATTTTCCATCCGGCTTCTGCTGTCGAATCCACTTCCGCCATCTCGGGTTTCCAACCCTCAAGTGGTGCATAGAGATCTTTTTTATAAAGATAATCCTCGATTTGTAGTTTCCACCATCCGAAATCCTACCCATTGAACTTATCGATTCTGATTTTATCTTCTGCCATCTTGTTTGCTTTAAATCGAACGTCACCGAAAAACCCTCGATGTTCTCAATTAGCCAACCCAGGCTCTGATACCAGTTGTTACGAAATCGCACGTCAATTCCAGAAAAATAACGCTTGCAAACAATTCACCAAGCATAATAGAATAATAAAATAATAGAATCAGAAGAACACGCTAGAAAATTTGTTATCGAAATTTACCCAAACCTGGGCTACGTCTCCGCGCAGAGACACTCTGGGAATCCACTAGACTTCGAAAAAAGTTAGAATACAACGATGATCTTTCTCAAGATCAGGGCACAAAAAGATTGAGAACCCTCGTAAATAAAAAACTCACTTTTTTCTTCTATCTTTTTCTTACCTCTCTATTTCCTTTTTCAGCATATCGACGGCTTGCGTGTTGCCATCGCTAATATAAAGGTATCACTTTTAACCTAAAAGCAAATCTAATAGAAAAGAAAAAAAAGCCCCTAAAAACAAATATTTGGCTTCATCTATAACAGATGCATGGTGTCAGAGCCAGGTGCGCCCAGGTTCATAACTGAGCCGGGCGTAAGGGACCATGAAGCCAGAGCTAGGCATATTCGGATGGAGTTTTGAGCGTTTGTCCTCACCATCCTCAACTTAAAAGGCCAGAGCCCGAGCGAGAGCCAAGAGAGCCAGAGCCAGAGCTAGAGCCTACAAAAGCCAAAGCCAAAGCCCAAGCTAACAACTACAACTAAGAGCATTTTGATGACTGGAGATATATGGGACATCGTTGAAGAAAAGACATGCACATTCAAAGCTAGGTGCAAGTGTTCCAACAAAAGAATGCAAGGGATCACGCAAGGGATCATGGAACAAAGAGGGCATAAAAGGCATGGGACAAATTAGAAGAGAGATTACAAGGTATGTCCACGACTTTATGATACAATGTCTGAAGTATCCCAAAAAATGGATCAAGGGGAGTGTTGGAAATGGTGATCCATTTTCTAGAATTTCCTAGAGTTGCTAAACTACAATCTAGAATTCCCTAGATGAAGTTTTGGATGGTTAAAAATTGTGGCTGGAAAATGTCCAGCATGTAAGAAGCAAACAATCTCTGAACAAGTCAGCCACATGGTGGTGGCTGCAAGATGAAGCCTACGTGGACAGCATTCAAGAGAAGTCCAGAATCCTCTAAGGCGGTTGTACTTAGTCGGTGGAAATGCCTATAAAAAGGCCATAACCCATTGATGTAATAGAGTGAGAGGAGCATGAGAATATACTCCATATCATGAAGCTCCTCCACCAATACTTCCTTCAATTATTGTAAAATTATTTTCATAAACTAGGGAAACTATCCTTGTCCCATAAAAATTTGTGTTTATCCGTTGAACCATCCTATCTCGTCCCTTGTCCATCCTCTAAAAACTATATCATACACTTGCACATGACATCACTAATAAAAAACTATCATCAATACCAAAACCATACTTCTGCACGCACACATCCAAATTTTTAACAAAGTCTATTTCCCTTTGTATTGCGGCAACAAAGAAATCCTTTGGCATGGCACTGACAACAGACTCACGCTTCTGTCCGTTCTTAAAAAGCAAGACCACCGGAACTGTTATATTATGTCTCAAGTTTGAATCCATATACGATACCCGATACGTGCAAAACATTTACACGCCGAAACGAGAAAGAACGTCCGCCGAGCGTTTAATGAGAAATGGCGTGTGATAGGAGCCGAAAGGATCCCGCCCGCGATCTGCTCTTCACGTTGGAAATGAAGGCTACAATCTGTGGGATTCTTCTCATTTGTCAGCATGAAATAAGGCTGAAGGGTTGATCGTCCGAATTTCTTCTACGTCATTAAATGCATGCACATGGCCATGTGTATGCGTGTACGTAGAAAAGAAATTGGTCAGCACTTGCTCCTTCAGAAGCCTATCATGTAGGCGCCGAATTCCCTCTCTTCTTGGTCATTCTTTGTGGGCTTCTCTTGTTTTATTATTAATAAAGAAAGAGGGAAGGCAGAAGCTATTCTCCTTCTGCATGGTCATACGCGCACACTCTCATTAATTGCATCGAGGCGCATGCTTTGAAGATCGGCGCCTGACAATTCTAGAGTACAATTTTGTTTTGTTTTCTTCCCTACCACCGATAAAAAGGAGAGAGAGCTTCGGAGGACGGTGCAGCAACAAAAGAAAAGAGCTCCAGAGAGAGCGAGTAAAAAGAGCTCAAGAGAGAGTGCGAAGCTCAAGCTCAGAGAGGTTTGTGCTTGAGTCCATTGAGTTGAGTTGTTAAACACCGTGGGTATTGGGTGTATAGTAGGGCTGGGAAACACTTGAATGCATGTGTGATTGTAATCCTATAATTCTCCGATTTATAGTGGATTATTTTGTTGGCTCTCCCGTGGACGTAGGTTCCGACATTCGGACCGAATCACGTAAATTTCTGGTGTCCTTTATTGTTCCTCGTTTTATTTCTGTCGATTTCTATAGCTCCCGACATAATTGCAAAACTACGATCCGCTTCCGCTGCACCGCCGATTACAACAGGAACAGCCTTGATATCATAGTCTTCAGCAATATCCAGATCATTGTCAGTGTTGAGTAGAAAACATCTAATCTTCCCAGCATACTCTTCTGCAATCTCGTCTATGATCCAGTGGACCATCCTGCATGGTCTGCACCAACTAGCATAGAATTCGCCGGCTAAAAGTGCATCTTACATTTTGGTTCCATTGACTCGGTCACGTCTATCACCTCTCAACATATTTTTGCACGAGATATGGTTATACAAAGAAAGAGTTTGGTCCCCTATATAAATCCAAGCTAATCTTTCCTTATAGTTGTGAGACAAAAACCGTTCAGTTTCGGAGACATGTACGATAATGGAATATGAAATGCTTTGTAAGCTCTTCCTTGTCACCATGGACGAATCACCATGGCCCGCTTCGTTCTTGCCTCACCATGACTGGTGCACATCGCTTCTGTCATCCCTATCATTGTCCCCAGACGAAATTGATCCAACCCATCTCTATACATGCATCCATGTCTTGAATGGATTCAGTGCAGTGCTGTCATAGTCCCAATTAGACAAGCTGGAACAGGTTCCTGGTCATGTTGCCTCGTATCCAGACACATTCGGAAATGCTCACACATACTCCTAAGTTTCTTGGTCTGAACAAACAGAAAGGGCTTTGCCAAGAGCTGAATTTGGCGATGGCCTTGGACAGCAGGATATGGCCCAAGATTGAGAGCTTCAAGGATGAAGCCATGTCCCCTGTGCCAGAGAGATGGCGAGGCTCTTGCGAGTCTGGGGTGGAGTTCAACCCATCCAACTGCAACCGGAAGCTCACCGGAGCCCGGTCGTTCAGCAAAGGAATGAAGCAGCACGGCTTGAACATATCGACGACCAATGACTCTGATTCCCCAAGGGACTACTGGGGCCACGGGACCCGCACGTTGTCCACAACGGCCGGGAGCCCTGTGATAGATGCTAGCTACTTCAGTTACGCCAAGGGCACCGAAATGGGTATGGCACCTGCTTCTAGGCTCGCGATGTACAACGCGCTATTTCTGAATGGCACATATGATTCGGCTCCAATGGACACCCTAGCAGGCATGGACCAAGCCATAAAGGACGGCGTCGATATATTATCTCTATCACTTGGATTTTTCGAGACACTGTTCGACTAGAATCCGATTGCTGTAGGAGCTTTCGGGGTGTTAGAAAATTTTGGTTGTGTACGTGCGGAAGCATGGTTTTGGTATTGATGATAGTTTTTGGTTAGTAATGTTGTGTGCAAGTGTATGGTATAGTTTGTAGTTGATGGACAAGGGATGAGATAGCAAGGGATAGTCACGGGACAAGGATAGTTTCACTAGCTTATAAATATGGTTATACAATAATTGAAGGAGGTGTTGGTGAGGGAGCATGATGTGTGGTTTTTATGGTTAGCTCCCTACACAAAACATGGAGCACTTGCTCCTTTATATAAGCTGCCAAAGTTGGTGGAGGAAGTCTCTAGACTTCTCTACATAAGATGAAACTTCTAGACACATGAGCTTGTAGACAATTCTAGAGACTTCTCTTACATGTTGGACATTTTCCTCTTTCTTCTAGAAAATGTTTTCTTCTTTCTTCTAGAAAATTCATCTAGGGAATTCTAGAGAATTCTAGAAGTTTACCAACTCTAGGAAATTCTAGAAAATGGATCAACATTTCCAACACGGGGCAATGGAGAGAGGAATCTTCGTTGCTTGTTCAGCAGGTAATGGCGGCCCTTATGGATACACAATACAAAATGAAGCTCCATGGCTAACAACTGTTGGCGCCGGAACCATATCAAGGGACTTCGCGGCTAACATAGCTCTCAGCAACAGAACCATGACAGTTAGAGGAAAATCCATCTTCCCAGAAAATCTGCTAATCTCAAGAGTTCCTCTATACTTCGGCCGTGGCAACAGAAGCAAGGAAATCTGCAACAGTTACTCTCTCGACCCGAAGGATGTCGCCAGGAAGATAGTCTTCTGTGACTTTGTTAGTGAGACAACGGAGTTGATACCGATGAAATCACCCGAGCCGGAGCTGCAGGTTCCATCTTCAGTACTGAATTCGGGGTTTTCCTTAAACCCAGAGACTTCAATATTCCGTTTGTGGCCGTCATACCGGAAGATGGAGATAGAATCAAGGACCACTTGCTGAAGTCGGAAAATCCAACAGTCAATATCGAGTTCTTGATAACCATTTTCGGGACCAAACCAGCAACTCAAGTTGGTTGGTTTTCAGCTCGAGGACCAGGCCACCAAGCCCCGTGCATCTTGAAGCCGGATATATTAGCTCCTGGAGTTGATGTTTTGGCAGCATGGGCGCCGAACCAAGGAATAGCACAGATAAGTCAGAGCTACTTGCTTAGCAACTACGCGCTCTTATTGGGAACTTCCATGTCGGCTCCTCATGTCGCCGGAGTAGCTGCGCTGCTAAAATCGGCCCATCCAGATTGGAGCCCCGCTGCTATCCGATCGGAATTGATGACCACAGCTTACACTCTCGATAACACTGACGAAACCATCATCGACATGACCACTCGAGCTTCAGGAACGCCTCTTGATTTCGGAGCAGGACATATAGACCCGGAAAAGGCTTCAGATCCCAGTCTGATCTACGACATTGAACCCGAGGATTACATCAAGTTCCTCTGCGGAATGAACTATTCCGCCAACCAGATTAAGATCATAAGCGGGAGATCAAACTCCTCTTGCGCATCCACGACTCTCAACATCAACTACCCTTCATTCATAGTCATCCTCAACAACACCAACACCACGAGCGTCAATTTCAAAAGAGTTCTAACCAACGTGGCTGACGGACCTTCATGTTACTGGGCCACGGTGATGACTTCGTCGAGCATGAAGGCCACGGCAAAACCCTCGGCGCTATGGTTTGCGAGGAAGTACGACAGAGTCGAGTTCAACATGACAGTAGAGATCTCTTTGGAAGAGTCGATTCTGCAGAGCGATTACATAGTTAACTTCGGGTACATCAGTTGGAAAGAGATCAATGGAATTCAAGTTGTGAGAAGTCCCATTGTCTCAGCTTACGCTCCCTAGCGAAGAGAAGTTTTTTGAGCATGTTCTGGTGTTCCTTCTTCGGTTTTATCAAACCTACAGAAGCTCTCAATAAGACTGCGTTTGTCTTTCCATATCTGATAGTTGTGCAATATCTCGTGCTGGTCCATCTTTTGTCTATGTTGCCAATCTAACTTGCAAAGATCCGATGGTAGCTATAAAAATTAAGTGTTTTTTTAAGCTTATATATAATTAGAAAGATATTAAACTTATATATAATTAGAAAGTTAGGTAGAATATGCTTCAATGGTTACGCCGCATGCCAAATTGTTATGATGCATATGTGAATTATGTTAGAGAAATCCAATATTGAAAAATTGATTTAATGTTTAGCAGTTAATAGATCATAATTGACTCATAATTCATTAGCTTAAACTTTTGAGTGAAGGTGAGCTCAGCTAGATATGTGTTTTTTTTTCTTTTGTCATAGTTCAACTATATATGTTGATGGGCTCATACTTGAACTCTCTCTTGGCGATCTCCTTGGCTGAAGGTATCGAACTTCTGTTACATGCTTCCCAATAAATGGTATCAAAGCTGATAGTTGATTGGTGAGCCACCAATCTACGGTTTCCGGGTGGTGGGGGTACTAGTATAGCAGCGTGGGCCTCATGGCATACTTCATGGTTAAGTACAGAGAAAAAGACTAGGGATGGAGTGGATGAAGTGTAAGATAAAATGAACGATTCAAATCATGCATTGAAGAAAAGAATTCAAGCATCAATTAGAATCATATGTGGAATGCACTAGTAAAATAAATATTACCTCTAGCCATTATCCAAGTTTGCATGCAATGGAAATCTGTAGACATTCGATAGCAATTATGGCGCGCACTCTACTAACCCAATCCCCTCACGTACGGATGGTGTATTTTTGAAAGAGAGGATTTGGCTTGAACCTTGTCATGCCCTTATGTAAATGAACAATCGTGTTTTATAAACTAAGGCAGTTTCCAAATGGGTAGTTGTCAACGAAAATGTACGAATATGGAAAATCGTATGGTGGAATAACTGTTACTTAAAAGAGAAAAGTGGGTCAATGTCTAAGGATAAATTTTTATTTTAAAAAAATCATATCCCTAAAAAATGTATATTTTAGTTAACATGAAGTTCATCGTTTCTAGCTCGCCGGGATCTAAGACTTTGTTATTACATCCTCTGATGTGGTCAAAGCAATAGGCTGACTTCCTAGAGAACTTTGCTGACTCACTCACTGGCGATTGAAGTTGGGCTTATAGCTCCTATAACTGCAGGTGGATTCTTCTTTTGACTTCTTTAAAACGGAAAAGGGGGGAGAGCAAAAAAGGATGAAAGAGGGGTTGCCTCCGTCCTTCCTTCGATGGAGGTTGAATCTTCGAGACCCCAATGTGTAAAAAGAAGAGAACCTCCAGAGTTGATTATTGGGAAAGACCTAAGGTCAAGACCTCGATAATGAAAAAGCAGTTACGATTTTTTACTGTAGATCAGAGGCTCATGGAGAAAGAGACAAGGAAAGAAATTTGGCATTGGAGATTTAGATTGAGATAGATTGATGCAGAAAGATACCTTAATTAAGAGAGAACAAATCTAACACTTGAGCTCACACGTGAGAAGAAAATTGTTAACATGTACATGTGAGTTGTGTTAGAAAAGTTCTACATGAAAGAATTAATGTAACATTGAGCAGTTAATTTCTTCTCATAAGTTATTTGTTTAAGTTTTTTAGTGAAGGTGGATCTAACAAGATATGTTGAAGGACTCAGACTTTGGCTTCCTCTTGACGGCCTCCCAGTTGAAGGCATTGGGTTTTTATTCCGTGCTTCCAAAAAAAAAAAATATTATGCATTGCCAATTTTTTTAGGAAATCAGTGGACCAGTGTGACATTTAAAGAGCTAAAAATGTTTACTTAATTACCAAAAAATTTATTCAATAAAATGAAGCATAATGAAAAACTGAAAGGTGTTATTTAAATGTATTAATTGAAAATAATAAGTAATCAATTTGCTAATAAAATAAAATCCAAAAATTCTCTTTCATTCATTACTCAAAGATTTTTTTTTCCACCTATCTGCAGAAACATGATCAATCCACTCGATATCAAAAGAGCTCGTAAATTAACAAATAATTGTTTGGTCGTGAAAAGGAAAAAAAAAGGGAAAAAGAGGAAAAGAAGAGTAGAGAAAAGGGAAAAAAAAAATAAAGAAGGAAAAGAGAAGAAAAAAAATAACAAAATTTGATAGAATATTAATTTATTATTAAATATTGTCCATATCAATATTGACCGTGCCACAAAGGACAATTGACATTCGTATCAACGATTTTCGACTAAGATTGGGTGAATGAAGTAAATTGGCAAAATGTGAAATTGTTTAAGATTGAATTAGCATAATTAAAAGATTTATGATTGAATTGACAAACGTATAATAAGTTTAAGACTTTTGGACAACTTTCCCAAAATTGTAACATACGGGAAATCCTAAAATATAGAAAATCATTTAACATTAAGAAAACTTTATGAAAAGAAGTCCTTATTCATATAATTAGTATTTAAATATCATGCTCGCATGGGCAATTATATATTTAGTACTACGACATCAAAATTAACACAAGGATGTCATTAGTATCTTACATCAATTATACTGCAAAGTTAAATCAATATAATCAACCACTAGGGTCGACCCTTCCCATATGGAAAATGGAAAGTGAGGGGTTTGAATTTACATCTTTTCAAGGGGGTTGGAATGGATCGATTTAATTTTAGGTATGGATTTTGACTCCAGCGCTCTACAGGACAAAAGTCTAAGAGTGAAAGTTAACGTACGAGTGGAGTATGAATGACAAAAAAAAAAATTAATATAATCGCAATGTTGCAATACTTTATTTTATTTTTATGCAAAAAAAAAAAAGTCTCATATTATATGGATATGCAAAAGGAGGTCCCAATTTATTAGATGCTATTTTTAGAGACACATTACCTAAGAGCTTTCATTGTCAATAAATATATTTTTGTTGCGTAAATGCCATAAAATGTAAATTATTGTACACCTTAGGTAAATACTGAAAATGATACTATCCAACTAAGTTAACAATAAGTACATTTTCAAACCTGTGCCGTGCACGAGATTTCAACTAGTATTTTCTCATTATTTGACCTTACCTCAATAAAATAAATAGTGAATCAAATTAATTCTCGCAGTAACAATAAAAATAAAAGATAAGAGAGAGAATCAACTTAGCTCCGAAAAACTTCTCCAATTAGTTAGCCAAATAGCATTCTTTTTCCAATGTACCATTACTAATTTAAGTCCATGCCTTGCCATATTAGAGGACCGGGGACGAAAATATCAATCTTCCAGTGTAAGTTGGGAATATCCACAAATGAAGAAAAGGTCAATATATGGTTGGTGTTGTCTCTTCATTTTGTCATCGTTTGGAGTTGATTTAAAGTCAAAAAGGTGCGGGAGGCAATTTGTACAGCTTATCCTAATGAACAAACCAGGTCAACTTACTTGCGACTAGCTCGGAATAGCTTGATAATCACTCAAGATCGACTGATTTGATTTTAGTGTCAAGCTCGAGCGATTGGAGTATCTTGTCACGTCAAGCTCACACTCACCAATTCTCAGCTCGACGGGCTTGCGACCCTAACCAACCTTAACTCAATTTCCTCAAAAGATGCTTGTTGGTTGAAAATAGACATAGATGTCCTCAAAATCATATAATAAGCACATATTATGTGAGCTTTGGTTGATATTAGGCTCAAGCTCGACTACCTTCATAAATTAATTTTAGCTGAGTAAAGTCAAGCCGAGCTTGAATATCTCGATTTTCTAATCGAGTCGAGCTCAAACAGAAATTTTAGTAATTGATAGACATCGAATTGAGATTCAAACGTTAAGTATGGATAGCTCTAAGCTTTGTACTGTATCGGCTTAATTACATCCCTAGCTTTTCCTATATGACTTTTGAAATTAATTGGATATGAATGTGATAACCAACCATACAAAAGCTGTGTTTTTCTCAGGAAAGATGGTGCTGAGATTATGACCTATCCAGGAGAAAGTTGAGGGCAATATGCACATGCAAGTCTATGTGGATGCCATCGGCCTTGGTTTTTAGCACCGACACGTGACACGAACACGCGACACGACATGACACGCCGACACGTCGACACGTCATTTTTCAAAAATAGGAAATTTCGATATGTTGGGACACGTTATATATTAAATGAATATTTCTTTTTTAATTAATTTTTTGAATTCACAAATAAATAAATAATAATAAAAAGAGTTTACAATGAATTTACACAATAGTATTAATAAATCTATTCATAGGAAATTCGAAAAATATATTCATAGTTAATGCATACCCATATTTAAGAATATGTTTATAATTTTATTAAAAAAATATTGATGAAACTAATGACTAATAAAATATTAGAATCAATTTATCTATATAAATTTATGATCTTCCATAATGACCAAAATTTATTATTATTTAACATTCAGTATTTTCATTTTTGAAATAACTTCTTAGCCATACTTATTTATTTTTCTAAAAAAAAAAAACCGTCCCCTCCCCCCCAAACCAAAACCATCAAAACAAAAACTACCATCCCCAAAAATATTTCCCTCCTGCGCTTCTCTCTCCACAACCCAACCACACCACGAAAACCTCCGCCGCCCCCCCCGCCCCCTAAAACAACAATCGCACCAACCCTCCAAAAGTATTTCCCTCTTGCATTTCTCTCTCCGCCACAGCATCAAACCACCCCCTTTCTGCCCGTGGATTCTTTCCTTGTTTCTTCCCTCCCATCACCTGTTAAGGCCGTCATTTCCCTTGAAAATTGAAGTCATCCCCCACACTCCACCCTCCACATTAGGATTCCCACTTTAAAATTTTACCTACTCTTCTTGCTAAAACCCTCCTCTGCAGCTTCCTCTTGCTCCTCCTTGCCTGATTCTCTTCATCTTGATCTTTGCTTTCTCTCGGTCGCCTCATCGCAATTGCTTGTCGTCTCGTCTCTAGCCCTCCTTCCTTTGTAGCCGCAATCTCGCCTCCGATCCTCCATTGCGGGATCACGATCACGGCTCTCCTCCTTGTAGTCGCGGCCCCACCGTCGCTTGCGGCCTCGACTCCACTCCCTCACCCTTGCATCCACCCTCTGTCACATTCTTCAACAATTTTCTCTCCCTTCGCACTTGTAGACCCACCCTAGAAACCACCACGCCTCTCGCAATTCCGGACACGCGTGTCGGAGCATGTCGAAAAGAGTTAACCACGTGTCGAATTTTCAAAGTGTCCGAGCATGTTGGACATGTGTCGGGATGTTCGACACAACATAGAAGCTCATAGAATGTGTCCGTGTTTCATAGGTTTTTAGGGCAGGACTCACCTAGTCTTAAGAGTAAGAGCAATATAACATCCAATAACATAAGTGGACATTTTGATGCTTCAAATCTCAGAGGCGAGCTCACAATGTTTATGACAGAGATGATCAAGGAAGAGGCGAACCAGAAGAAAGTATTGTAAAGGTCACAATTGCATATGGACTTATGCAACTTTAAGATTAATCCGATAGGTGGGAAACTTAGGTAGCGCATGGCAACGTTTCTGTTCCTTCAGATTTTTGTTTTTTTGTTCCCCGGAACAAAAAAAGAATAGAAATCCGTTTGGTAACGCCAAGTTATTTTTCTATTCCCCGGAATAGAAAGTTAGCCCGGGAATAGATTTGGAGCAGAAACGAGAAACCAAAAAAAAGTTGCTTCTTGTTCCCGAGAACAATTTCTAAAAATAAGTCAATTTTCTTTTTTATTTTTCTTTTGTTCCTCTCTCTTGCCATGGCCACCACCAACCGCCCGGAGCCACCGCCCGATCGCCGGCCGCCGCCGTCGCTGCTGACTGCCAACCGCAGACGCTAGCCGCCGGCCCACAGCCCATCAGCCCCGACCGCGGCCGCTGTTCGCCTCCGGCGGTCGGCGATCCGTGAGCAAGAATAAAAACGAATAAATACAAAAAAGAAACTGTTTTGTACCAAACGCATTTATATTCTTTTTCTATTCCAAGAGTAGAAATTTTGTGTAGTTACCAAACGCGTTCTTTTACTCGAAAATTGTTCTCCGGAATAGAAATAGAAAAGAACTATTTCTGAAAAAAAAAAAAAAAATTCTTCCCCAGCCAAGAAACGTTGTCATGTGCAGCCTTATGCTGAATCTTTCCCAAACTCCAGCCATTGTTCAAGTTTGCTTAAAACCAAGAAATTGCAAGCACGTCAAAATATATACATACCATTATTGAACCAAACTCCACAGAACCTATATGTGATCATTTACATGTGAGCTAGCTTCTATATTTCCAAAACCATAAGCAAATACAAATAATAAGAAATAAACAATACAGTTATATTCAAAAAATATATGTATTTCATATGCATTTCTATACATTTAAAAGCTTCAAACATGTAAAATAACTTTACCATAATGTAGAGTACTTTAATACCAAGGCAAAACACCAACCACACTCCGATCAGAGCTTCCATGCACCCACACACGCAACGCGTGTGACGCATGTGCCTGGCCCAGACCAAGCTACTGCTTCGGTTTAATTAGTTGACTAGTCAACCGGGTCAAACCATGAGGTCGAGTGGATGATGTCATCGATCATGTCAACCCTGGTGTCGAGCGACGCGTGTCTGGCCCTCACGCACTCGGCGTTCCCAGCATGTGGCTGCACATGTGGCGCATTGATGACGACACCGCTGTTAACAGCCGAGCGTGAAGGCGCGTACCATGTCTTCCGGAAGAGTGCGACCCGCTGTTCTGCCCGTCTTGATGAGATCTTTAACCTTGTATGATTAAAATTTAATTTTCGCCAAAAAAGTATTTCATGAATCGACCAAAACAGAGCGGTCGTCTACATCCTCCAAACCCAATCTTCATATTGGTTCATCTTGATCATTCATGTCGCAATTTCCGAACAATAAACATGTCGGCAATATGAAGTTTAACCTTTCAATCTCCATATCAAAATATCAAGCGAAAAATTCAATGGAAAAAGCAAAGCAAAGATCATAAACATAAGCTCTGATACCAATGTTGTAAAAAGTCGGTGGAAGAAATGACTAACTTCTTGATATACAATAAAAATGATTACCTAGGAATATATGTTGAAGAGAGGTGACAAAGGGTTGCATGTGCTTTCATGTCATGAAATTCTAAGAAGTGCTCCTTTTAGCTCTTGCATTGGCAACCTTTCAGATGGGATATGCTTTTCTTCATCTAGAGAGGGTAGCAGTAAATTTTGACGAGCCGGGTAGTATATCGATCGGGAGTCCAATGCCCGTTTGGTTCACGTCCTTAAAATCGTTACTTCTTGCTTTTCGCATCTCTGCGCTGGAGACCTTCAAACTCCAAAAATTCTTCCGGGCAGCTTTTTATGTTGTTGATGTAAATGTTCTTTGATGTTCTGTTCTTTGAATTGAATCTTATTCCAGTCTGATACTAGCTGGGCAATATGATTCCATTTAGTAAAGACAAACAATTGCCGTCTCTTGAAAATGATCGCCGACTTCACCGGCAAGATGGATTGCTGAGTTTGGGGGGTAATTATGCCGTCTGATAACAAGATAGAAGGTTGAGAACCGTCCTTCTTCCTTCTTTTCATTAGATTAATGCTCATGTCGACCGAAATCTTGAATAAATCATACATTTTGAATGTCTCTCCCCGGAGAGATTCTTTCGATTCAACCTGCTAGGAGGTTGGCAATTCCAGATCCTTTTTACCTTATTGCCCTTCTTGGCCGATCGAATGTACGGTGGGCCAATAGAATCTAAGATCGCATTCGATGATTCAATGAACAATGTTGATTTGGCATGTCTTAATCTGTATCATAAAATTAAGTACGCGTGCTTACGTTCCTTGAAAACGATATGTCGAAGTCAACTATCCGCACTTGTCTTGCTTCGCTGGCTAAAAATGCATCTTTAATTTTGATTTCATTGACTCGATCGCAATCATCGCCTCTTGACATATTTTTGCACGAGATATGGTCCTCTATATAAGCCCAGGTTAATCTCCCTTTATAATTGTAACATAAACACCGTTCAGTTTCAGATATCTATACGGAATGACAATGGAATATGATGTGCTTTGTAAGCTCTTCCTTGTCATCTCGACTATAGTGTCTGCTTTGGCCACAGAATACCAAAAACCCTACATAATCTACATGGACGAATCGGCGTTGCCCACTTCGTTCTCGCGTCACCATGAGTGGTACACATCACTTCTGTCGTCCCTATCGTCGTCCCCCGACGAAGTAGACCCGACCCATCTCTATACATACAACCATGTCTTGAATGGATTCAGTGCAGTACTGTCACCGTCCCAATTAGAGAAGCTGGAACAGGTTCCTGGTCATGTTGCATCGTATTTGGACACATTCGGAAACGCTCACACAACATATACTCCTAAGTTTCTTGGCCTGAACAGACGGAGAGGGCTCTGGCCAAGAGCCAAATTCGGCGATGGCGTGATTGTCGGCGTCGTAGACTCTGGGATATGGCCCGAGAGCGAGAGCTTCAAGGACAAGGGCATGTCCCCCGTGCCGGAGAGATGGCGAGGCTCTTGTGAGTCCGGGGTGGACTTCAACTCGTCCAACTGCAACCGGAAGCTCATTGGAGCCCGGTCGTTCAGCAAAGGAATGAAGCAGTACGGCTTGAACATATCGACGACCGATGACTACGATTCCCCGAGGGATTTTATGGGGCACGGGACCCACACGTCGTCCACGGCGGCCGGGAGCCCCGTGAGGGACACTAGCTTCTTCGGCTATGCCAAGGGCACGGCAACAGGTATGGCACCCGCTGCTAGGCTCGCGATGTACAAGGTGTTATTCCTGACCGACACGTACGATTCGGCTGCGACGGACACCCTAGCAGGCATGGACCAAGCCATAGCGGACGGCGTCGATATATTGTCTCTATCACTTGGATTTGAAGAGACATCGTTCGACCTTAATCCGATCGCTGTGGGAGCTTTTGCAGCCATGCAGAGAGGAATCTTCGTTGCTTGTTCAGCAGGTAACGACGGCCCTCAAGGATACACGATGCTAAATGGAGCTCCGTGGATAACGACTGTCGGCGCTGGAACCATATCAAGGGACTTTGCAGCCAATATAGTCCTCGGCAACGGAACCCTAACTGTTAGAGGAAAATCCATCTTCCCAGAAGATCTGCTTATCTCAAGAGTTCCTCTATACTTTGGCCGTGGCAACAGAAGCAAGGAAATCTGCAACAGTTACTCTCTTGACCCGAAGGATGTCGCTGGGAAGATAGTTTTCTGCGACGGAATCAATCCCTACGAAATCACCCGAGCCGGAGCTGCAGGTGCCATCTTCAGTACCGAATCTGGGGCTTCTCTCCAACCCGAAGACTTCAATATTCCGTTCGTGGCCGTCGTACCCGAAGATGGAGACAGAATCAAGGACTACTTGCTGAAGTCGGAGAATCCGACGGTCAGCATCAAGTTCTCGATAACCATTTTCGGGACCAAACCAGCTCCTCAGGTAGCATCGTTTTCGTCTCGAGGACCGAACCGTCAGGCCCCGTGGATCTTGAAGCCGGATATGTTAGCTCCTGGAGTCAATATCTTGGCGGCATGGGCGCCAAACCGAGAAATAGCACAGATAGGTCAGAGCTCCTTGCTTGGTGACTACAAGCTCGAATCGGGAACTTCCATGTCGGCTCCTCATGTGGCTGGAGTAGCTGCGCTGCTAAAATCAGCCCATCCAGATTGGAGCCCCGCCGCTATCCGATCGGCAATGATGACCACGGCTTACAATCTCGATAACACCAATGAAACCATCATCGACATGACCACCCGAGCTTCAGGAACGCCTCTTGATTTCGGAGCAGGACATATAGATCCGGAAAAGGCTTCAGATCCCGGTCTGATCTACGACATCCAACCCGAGGATTACGTCAATTTCCTCTGCGGAATGAACTATTCCGCCAATCAGATAAAGATCATAAGCAGGAGATTGAACTTCTCTTGCGCATCCGCGACTCTCGACATCAACTACCCTTCATTCATGGTCATCCTCAACAACACCAACACCACGAGCGCCACTTTCAGAAGAATCCTAACCAACGTGGCCGACGGGCCTGCAAGTTACCAGGCCACAGTGACAACTCCGTCGAGCATGAAGGCCACAGCAAAACCCTCGGAGCTGTGGTTCACTAGCAAGTACGACAGAGCCGAGTTCAACTTGACGGTAGAGATCTCTTTGGAAGGGTCGATTCCGCGGAGCAATTACATAGGTAACTATGGTTACATCACTTGGAAGGAGATCAATGGAACTCACGTTGTGAGAAGTCCCATCGTCTCAGCTTACGCTCCCTAGCGAAGACAAGTTTTTTCAGCACGTTCTGGTGTTCCTTATTCAGTTTATCGAACATACAGAAGCTCTCAATAAAACTCTGCGTTTGTCTTTCTATATATGATATGTTGTGCAGTATCTCTTGCTGCTCTGTCTTTTGTCTGTGTTGCCAATCTAACCTAGCAAAGATCCGATGGTAGCTAAAAAGAATTTAAGTGTTGTTAAGAGTGCGTTTGTTTAGCAGAAAGCTAAACGATTTGAAAAGAAATTTTCCTAAGAATAATAGTTTATATAGTTTGAAATAATTAGTTAACAAAAACTGTTTTCACTACTCATAATAGTTTATGTCTAAAAATATTCATAAATGATAAAAATATTTTTCATTTATTCATTTTTGTAAGCAATATAAACGTTATTTTTATGAAATTATTTATTTTTCACAAAATAAATTAATCATAAGCTTTCACAAAAAAGAAAAAGGAACCATAAGCTTATATATAATTAGAAAGCTAGGTAGAACAGGCTTCAATGATTGCGCCATGTGTCAAAATTTTATCCATTTCCAAATTTTTATAGGAAATTAGTGGACCAACGTGACATGCAATGAGCACGTAGATGTTTACTTAATTACCAAAACATTTTATTTAAGAAAATGAAGCATGATGAAAAATTGAATGGTATTTGTTTAATGTATTAATTGAAAATAAAAATTAATTAATCAATTTGCTAATAAGATAAAAATCCAAATATCCTCTTTCATTCATTACTCAAAAAAAAATTTTTTGACCTATCTGTTGATAGATGATTAACCCATGCTATATCAAAAAAGATTATAAGTTAACAATTAATTATTTGGTGACTATGAAAATTGTAACATATTGAAAATCCTAAATATTAAAATAAATCATGTAACATATATTGCAATTTCCAGTAAATTAGTCCTTATTCTTCTAGTTAGTATTTAAATATCATAGTCGCATAGGCAGTTATGTATTAAATATTATGACATCAAAATAAATACAAAAAGTCACTAGTATCCAACACTCAATTATACCGCAAAGTTAAATCAATATAATCACCATGCCGCAATCCTTCCATTTATGTATGTTAGAATGATTACATATTTAACTATGTCTTCATATAATAATTTAAAATTTTAAAACAGTTGACAGTAATTTCACAAAATCTCAAATAATTACAGAATTAAAGATCCGGTTTTAAATTTTTCCAGACCCCATTTGCCTCATAAATTAAATATGTCTACGTTCAGTACTAGACAAAAAGACTAGATGAAGTATAAAGGGAAGTATTAGAATAATTAAATATTTCACCACGACTTCATCAAACGGTTTAAGTTTTTAGAATAGTTTGCACTGATTTCACAAAATGTTATAGTGTATCTACAAAAAGAATCTCAAAACATAAACATGCAAAAGGACCACCAATTTATTTAAAACTATTTAGAGATACCTTACTTTAGAACTTTCATTGTTAAAAATTATATTTTCATTCTCGTGAATGTCATAAAATGTAAAAATTTGTACAACTTATATAATTTTTGAAAATTACTATCCAACTAAGTTACAATAAGTACATCTTTACAACTAGTATTTTCTAATTAGTCGATTGTAATTCAATAAAAAAAAATAGTGAATCAAATCGATTCTCGTGGTAACAAAAATAGAAAAAAGAAAAGAGAGAATCTACTTAACTCTGAAGAACTTCTCATATTAGTCAGCCAAGTATCATTATTTTTCCTTACGCCATTACTAATAAAGGTCCACGCCTTGCCATATTAGAGGGCCGGGGACGAAAATGTCAATCTTCCACAGATCATGGAACGTCGCAAAAGAACTAAACAAGCCTTTTTCTTTGAAGGAACGATACTCGAGATTGAGTGGCTTCATTTTGTCCTCGTTTGGAGTTAATTTATGGTAAAAAAAAAAATGGAAATTGTCAAAAAAATCCTCAACCTATAAAACGGCGGCCAATTCAATAATAAATCTTTGAATTTTTCCAATTTGGTTCTAGACTTTTAATTATGCTAATTCAAATTTGGTTTTTACAATCAATTTTAGTCGAAAATCACTAATATGGATACCAATCATCCTACGTGACACGATCAACGTTAACAAAAACATTTTTTTTAGAATATTTCAACTTCTTTTTTTTTCCTTTTCCTTTTCTTTTTTTCGTCATTCCTCAGTGATAGCCGATGACAAGCCATAGGTGAGGGTCAAGCCTCACCAGTGGCGAACAAGGCTTGACATTCGCCTAGTCCAACGAGGTCAACTTTGCCAGCCCTTGTTTGTGGTTAATTGCAATCCCTCGCCTAGACCTAGTGATTAATAGAGGAAGAAGGACAAAAAAAGAGGAAAAAGGAAAAAGTTATAAAAAAATTAAGGAAAAATATTTCCATATTAATACCAATCGTGCCATGTATAACAGTAAATGTCAATGTTAACAATTTCCAGCTAAAGATGGTTGGAAGAACTAAATTGGTAAATCATCAAAAGGTTAAAGACTAAAGTGGCATTATTGAAAGGTTTTGAAATAAAATTAACAAATCATTAAAATGGTTATGACTAAATTTGCACAATTGAAATGCTTAGAACTAAATTAGCTATCACACAAAAGGAAGATTTTTGGACAATTTTCCTATCAAAAGGGTGCTTGAGGCAATTCTATATATAACTTATTTTAGTGGCAAAACCGAGATTTCTCAAGCTGTCTTTCTTAGAGATAATCTATTGCATCTAGATGGAACGTAACCACGGACAATTTCAAAACATGTCGATTGAGCTTTATCTTTTGTTGGCTAGGATTCGAAAGGTTATAAGATGTAGGGCGTCACTCTACTAAAAGTGCATGCATTCCCAGACAAATTTTTTATTGGCTACTATATGGAGGCTTCCTTCCTCCATCTCCTCACACAAATAGTTTTTATGAAATGCTAGGAGATTCTCCTAAGCTTTTGTACCTCATATGATTAATGATATTAACATATTTACACCAAAAAAAAAAAAAAAAAGTGTATCCGCAATGAGCTCAAAACGGCTTAATAATTACTTGAGATAGAATAGTTTGATTTTGAGTTACCTTGTGCTCACTAATTATTAGCTCAACAAGCTCATAAGTCCAATCCGATTTCTATTATTCTTCAATAGGTATTTTTTAGTTAAAGATAGACATAGGTGTCCTCAGGATTATATAATATGCCATATTATTCTACCTTTATTTGGATCAAGCTCAGATTGGAAGTATGCTAAAAGTTTTGAAACTTATTAGAAAAATGCAATTGAATTTTAAAATTTTCAAAAACATAATTAAATCCTAAAACTTTTCATATTGATAAATCAAAATTTTCCATTAACTCCAATAAATTTGGGTAACAAAAATACTGACGTACTTTTTTATAATTATTTTCTTGTTCCTACGTGACGTTAAGATTAACTAAAGCACTAAAACAACGTAATTTTGGTCAAAACCTCATTTTTTAAATCTAAATTTTAATTGAATTAGATTTAAAAAATAAAAATGCTAAAAAACACAAAAAAGATAAAATAAAATAAAAAAGATTACAAGAGGAAGGGCAAGGCGCTCAGCCAATGGGCCATTGCCGAAAAGAGCTGAGGAGGCCACGAGGACGAGCGCTAGCGAGTAGCGATGGGGCGGTAGCCCGTAGGCAGTGGTTTTCTTGTGCGCATGCGCGCACAAGAGAGTTTTTTTTTTATAACTTTTAGCCTATTTCTTTTAGTTAGTCATTTTATTTTTCTAAAAAAAAAAGATTTTGGACGTCTTAAAAACTAAATTTAATTAAGATTTGGTGTAAAAATTATTAGAATTTTGACCAAAACGACATCGTTTCAACGCATTAGTTAATTTTAGAGCGCGTTTGATAACGATTCTATTCTTAAGAACAATTTTTTATTAGAAATAGTTTTGTCTAATTCTATTCCCGAAAATAATTTTTAAACAAAAGAACGAACTTGATAACTCTTTAAAATTTCTATTCTTAGGATAGAAATGTGTTTGATAAGATTCTTGAATTTTTTTTTGTTTCTTTTAATTTTTTAATATTTTATTATATTTTTCTCTTTTTTTTTCTTTTTTCTTTTTCTTTTTTCTTCTTCCTCCTTCTTTGTAGCCGGTTGTCAACCACTGCCGGTTGAGCAAGGTTTGGCGAGCTCGTCGAAACCTCGCCTAGCTAGGGTGAGCCTCGGCCTCGCCAGCTTGCCAAATCTAGGCAAGGCCAAGCCTTGCTAGTGGCCAAGCGAGCCTCACCTTAGCCTGGCGAGGTCGACCTCGCCTAGATCTAGCAAGGCCGAGCTCATCCAGCCACTTGTTAGGCCACCGCCAGGTGACACCAACTTGGAGGTGGACTAGTGAGGTCGAGCCTCACCTAGGCAAAGTGAGGCTTGGGTCGACGAGCCTCACTATGGCTCAGCATCACCGGCCATGGCCGAGGCTGGCGACCAACCAAAAGAAGAAGAAGAAGAAAAGGAAAGAGAAGATAAGAGAAGAGAAAAGAAAAAAAATGGAAATGATTCTAGGAATTGTTCTCGAAAAAAAAAAAAAAAAAAAAAAAAAAAAAAGGCAAAAAGTAACTTTTTTTCTTTTATTGATTTTGTTCCAAATTTATTCGGAACAAAAAAATTAATTTTTTTGTTTCCGAGAATAAAAAAATTTACTAAATGGATTTATGTTCTTTTTTTTGCTCCCAAAAACAAAATAACATAATCAGTTGTTTCAAGGAGTATTACTAAAAATCCTTTTATGTCACTTATGACGTCATGTATTAGAGAGAGACATCAAAAATTTTCATTAGCCAAATTAAGCAGAATTAATGGAATGATTTAATTGCACAAATTTGAAAATTTTATAACGTGATTACACTTTTTAAAAGTTTAGAATTCGATCGCACTTTCATGATAAGTTTTAGACTTTTGGTGGAGCTTATCTAAAATAAATTATGTAATTGAGTTGAGTTGAGTCGAGTCAAGCTAAGCTAGAGTATTTCTATTTTCTAATTGAGTCGATCTTGAGCAAAAATTGAGTGATCAAGTTCCAATCAAGTTTTGAACTCAAACTGCATTATATACTCATCACCAATTTATCACAGGATTCATCATGATAGGAGCTTTTCCTAAGGGTACTATATTTTCCAATAGAGAGTACAATCCGGAACAGAATTAGGATAGAGTAATGGCAAAAACATTAATTGGGCCAATCTCGTTGAGGTTCCACACTTTAGAGCTTTATGTTCATTGAAATGTCAAGCTTGCTTTCCGTAACCAGGAAAGGCAAATCTCAATTGAACCTATTTTTGTCCAATGGATAAAATATTTTCACGGTAAAACTTCATGTGGGTAAAGGTATGCGAGTCAAGTCGAAATCTTGCTTTGGACTGTATCAGCGCGACTACGCGCCTAGCTTATCCTATATGGCTTTCAAAATTAACCGCATATGAAGATGACAACCAACCATCCGTACAAAAGTTGCGCCAGGAAACTTAAGAATGGTGGTGTTGAGATTATGACCTGTACAGGAGAAAGTTGAAGGCATATGCACACGCCGTATATGTGGACGCCATCGACCTTGGTTTCCAGGGCAGGAACCACCTAATCTAAAGAGGAGCAATATAACATTGGATAACATAAGTGGACGTTTAAATGCTTCAATCTCAGAGGCGAGCTCGCAGTGTTTATGACAGAGATGACCGGGGAAGAGGCAAACGAGAAGAAAGCATTGTAGAGGTCGCCATTGCATTTGAATTTATGCATAAGGGAATTGGAAGATTAATAGGATGGGTAGGAAACTTAGCTGAATCTTTCCTCAAAAGAGCATGCTGTTGTAGGGAACAGAACTTAATATGAGCAGATCTCACCATAGATGGACAGACGACCATACAAAGGGGATACAATTGATAAGATTTATATATTTGACTCTATAAAATTACTGTAGCTAACGTAGCCTCTCCCTTCTTACCATCCCAAACTGTGTAGATGAACTCTATCAAGAAGGAAGCAAATGGTGCAATTTTTGCGTACCTGCAACTTGATAATTTCATTGATACCACCAACAAATTGAATCTGACAAGAGAAAACCACTTATCTATGTGAAATTGAAGACAGACAGAAGCCGGCAACACTACTGTTCATAGAAGAGACTTCAAACTGTTCCCTCAAGGCAGGAAAACCTGAGATGAGAAAGTACTGTACCCAAAACTAGAAGGCTGAGATTTTTGGTGGTTACAACATCTAAAGGATGTACATTCTACATCATCATGCACTTGATGCTTGAAGGTGAGCAGAATTTTATCATACTGCGAGGGATGATGGTCAAATATATCATCCTCCAACTAATTTTCTCATAAATGTTCTTAGTAGTCTATTACCCTCTGTATTGCAGCAACATAAAAATCCTTTGGCATGGTACCGACAACAGACTCACGCTTCTGTCCCTTTTTAAAAAGCAAGACCACCGGAACAGCCTTGATATCATAGTCTTCAGCAATATCCAGGTCATTGTCAGTGTTGAGTAAAAAACATCTGATCTTCCCAGCATACTCTTCTGCAATTTCGTCTATGATCCGGTGGACCATCCTGCATGGTCCACACCAACTAGCATAGAATTCAACCAGTACAGGAACTTCACTGTTTACAATCAACTCCTGCCACGAATCTTTCGTAACGACTGCAGCTGCACAGAATTGACAGCGTGGAATGATCAGAATGAGCTATTCAATTCATTCCACAAGCATTAGGGCTTAACTATGGTATTACCCAACTTACGTGATTAAACAGGAAAAGAAATCTATGTGATAGTCAATGGTATCAGATGCAAAGGCAGATTTTACAAATTAATGCACAGAAAAATACGACGGATCTGCAGCACAGAATAATGCTGTTGTGGTGCTATGGCCATCTGGAAATATGCCCAGCTGGTTATAAAAAGTGCATTTATCTCATCAGCTCCATCAACTTGGATTTAAGAGATGGGTAACTCCACCATCTATCATATTGTCATAAGCTTTAGAAAAGATATGCTCATGTAGTCCCATCCAGCAATTGGCATTTCCTAATGTTCTAAAGGAGTACACAGCTCTCAGTCTGGATAAGATACCCTCTGGAATTGCCAAAAATAACTTTCCTTGAAAAAAAAGAGGAAACTTAGATGAACACTAACCCAAAACACAGATGGATTAATAAATAAAGAAACCCTAATACCCACATAAGAAAATTACACCATTGTCCAACAATCGCAATCAGATAATGTGGATGAAAAGTTTCAGAGCATAAGAGGAGTTCTATTAAGTTATCAGATAGATAAGCATTTGGGGATTTTCTTTCCTTTTTCTTATCAAGAAAAAGACAATAAGCATCTCAGAGTCCATTTATCACATGACTAGACCCTACAGTACTATTTGCATACTACATGTGACCAGCACAAGAACCTACCATTCAGAGGCCATTCTTTCCAAATTTACTACCCAACTACATCTTCTCTGTCTATCTCAGTCAAATTAGAGTTACTACTAGTTACCCAAATTGAGAAAGGTAATGACCTGTGATTGGGAAGAAAGATAAACCAACCTTTTCATGGATAATTACAGAAACCATCACTTGCAAAATTCAGCCTAAGAAAGTTAAATTAACATAGATATGCCGTATGATTTAGCAATGGGATGCCTTCCCACTTCCTAATCAACCGGCCTAATGTTGTACTCAATCCATAAGGAGCAAGCGAAAGACATCACTGCGCCCGAAATAGCTAAATGAGAGTACTTTCGATGAAAACTACCACAAAACAAGCGGCACAAACAAATCCGACGGGCAAGATTTTCTTCACGCATTGCTGAATTCAATTTAAGTCCACAATGTAATCTCGTCAGAAATGCAGAGAGCGATTCAAGACGGAGAGAACCAGCAAGAATCAACTCGATTCGGATCGAACCGAACCCGAATCACAAGGAGCGAGCGCGGGCCCGACTCCGCCTCACCAGCAGAATGCAGCGAACGCGACCGCGGAAGGAAAAGGAAAAATGAGGATCCGAAGAGAGAGAGAGAGCTTTACCCTTGAGCTGGCGCGCGGCGGAGACGACCGTGAACCGATACGAGGCAGGGGCGCGGGAAACCCTGAGCCCCAATTCGGACCGCGAGGTCAGAGGGAAGGCGACGCCGGCTGCGGCGGCGGCGGCGGCGGCAGCGGCGGGGGAGCTAGGGCTGGCGGCGCGGCACGCCGGGGGCACGGCGGCGGCGGAGGAGGAGGAGGAGGAGGAGGGGGGAATCACGGCGGCGGCGGCCAGCATCTCCGATCGCGAGGCGGGGAGTTCTCCGGCGTCGTCTAAGCGGAGAGTAGGAAACGCGAAGGAGGAGAACGCATATGTGTGAGAGCGAGAGAGAGAGAGAGAGAGAAACAAACGGGGCACGTTTTAATCGATTTCGTATCGGAAGGTCTTGTAGAGAGAGAGAGCAAATGGCGCACGTTTTTGTGATTCACTCGTATCGGAAAGTCTTTGGGAATATCTCTCTCTCTCTCTAGATTTGTAGAGAGAGAAAGTGCGTTGTTATATGGGTGTGGTGAGAGCGATGTAGGTGATGACTGATGGATCGTCCTCGTCGCGGGGCCATATTCCTTAAGCGGTTGAGGTGGGGGAAGTGGGGTGCCCCACGTGCTTGTTATTTTTCAAGGGTTGACAAAAGGAAAATGATACATGGGCTCAACTTTTAATTTGTTAAATACGGTTCTCAAACTTCGATTCATAATATATAATGCGTTCTTCGAATTTTTAATTTTATTCAACGTGATCTCTAAATCTTCACATATATTCATATATTTTATATGAAAATATGCAAATAACTAATTAATGAAAGGAGAACACTTGACATAATTATATTAAACACGTACAAAAAATTTAGGAATCATATTGAATAAATTGAAAATTATACTATATTGTATATTAGTTAACATTTTAGAGACCGTATTGAACAAATTAAAAGTTCAAAAATCACATTATATGTGGAGCCAAAATTAAGTCAAATAAGAGATTGTTTGTGATAGTATCCTTTGACAAAAGCCCCAAATTTAAAAATAATAAAGCTATATTCAATATAAATATAAACGTCCAAGAAAATTTTCAAATGGCTACCTAAAGTGAGGTCATTTTTTTTTTTTTGAAAGAATGTTTAAAGAGGATTTTGTTTCAAATAACTCACGAAGAGGCGATGAAGTCAGCCTCAAAGAAGTCCTTGGCTTGCTGGCTGGTGAACAAGTGATTTTCCAGGTTGAAGACTTTATATCTCACACGTCCGAAGTAAAAGATCTCGGCGCTTTGTACCTTGGTAGATAAAAAAAATATTCATAAGAGGAAAAAACGTAGGGCAAAATCAATCTAGGATGGCCATCCATCTGTTTTCTCATGCGTTGACTGCACACCTGATCCTCTCGGGGAAGCCACCTCAATTTGCTGAAATGTAAGCATCAAAGAAAAGTCTTACTCTTAAGCCCCAATTACGTACCACCTTCTCTCTCTCAATACGAAAGTTCTAATGTTTGATAGTCATTGTCTTTATACATATCGGTTGTTTATGCAAATTGTGTCTGGCTGACATGACACTTGTCGTTTGTCATCTCAGATGCCCACGTATACACATTCTAAGAAAAAGTTTTAATAATGATAAAAAATTATTGTCTCTAGGGTAAAAATTTGTGTCTTTTTATTTTTATTTTTTCTTTGAAGACCCACTTTTTTTCCTTTGGAAAAGTTTGTTTAAGAAAGAGGGGATTTAAATGAATAAGAAATGGAGAAGAAAAAAAAAAAAAAAAAAAAGAATATTCTTCCAATGAATAAGAAATGAAGAGAAAAAAAAATTGAGGAACAAAGAAAAGAAAATTATTCTATTTAATGCTCTAATCTATTTGTCTTAACATCGTTTCGCAATATTTTTATTTCTTAATAACGATTTGTGTCGAATCTCATAAGTAAAGAACAAATTACCTTGCGAGAAAAAAACAGATGTAAAAGCACGAAAGGTTCTAGGAATTCGAACCGTTACAAATTGGGGGAACATAGGCTTGTAAAAAATTCCTAGGTGTTCCACTCTTAGATTTTTAATTATTTTATTCCATGTTCTAATCTAAATTTGTGTATGGTATATTTGGATTTCTTTTTCGAATATAAAACTATGAAATCAAATAATTTTTCATTTTCTTACTGTTTTACTTCGCGTTGAGTTGACGTGACTAAGAATATGATAAATCGATAGATAAAAACTTATCTTTATAAATAAAATGGTTAAAAGAGCATAAATGCAGCATGGACGCACGCCTGGTGGGACTCGAACCCACAATCGTTTGATTAGAAGTCAAACGCCTTATCCGTTAGGCCACAGGCGCTCCTACTGACATCCCTTGTACATGTTTGTTAGGCTAATGATCGTTCGCCCGTAGCGCCTGTAACCGAACACCACCAGAACGTACGGACATTTCGGAATGTAAATTCATATGCGAATCGCCCTATGATCTGGTGATTGTCTTACACTTCAAGAGCTTGCATTACCGGAAAAGATCGATGTGCACGAGAAAGCGAGAGATGTAAATGTTGTTTTGCAACTTGACCGGCGAGTTTACACTGGGATTCCGATCAATGGATGTGGCTGCCGGGGAGTTTTCTTTTCCTATACATGAAGCGACGAGTGCCGTCCCTTCTTTCTTCTCCTCCCCCAATCGTTCGGTACTTTCACATTCTAAAGACCCCGTACTTGGTGTCCTCTGGGTCACGGTTCGATGAAGCGGAGATGCAGAGGCCGATGACTTTTCTGGTGTCTGCCGGGTCGATGATCCCATCGTCCCACAGCCTCGCCGTGGAGTAGTAAGAGTTTCCTTCCCTTTCGTATGCCTCCACGACTTTCGCCTTGAAACTTTCCTCGTCTTCCTTCGTCCACTACAGCAAAAACATGATTGAACTGGTAAGCAAGCCTCTCGCGTCGTCAGTCTTAAAAGGATGTTCTTTTAACAGGAACATGTGATGCTATACCTGGACTCCCTGCCTTTTCTTGTTCGCCCTCTCTATTTGAGACAGGACTCCAGCAGCCTACGGATTGCCAAGAGAATGCATAAATACAAAGCTATACTACCAGAAGCTAAAGAACTCTCGGATAACAATTCCACATAAGGTTGGTAAAGAGTCATGTCCAGTTAAAGAAGGCATGCGCAAGCATCTATGAAAAAAAAAGCCTATGTCAATTGCATAAACCATGAATATGGAAAGCTAGATTAAATTTTATTGATGTTCTTGAAATTAATCTATGAAACTCTCTTAGTTCCTTTTCATGACTCAAGCACAACTGTATCAGAAGCCATGCAAGACAATGCACTTTTCGGAGGACTAGATTACATCTAGTTAACACAAGCCAATAGGTCCATCGCTTTACAAATTCTACAATACGGAAAATGAAGTAGGTTAATACTCCACTATGCATGCTTTAAAACGAGACACCATGCAGGCTTTCCTTTTGGAAGCATGCACACTCTGGGGCTAAAACGCAAGATCATAGAGATCTACCGGTCTTGAAAAAGGAATGCAGGCCTACCTGAGTTCCTCCCATAACAGAAATTCTTGCATTTGGCCATAGGAACATGAAATCAGGACTGTATGCACGGCCACACATAGCATAATTTCCAGCACCAAAGCTTCCACCCACGATGATTGTAACTTTGGGAACCTGGAAAATACAAGTAAGCCGTTTATCTTTTTTAAGTCCCCTTCACCTTTTTTGATTGAAAACTTTGTGTCTTATAAACTGTAGAAACATGTTTAGACCTACCAAGTAATAAAGAGGCCACAACACAAACAAAAGAATTAGTGAAGTTTAGATACTGGATTTTTTTTTCCATGTTTTGGCTGGAACTAAATCTTATTGCAGTTATGCACCAAAACCAAAGTTGAAAGCCTACTTATACACCTTAGATGACTTATCTAGTATTTAATATCATCCAAGCTGAAGAAGAATGAGAACCGAAGGCAAGCTAGATGATTGTGTCTCCTAAAGACAAAGTGAAAAGTGATGCATAAATTAGTATTGAGACTAGAACCATGTCATATGCCTAGCCACGGACAAAACGAACAAGATGGCTCACGCTTGCCGAAGATTGTGAGTTCTATAAATTCTCCCGCTGGACTTAGATATGATCACATATCTATATTTAAAGCACAATTTTCAAGTCACAGAGGTGAAATCAGGCATCTATAAAATGCTAAATCACATGGAAAAGAAGGATAATGACAAAACAAACTTTTGATTGCTTGTTCAAGGAATGTCTCCCCCATTTTTTTGTAATAACTGGCTTTTTTTTTCTTAATAAGCACATGATTGTAAGAATTTGTCATTTAAAAAAAAAAGTTAATAAAGATTTATTGAGCATATTCATTTTCAGCAGGTCTTAAAGCCAACTCAACTGGCAAATTCAAAGGAAGAAGAATCTAAAAGTTGTAAGTTTGACCCTTAAAAAGGCATATAATTTCTGCATATAGCTCAAATGGAAAATACACTTTTTGGCTGCGGAAGAAGACTTTA
The DNA here is from genome assembly GCA_014182365.1 of Eucalyptus tenuipes. Classification (NCBI taxonomy): domain Eukaryota; kingdom Viridiplantae; phylum Streptophyta; class Magnoliopsida; order Myrtales; family Myrtaceae; genus Eucalyptus; species Eucalyptus tenuipes. Next base: position 13,462,335 of record CM024543.1, read on the forward strand.
TACAAGGGGCAGTAACTGTAAGCTGATGATTGAAGACCTCTCATGAATATTAAAAATAACACCTCATAGCATTTCAACTTACGGAATTGCCATAACCAATAACTCAAAACCTTGGTGGCTTTATCAGGAGATATCTATAGATGAGATTAAAGCTAGACAATTGCGTCCATTTCTAGAGGGGGAAAAAAGAAACAAAAAGAATTGCCAACTCCCAATATAATACTTCAGAGTACCCTTAAAAGAACTTACAAACACTAACCAGAAAGAAAAGAAAAATAAGCATAATAAACAAAGTGCATGTAGCTGACCTTTGCACAAGAGACTGCCATCACCATTTTTGCTCCAGATTTAGCTATCCCATTTGCTTCCGATCTGGATCCAACCTTGCACATTGAAGCATGATATTTCAATTTCATGACTTGAGTGGAAAATAAATCATGACGAAAATGCTACTTCCGGTGGTGTAATCACCATAAAAGTTGTTCTTAAGAGTTGAGCTCCTTCAGCATAAAACAGTATATTACTTGAAACGGCAACTACTGCTCATAACAAAAATTTCCTAACAATTATTTCAACTGCCACATGTCGTCATCATCTTAAAAGGGTACCCTAGTAAGGACTTCTCCTGCTCCTCTTCTTTTCTTTCCCCACTAAAACTCACATGCTCTAACTTCACGTGAGACGCCCATTGCTACTTAAAAGGAAAATACTGGTTTTGAAGGAGGTATGAGAGTCAATTAAAAATGCCAAAAAAGTATACATGGTCTACCACTGCTACTATGGAAGTATATGAGAAGAACCAGAAGGCAGTTACTATATTCATGCACTCAATTACCCAAATCTCAGATGCTTGAAAATGTTGTTTTTGCAATGCAAGTTCTAGAGCTCTACCCATAAGGTCTAAGTTTACCCTCTGAACAGGAGTCACAATGTGCCAAAACGTCCTCAAGAACAATTTAGTGGTTATTACTGCCCAATTCAGATTGGAATTAAGCAATTGGAAGTATTCGTAACCAAAAATTGTTGAAACAAGTTAGCAGAGGAACTTGCATACCATGAACCCAGTTATATTTTGAAGGAAGATAAGAGGAATGTTACGCTGAGAGCAAAGTTCAATGAAATGGGCCCCCTTTAAAGCAGATTCGTTAAAGAGTATCCCATTGTTCCCAATAATTCCCACAGGTTGTCCAAAAATCCGGGCAAATCCTGTCACGAGAGTCTGAAAAAAATGGAACAAAGTCAAACAAGCTCAGAGGCACACAGCAGGAAAAAGAAAAAAGAATCCCCTAAATGCTTCAGTCACAAGAGTATCCTCACAGTGCCATAGAGTTTTTTGAATTCATCAAATTCGCTGCCATCAACAATCCGAGCAATGACAGACCGAATATCAAAGGCCTGCTTGTGGTCTGTTGGTGCAATAGAACGAAGCTCCTTCACATCATATAATGGCTCTTTAAACTCAGAATTGACATTTTGCAATCTAGCCAAAGTTCCTTGTTTCCCAGCAGTGTGCAAATTCTTAATGATGTTCCTTCCAAGAGCAAGACCATGCAGCTCATCTACAAATTGGGAAATAGAAAATATAACTTATGGCAGCAAAAGAAGACACTCCAACCTGTTGTGGGAGAGAGAGAGAGAGAGTGTATTCGTTTCAATAATTCATTTGAGTTGAAATTAAGCACAGAAAACACTATAACATATATGCAGAAGCTAATTCTAAAACAATAAAAACTCAAGTATCCATTTTGGAAATATTAAATTTCATGAATCATAGGGAGCTCAATACATAAGCAGATATAGCGCAAAAAGCATTGGACAAATCACAGGAGATACATATGACACAGAGTGCGCAGAAAAGATGAACTATATACCTTGTGCAAAATAATCCGAAACACCTGACGTCTTGCAATGCACCGCTGCACCCCCTAAATCCTCTGCAGAAACTTCCTCTCCGGTAGCAGCCTACTGAAACTCCTCTTTGATAAATGTCCAGGTTTTAAACTGACATCCTCAAGCACAAAACACTAAAAAGTGCATAATATAGACCATTTACCTAATCATGCCTAATGGTAGAAGCACAATAACGGAAGACTTGATGCTAACACACATGAAAACCCAACTTACTAAAACCTACAACTAACCTTCACAAGTGGTGGCCCAGCAAGAAATATAGTACCATTTCCCTTGACCATTACACTTTCGTCAGCCATGGCAGGAATATAGGCACCCCCTGCAGTGCAAGAGCCTAATACCAGCGCAATTTGAGGAATGCCTTCAGACGACATCACAGCTTGATTGTAGAATATCCTACCAAAATTTTCCTGGTCAGGGAAAACCTCAGCTTGTTTTGGGAGGAAAGCGCCACCACTATCAACAAGGTATACACATGGCAGTTTGCATCGGGCAGCAATCTCTTGTGCCCTGAGATGCTTCTTAACAGTGATTGGAAAATACGTTCCCCCTTTAACAGTAGGATCATTAGCCACAAACATACAAAGCTGCCCGTAAACAGGACCTATTCCAGTGACTATACCAGCAGATGGCAAAGGATCTTCATACAGCTCATGGCCTGCAAGCTTTTCCCATAAGATGCAGGATAAGAAGTAGAGAAATAAGACAAAAGTTGGTTGCGCAAACTTAACCCAAGAGAAGTACAACATAATAGAAACTTCTAATTCCCAGAATTTCTTTTCTTTCCAAGCCACAGAGCTAACTGCTGTCACAACAACGGCCCATAATCATGCAGTAGCCTAACGTGCATCTGATATAATCTCGATTTGGACTAGAGTATCTAAGAGAATACACAACCAACTCCCTCATAAACTTTCCTCGACAACCAAAGACTGTAGACTCAACACTCATAAACTTTCCTGAACTGCTCAAATACCAATTCAAAACCAAAGACTGAGGATAAGCAACAGACCAATCAACACTTCGCAATGACATGAATTTACTCAAACACGAACCAACATCCCCGATATCGAAAACAGAAACACCTGCGCCAGACCAAAAAAAAACAAAATCAAGAGTCTCCAAACCTGCGAGAGCTCAAGGAAAGAAGAGCCGGGGTCAAGGAGGCGATCGATCCTTTCCCGGGAAGCAGCTTGTTCCTGCTCCTGTTCCTCCTCACGGCTTCCGCTCCTCCCCCGCCGATCACCTTCCAACCATCAACAAACCCCCAAAACACTCCCTCAAACACCAGGAAAACACTCAAAGCGCACGCGCAATCACGACAATCCACTCCGAGATCACCAGCGTTCGACCTCGTTACCTTTTGGACGTGCGACTGGAGCTGCGAGACGAGATCCGCCATGGCGCCGGCGTTGCGGGCGTACTCGCCGGAGCCGCGGTCGACGCCGTCGGGGAGCGCTCCCGAGCTCAACCCCCGCCGCCCGCGGCGGCGAGGCGGGGCCGGGGCGCGGCCGGAGGAGGCCGAGACGGCTCGCCGCGCGAAGGCCCTGAGCATTTTCGCGATCGCCGGTTTCTCTCGTGAGGATCGGGCCGGAGACGTTGCGGAGGTCGAGTGGATTTTGACGACGGCGATGGCGGATCGAATCGATTAATTATAAGAGCGGTGGCGGAGCTTGGGTGGAGTTCATATCCGGCGCGAGGCTTGCGTCAGCACGCCACGTGGGAACTTCATCCACTCGACTTATTTCAATACTGAACTTTCGACAGACGTGTAATTTTTAATTTGTTCAATATCAAATATCAATTTTAGGTATAAATTTCAATTTAATCTTTGTATCATGAGATTATTCAATATTGTGTTAATAATCAACATTAAATAATTGAGTTAATACTAAAAAATCACAAACCGATACAATCTCGCGACAAATTTACCCCAAATATTTTTTGACCACAAAAACCCAAAACCGTTATACATTAACAAATTTACATTAAACTAGTACATTTATGACAAATTTACCCTCTATTAGTTTTCATTAAATTTTACCATCAAATTATTAAGTTAAATGACACGTGACAAACTTGGTAATATACAAATTTGGGATTTTATACGCTCCGTTTGTCACGTTTTCAATTTTTATGATTTTTTTGTGATATTAATCCAATTTAGCGAAGGGTATATTTGTCATAAATTTACCAATTTTGAGTTTTTTGTGGTCGAATAAATTAATTTGGAGTAAATTTGTCATAAATGTACCAATTTATTGTTTTTTATAGTCGTCGGGATAAATTTATCTCGGATGTACTTAGGTTTGTGATTTTTCATAGTCAAAAAAATAATTTGGGATATATTTGTCACATGTATACCAGTTTGAGGTTTTTCAGGATATTAACCCTAAATAATTTCATTATGTCCAGGAACTATATCGAATGTATATCAAAAGCTCAGTCAAAGACAACATTACACGTTTAGTTAAAACTTATAGACTACATATCACATGGTCAACATTTAATAATCATTATGTTGTTGTCCTATTTATATATGAATATTAATTTTTTCTTCCATTTAATCCTAAATAGGTTGGCCTTGATTTTCGATTATAATAAATAAATGTGTGCGGTGTCTAGAGATAATTGGAAAAAGGAATAGCAATTATAAATCCCGAAATGCGGAAATTCCGTTTCAATTTGGTTGGCACCCTAAGAACACCAACTTTGATGTCAAAGAGCTAAAGTTAATATCCAATTCATGGCATCGAATATCCATCAGCATCGACTGTGGCTTTGGATATAGTGCTGGTCGGGTCTATATTGGTGAAAGTGCTGAGACTATATCAATAAAAAAAGGAGGAAATCTCTTTAAGTTGGGTTGTAGTGATGAAACAAAGTAATTGATTAAGCGAAGTTAGTGCAGACTATGATTTAATGACCAATGCATGTAATTCGATATGGATTGTGAATAAATACGATAAGAAGAAATGAATGGACTTAAGTGAAGGCCAGATGGGAACGAATTTTGTCTGCTGATTGATAGTCGAGTCCATGTATCAAGTTTAAGTTGGTCGAGTGGATAAGCATTAACATCGATTCACAGAGTTTGGCTGAAATCAAATCCATGGGAAGGATAAAAGAGCAAGAACGGTTTTTGTAGTCGAACTCTTCAAGTGGAAATAGTCACCTAAAATGCCGGCTAACATTGCAATAGCTATTTCATTTCAAACATTTGCAGTTCCGCCAAGCAGTTAGGCCAAATCAAATGTGCGATACAAAATCCAACGAGCATTAAATCTATTATATTGAATATTGATTATAGAAAGTGGTGAGCTTCATATAGATTTTATCTGATTTTATTTATTTCGCAAAATAAGAAAATATGAATGATCTGTAATTTTTTTTTTTAAAAAAAATGATCATCTAAATTGTTTAGAAAAATAAAGAAGGAAATTTTTTCATAAAATGTGTAGAAATAAATTATTATTAATAATGAATTTTTTATTAATTAATTATTTTAAGCAACATGAATAATTATTTTTAGGAAAATTATTTATTTTTTGTGAAAAAACAAGATGTTAGTTTCTTGGGTTAATATTTTGAAAAAACCCAAATTGGTATACGTGTGACAAATTTATCAAAAACTAATTTTTTTTATTATGAAAAACTCCAAATTGATAAACCTATGACATATTTACCTCAACCGATAATAAAAACCAAAAACGATATATTTATGACAAATTTACCCCGAACTAATTTATTCAACTATAAAAAACTCTAAACCGATACATTTGTAACAAACATATCCTTCGTTAAATTGGATTAATACCACATAAAATCACAAAAATCGTATGATTGTAACAAATGGAGATTAATATCGTAAATTGATATATTGTTAACTATCACGTGTCATTTAACTTAAGAATTTAATAATAAAATTTAACAGTAACTAATATAGGGGAAATTTGTCACAACTTTAAGGTAAATTTGTCAAAGGTGTATCAATTTGGAATTTTTTATGATAAAAAAATTAGTTTAAAATAAATTTTTACGAACATATCAATTTTTGGTTTTTCATGTATTAATTCTAGTTTTTTTGTCTTTTTTTTTTTTTTTAATTTTTTATTGAGTAGTACTCACCACTGCGAAAACTTCAGAATCAGTTTGGATGAGATACTTCCCTCTCCAAAGCGGCGGCGGATTCTCCTTTCCACCGAGCTCGAGCTCGACAGCAATGGCGTCCTTGCCGTTCCTCCTCTCTCCGGCCCCATCATCTCTCAAATTCCTGCTCCTTCGCCGGCACTCCGCAGTCCCGTCGCCGGCGACTTCGCTCTCTCCTCCGGCGCTCGCGTCCGCCGCGCCCCCGCAGAGAAAGGCTTCGGCACGGGCGTCCGCGAAACGCTCTTCAAGACCCTCCGGGACGACGCCGCCTCCTCCTCCTCCGCCACCTCCGACCGTCTCGACTCCGGACGCCGCCGGAGCTCCTCCCGTCGCGACCAAGAAGGTACTCTTCGAGAATTTTCCCTCCCCCTCCCCTCTCCTTTTGTCTTTTCTGTCGTGTTAATTGGTGGGAATTCGAGCAAGAGGGAGTGAGCTGTTTCCATTTTCACTGGGAGAGGAGAGTTAAGGAAAAAAATGGAGGACCCATTTGGTGAATTCTCTTGTTTTGTTCACTGTCCACGTTGCTCGTTTCGGTGACTGGATGACAACGACAAAAGGTGAAGTTTTGAAAAGGTTTTGGTGATGCTCTATTATTTCCTAATATATGGAGGGAAGAGTTGGATGGGGAAATTTGAAATGTAATGTATTTTTCCAAAAGCATTTGCTAGCGAAAAAGTAAAAAATGGTGGGAGCAATTTAGATTGGTCACGACATAAATCTTTCGGGAAGATGGAAGTTTTCATTGGTCATGAAAGATAGTTTGGTCGTAGATATCTGTAACTTCGTTTAGAGTGCTGATTTGTCTGTTCTTTCGTGCTAGGTCCTGATACCGATTGGATTTGGCACAGAGGAAATGGAAGCTGTGGTGCTTATTGATGTGCTTCGCCGAGCTGGCGCAAGTGTGACAGTAGCTTCTGTGGAGCCACAGCTCCAGATTGAAGCCTCTGCTGGTGTTAAACTCGTTGCTGATGCCCCAATTTCGGAATGCTGTGATGAAGTTTATGATCTGGTGGCTTTGCCGGTACATTTCTTCACATAAATGTATATTTCCAAAAGTAATATCATGATTTAGCAAGTAAGGAATACATGGGGCATCCATATGTGGTTCTTCAGCAAGCTGTGATGCTATGATCAAAGTAAGCAAAAGTAGTGATAAAATCACAATGACTGAAGCTAGATCTTAAAAAGAAAAAAAAAAGGGATTTTGCAACCAACCAAGTTGCGGTTTTGTGATAATGATATTTCTGCTCTTGTAGGGAGGAATGCCTGGTTCAGTGCGGCTCAGGGATTGCGAAACCCTTCGAAATATCATGAGCAAACAGGCTGAGCGAAAGAGGTTATATGGAGCTATATGTGCTGCTCCTGCAGTCACACTTCTCCCCTGGGGCCTTTTGAAAAGAAAGCAGGTGGGTCACTATGTCTTGCATTGAATTAGACAAATTTACCCAAACTGTAACTGGTGATAACATTGTTTTTCATTCTAGACTACTTGTCACCCTGCATTCTTCGACAAGCTCCCCACTTTCTGGGCTGTTAAATCAAGTATTCAAGTTTCAGGAGAACTTACAACTAGCCGTGGTCCTGGAACTTCATTCCTTTTTGCTCTGTCCTTAGTGGAGCAGCTCTTCGGTGAGTCTGTCGCTGCAGAAATTGGAGAATCCTTGGTAAGGGCCTAGTATATATTGCGTAAGAGAAAATATTCATCCAAGACTTCACTAATCAACCACCTGAAGAATATAGTTCGTGAATTTGATCTCTTCCTTTTTTTCCCTTATTTATTTATAGCTGATGCACGATGCTGATGATAATTCCAAAAACAAAGAGTTCAACAAAGCTGAGTGGGTTGTGGACCATACTCCTCGCGTAAGTGTTATCTCTGAATTTGTGTTCAAGTAGTGAGCTCTTCTGTTCACCATGTGCCAATTTGTAGGTTTGTTTCTCATCAGCTATTACTGTCTTCCAAATTCACTACCATAACCTCATATCTTCTAAGGCTATAAGATCATATCATGATGCCTGAAGTGGAAGTAGCAGACTTCTTGTATCTATGTTTCGTCTGTTGCTTATGCTTCTTCTAATTGTAAATTCTGGGACATGCAGATTGGTTTTTGATTAGATGTACTTTATAACACTGTTTAAATTGATCCTCACTTGGCAAGAGTAGCTTCTGGTCTCACTGACTTCTTAGTTTGGTGAAAAAGAGTAGCATTGAACCTATCCTGTCAATATAAGGTTAAACTTGAATTGAGGCCTTGTTTGAGGTAATGATGCAAAGAATCTCTATATCACCCTCCCTCCTCCCTTTTCCTCTCTAAGACATATCATAAAGATTAAGATATATACATACTGTTAGATATAGAAAAAGGTTTCCAGTAACAAAATAACGGGTAAGAAATTGGTTGTCCCAGCTTTAAAGTGGGACAATGGGAATGTACAGAGGCCTTGATTGCAGTTGTAGGATGTGTAGTGTAATTTGAACTGTAGAAAGAGTAGTGGCGAAGCTAGAATTCTAATGAAGGGGGAAGACATGTTCGATGTATTAAAGAATTAATTAACATTTGATATCATCACATGTAGAGAGACCACTGCACAAGTATAATTAAACGATAAATAATGTTTCCGTAGTGGAATGACGTAGTCATCCAACATGAAATCAAGGGGTTGGGCTCAATGAACCCTTTGAACCATACCACTCAGACCCAAAGAAGCTTATATAAATGTCTTTTGGGCCCATTATGATGACTTGCAAAGGCCAGAAGAGGGAGGTGACAATCCCTGCTGGAAAAGCCTAAATGTTTTTTTTTTTTTTTTTTTTTTTGGGGGGGGATCATTTGTCATCATCACATGTAGAAAAGAACACTCCGCAAGTATGAAAAGTTAAAACAATAAATAATGTTTTTGTTGTGGAATGATGTAGTCATCCAACATGAAATCCTAGGGGCTGGGCTCAACCAACCCTTTGAACTGTACCACTCAGACCCAAAGAAGCTTACATCAACATTGTTTGGGCCTATTTTGAAGAGTTGCAAAGGCCAGAGGGGGGCTGACAATCCCTGTTTTCCCCTCCCTGGCTCCATGGCTGAGGAAGTGGGATATTGGATTAAATCTGCATTTTTGAATTGAGAATGACAATGTTTTTCCTTAAGGGGCATTATCTTACTATAGATACTTTTTGTAACCTCTGTGGTTTCTGGATAGCAGGAGATGGGTTTGTTCCTTTGAAAGCGAGTACTTTTAGGTAAAGCCAAATGTTTATCCACCCGTACTAGTTGTAAAAGAGTTGGAAATGAACCTGCATTATCATTGCTAGATTTTGGTCAGCACGAAAAATAAAATAAAAATTAAGGCCCTTTCTTTTTTCAAGGTAGCTTAGCTTCACCCTTCCTGACCTATAGAATCTATTGTTGAGGGTGGGTTTGTAGGATTAAAGACTTTCTAAATTTAATGGAAGGCTTTATGATATGGAGGAAAGTGATTTAGAGAAAGCACATAATGATTTAATTTGCATGACTACTCTTTTGACGACATTTGCAGTCTAAGGCAATTAGTTTCCACCAATTGAACAAGTTACCAAAGACTTATGCACTAAGCTTTTCTTCCACAAAAAGCTTAGCAATAAAATTAGTCATAAGCACCGTTCATTAGCTTCTAATAGCTTAATCAGGCGGAATTTGCATGAAGTTGATTGATCAAACTATTTTACGTCTATCATCTGCTAAATGGCTGTAATTAGGATGTATTATCCTCTATAATTTTGTGCAAAGTCTTCAATCCCATACTTGCAATTTTTAATAGACCCTTCACTTTGAATAACTTGTTCTATCAGAGACTCTCTAGCTATGCTTTCACCAGTTGAAAGAAAAGCTGCTTGTTGTGCAGTCCGATTTATGAGTTATTTGGAGCTTATTTTGGCAAAAATCATTTTCATGGAAGAAAATCTTTTATTTCCATCATGCACCAGTTTTCTTTTGTTTCCCTTTTTTCCTTTTTTTCCCCTAGAATCTTTTGTTTATATTTAAGAATTGTTTACGATATGCTAACCCTTATTATAGAAAGGCTTCCTTTGTAACATAAATGACATCTCTCTGCTATTTAAATTTCAAACAGGTGCTAATTCCAATTGCAAATGGTTGTGAGGACATTGAAGTGGTAACTATAGTGGACATTCTACGGCGAGCCAAAGTAGATGTAGTGGTTGCTTCAGTTGAAAGGCATTTGCAGATTTTGGCATCACAAGGCACAAAAATTGTTGCTGACAAGTTAATTGGCGAAGCTGCAGAAACAAGCTATGACTTGATCATTCTTCCAGTGAGATTTCTTTTGGTGTTTTGCTCTTAGAAACAACATGTTTTGCAGTTGTCCAAGAGTTACTCTTACAAGAGCTCTATGACTAATAGCCTTGAAAGTAAATCAAATCGACAAAAATTTGTTGCTTTATGAGCGTTAACTAAGCGAAAGCCCCAATAGAAAATTTTGGTTACTTGAGGTGAAGGAAGTTGGCAGAGAGGTTGCCTCTCCCGAGCAAGAGCTTTATGCACATCACAGCCTTGCTCCAAACCATTTTGCTGGGAAGATAGATTTTCTGCTGTAGTTGGGTTATTTACTTTTGATTATTCTTCTCAACATGTTTTTAGTATCAAGACAAGTGAAGAGAGACCATGTGCCAGAGTGCTCAATTTGCCTCCCTATTGAGCTTGTTATTTGCATGCTTATTCTGCGATTCAATTTGTCAAAGTTGAGTATTGCACCAGCTTGCATGTGTGTATACAATTAATTAAAAGGATTATTCAATATGGATTTACAGGGTGGAACTGCTGGTGCTGACCGTTTACATAAGTCCAGAATTTTGAAAAAGCTGCTGAAGGAGCAAAATTTGGCTGGAAGAGTATATGGAGCAATCTGCTCTTCACCTGCAATCTTACACAGACAGGGTTTACTGAAGGTACTTAAAATGCCACTCAGTACCCTTTTCTTCCTTATCTCCTGCATCACATCAAGCATAATTTCTCCAATGTGTAGGATAAGAAAGTCACTGCACATCCATCTGTTGCCAACCACCTCGCTTGTGAAGGAATAGATGGTGCTAAAGTGGTCATTGATGGGAAGGTGATCACGAGCAGGGGACTTGCATCTGTCACGGATTTTGCACTGGCTATCATAAGCAAACTTTTTGGCCACGGAAGGGCAAGAAGTGTTGCAGAAGGCCTTGTTTTTGAGTACCCCAGAAGTTAGGAAGGTCCATGGGCTTAGTACGCAAAAGTCACAGTTTTTCCTGGCTCATTATCCCTCTACTAAGAGAACTATGTTTTTGCATGGACAAGGCTTTAATGTGGGATTTTAGGAGGGCTTCGTTGCAGAATTATGTGAAAGCTGCTCATTTGAGAGAATACTATGCACTTCGTGCGGGTGCTGATTGGCAGGTAAGATAGTTACTTGCACTTTATATGCTCATTTTGGTTATAGTACACATCGGTAATCTTTGTATTCGACCCCTGCAAGGCTGAGGGACTTGTTTGGTTACAGATTCTGCCGTCGCCTAATGCAGATGGATTGTGGATGAACTGATCCAATGCTGTTTTCAGGATGCACTGATTTGGAGGAAAAACAAAGCGGAGAGATGTGTGTGTACTGCGGAGCTGCTTTTACTTGTGTATCCTATTTTCGGCTGCATGGGCTACGCATCTAATCGGAGATAGAAGTCGGGAATGTCCTTTCCTCGTTTCTTTCAGCAATTTTTTTCTTTTCGTTTTTTATTTTGTCTTCTTGTTTTAGTCAGTAATCTGATGATCCAGTTCTCGGACGAGTGCTTCTTGTTCATACCCAAATTTTCTGTTTGACTCACCATATGTATGCCTAGGTTGTCTTCTCTTTGTATGAATTATCCAAAGTAAAGAAATGACAAATAAATTCAGTTTGTTTTTAGCATAGGGTGATCTTTCTACGCTTTTCTTTTTGGTGGGTAAATGAGCACAGGATGTCAAGACTGATTTGCTCAACCAGTCAAGCTCCATAATCGCTTCTGAATTGATGGTCAACATCATTGTGAGTGCGATTGTCAACATCATTATGAGTGGATTCGCAACTTAGTATATCATCATGGATGGTTCAAAAGCAAACCTGAGAACAATGAAAGGGGGGATGTAAGAACATCAAACCTAAAGATGTTTTGTTTCATGACCTAAGATCATCCTATAATACAGATATGATGCATCTTCTTGAAAACTCTCTAGTGGCCGAAACACTGACTGGTTGGTGCTATTCACCCCACAGACAGAGCGCGCTAATCCAAAAGAGTTCCACTTCTCTCTAGACATCGAACTAAGTATGGTTCACAACTTATTTACAGTCGTTCATCCCTTCTTGCCGATCTATAGATACAGCTCCCTAATCTCTGCATAATCTTCTTTAAAGAGCACGATCAGATTATAAGATGTACATCCCAACACTGGAGTTGCCAACATGTCCAACACCCTGCACTCGAACATCTATGTTCAATCTCAAGGCAGTCTACCACGGGCCTGTCAGCGTCCTCCTCAAGCAGATTCTTTTACCTCCCCATTGCCGGTTCACTTTCTCTAAGATCTGCACAAGTTGCCGAAACACGGAAACGAACCAATTAGGATCTGGCACTTATGAATAGATAGATCCTAGACAAGATATGTTGCAGACTCATATGACGTTTTTTCTATCTAAATTAGTAAAATGTACAACCGGACAAATTCTTTGAATCCAATTAACATAATGATTGTCTGTTTCATTTCTAGAAGTTAGAGAGAGATCCATCATTGCTTTATAGAGATTATTATGGAGAGTTCAACTCCTCAGTAGTCGCTTTCAACTGATAGTCACTTTCATATCGCTTTACTTTTGAAGATTCTAGTGTTGGCATAAATTGTGTTCTCCAACAGAGAAGGGCTATGGAGAAAGCAAGCAGGACAGTTCCACTAGAGGATGTTCTAGATACTGGAAGGAATATTAATTTCAGATGGAATCTTTCAAGGACGACATGATAGCAACATATCAAGTAGGGGCTCGAAGGAGCACTTGCAGGGAAAGGAATGTTGTGGAGAGCACTTGTAGTTGCCCTCACATTACCACATCGAGACAGTACAAGCAAAAGAATTTGCACCGAAGAGAGTAAACCCTTTAGGTCATTTCTCTGTTTATGTACTGAAATTAATCATGAAACTTGGAGTTCAAGTTGACTATGAAGATTGAACGCACCTGACTCTTTTGCATTTCCATCAACTCATCCTGCATCAATACACCAAAAGAGAACAAAAGAACGAATGAATTAAGACATTGAATCAATAAAACTTCTTCAGTGTGGCAGCAACATAGTAACTTGATTAGGTACCTGTTTCCTCTGTAATTCTTGATTATGTTCTTTGAGTTTTTGAATTTCAGCTTCAAGTTCCAAAGTATAGGCCTGCAAGTATTCCACACCCAATAAGATGATGTATCCAATTTTTGTAAGTAAAAAAATATTAAATTTCGAAACTGCCACTGCCAGGGATCAAATCCTCGACCCTATTGGGAAAACAGTGTTCAATTCAGGCCTCCACATTCTTAAGTGTGTCCTCTGCTTCAACACTGCTTTAGCAGACGCACAGTCCATTCTGTTGACATTATATTGCCTTGACTTTAGCAGGTCGAATACCTTACTTATTTCCATTATGTAGCTAACTAGTGACCTCCAGAATGGGGCAACCCAGTGTGACAATATTTTGCTGACCATAGCACAAAACAAACGTCGTGATTTAAAGAAAAGGAAAAAAAAAAAAAACTTTCAGAGGACATAAAGTGGGTAACAAGAGTCCTTCAAGAGTTGCTTTCAGTTTATTCAGAAATCGAACTTTATCTACCATTTTTCATGACGACTGAGTTATTTGATGAGATGAAGTAACAGCCATCAAGAGCCAACTTAATATCAAAGATAACTGCATATTAAAAAAAAATCCCCTACTTGAGTTTCAGGTACCACCAGAAAACAACACATTAACAACAAGAACAGGAAAATGTAGTAGCAATAGAAGCAGGAAAAGAGTTATTGCAGCAGTGTATTGACCTGTTTTCGAGCTCGAGAACGAGCAGCTGACTCCCTATTCTTTATCATTCTCCTCTGCCTTCTCTCGACGACTTTCTCCAGAGCACCGCCGGATTTTCTTCCCCGGCCAAACTGATAAGGAACTGGTGAGAGTGAAGACGAATCCATCGTGTTCCTAGAGATTACATCCGGAGATATATGGTTAGCAGGAGACACTGTCTGAAGAGCAACTCCCCTAGTGTCTAACCCAGTCATGCCAACTCCAGTCTGCAGCCCACCACCTTGAGCTAAGGAACTTTTGATGGATGCATCTGTCATCCCGATTACCCCTCTTGACCCTAAACCAGGCATCTGGGAATTATTTGCTATACTTACGGAAGAGGCAAAAGGCCTAGTTGCTGGCTTGGGGAGGAGGGGCAGATCGTGCTGTTGCTGAAGCTGCTGCTGGTTGGATCTAATACTGCCAACATTGAATGCTAAATTAGGATGCTGACCAGGTATTGATTTACTGTTTTCGGAAATCTGATTCATAACAAATCCATTGTTCTGGCTCGGATGTTGAAAGTTTAGACCCAAACCAGTACTAGTACTCATCAGAGAAAAATCACCGACAAACCCACTGTTGTTGGGTCTTCCGACCTGTTGAGCATCTTCTCTTACAACTCCTGCTCTGAGTAAGAACTCCTCCAAGGTCATCTCTCCCAGAGTAGGTTGCTTCTGCGGCATATTGAATCCTCCACCCCTGTTCCCATCCTTAGCAACAGTACTCTCTTTGAGCAGGTCTTTCCAAACTTCATCAACTGTTTTTTGACTAAGAGTACGTGGCAGCGTCAACGACCCTTGTCTCTGTATATTACCCTCTGGAACGCTGCCATCCCCTGTACCTGTGGAAGACGTCATTGCCTGGGTCTCTTCAGCCGTCCAAATATTTTTCAGAAGTTCATCCATGTTCATCGACCCAAAATCCTTTCCAAGCCCACCCCATGTGTTTTGAAACTCATCAAAAGTCAAAGCATATATTGATGGCTGCCGAGTTAAAGAGTGATTTCCGTGTGATTTCCCAGCTACTCCTTCAGCTTGCGATGCATCGGTTATGCCTTTGAAATTAAATTGAGAAGCCATCTTTCTCCAAAAGATTGGTCGCAGGAAGAATCCTTCTCAATAACCTAATTTTAGTCCCCTCTCTTCAGATTTCTAGTGTTCAATGTCCATCAAATCAAGTGTCAATGAGTATGGAAGAATATAGAAGACCAAATTATAGTTCAACTGTATGAAGAACAAATAACTCACATCTCAGTAGACTCCTAAGTAAATTTAAAACAATAGAAATTTTTAATGTATATCTGCACTAGTGGGAACCCATTGATGAAAACAGGTAGCACTCTAAATAAAGGCAAACTTGAAGCCAGTCACTGTTAAAACTAATGGAAATCCAGCTGTTTGTGTACCAGAGCTGTATGCATTTGCTGGTCGAGTAAAAAGTAATTTACACAAGCTTAAGTTACTATAGATTCCTGTTTAAGGCATTTACAAGCATGTAAGAATTTCTCAAAAAATCATCTCACAAGGCCCGCAATATATGCCTTGAATTGGCAATTGAATAGATCTGTGTTATAAAAATATGCTTGCAACTCAATATTTCCCAGTTGGTGTAGGATGGAAACTGGTTCAGTTGATCAATCTCCAGACTGTCATGAACCCCAGCCATTACAGCCCAACAACCCCAAGGAGGAATTATCAGTGTTGAACCGTGTTAAACACCAGGGGATCCTGCTGGTGGGGTGCAAACATTTCTGACATGCTAACTCCTCCAAGTTGTTGCAAAAATGATTTAATCCGATCTTCCATATCCCTAATTAGTGGTTTGTTGGCTTCCATGATTCACAGGTTCGACCGCTCTCATACCAATTCGTAGTGAACTAAAATAATCTACAGCAAGATGAGCAGAGAATCGATCGCTCATAACTTGATTTCCTAAATAACTAAGATGCACTGCTAATGAAATATCATCCATCATATGTTCCTTCCTGGGCATGGGCTCTACTGGCTTGTGTCACGACACAGACAAAGTTTCACACAAAGGACATGGAATGCTTCGGGGTTTAGCTTTTTGCAGTAACGGGCCTGCATATTCAGGGATCTTGGCAGCGTACTGGATCTGCCGAAACTTATCTGACCAAAATCGTTACTTCAAATTCCTGAACTGAGGCCAACTAATCTAAAATCTCATTAAAAAAATGAAAATGAAAATTAAGAACATATGAATTCATAAGAAGTTTCCAGGTTGAAATAGACTCTGAAGAATCGGCTGACATGACGTCCGGACAAAGCATCCAGAAGATGCAGATCAGAAGAGAATAATAAGAACAACTTTTTCTCCCATCGGAAGAAAGAGAAAAGCAACTTTTTTCCACACAAGTTGACGAACGACGACCCATTGAATTGAACCGACAACAGCATTTCAAATCTCAAAACGACCTCGCAAAGCGCGATGAACGACACACTCCCTCTCCCTCACTCCCCTCTCTCTCTCTCCCTCTCTCAGAAAATCCAGAGCATCATCATCCCAACCTCCCAACTTCACAGCTAAAAACCGCAACACCAACGCGAACCCAGAGAACCAAAGATCGCCAGACGGCCGCTTAAACTCCCAACCGAGCTCTTCCCCCCAAGAACCCAAGACCCACCAACCGGAACAAGAGCAGATACGACGGTAATCTCTCAATCGCCGAGAACCCAAAAAAGGAAACGGAAGCAGAGAGCAACCAGTCAAAACTCGCGGACCAAAAAGGGACGAGAAAACTAAAAACGGAAAGAAACAAGAAAAAACCCAAGAAAAATACGTATAACCCACGACCCGGAATACGGAAAAATACGAAACGCAAGGCCAACCGACAGGCGTCGATCGACGCCGACAAAGATGAACGAAAAATTACCTCCTTTTTTAGTTGGGGGACGAGAGATATATACGGGGCGAGAGCAGGCTAGACGAAGCGAGGGGGAGCGGCGGAGTCGTCGTCGTGTCGACACGGAGGGGAAAGCTGCAGGCGGCCGCAGCGCGGTGGTCTCGACAAGTGTCTGCCCCGAGACACGAATCGCCATTTAAGGAGGAGCTTCGGGCCGCGAATTTGGTCGCATCTTGTTCTGTTTTTTTTTTTGAATTTTTTTGAGAAAAAATTTGGAAATTTTTTATTGGTTTTTGGGGTGGGGGTGGGGCCCGGGGTTTCCGGTTGTTGACATGATATTGCTATTTTAATCGATCAGGGAAGGGATTGCGCCGCGGGGATCGCGCAACGTGGACCAATGGGAGGGTCGGGTCGGGGGTCGACGCGACGCGTGGCGAATAGGGGGCGAAACGTGGGTGAGGCGAGGGCCGTCGGATATCTCTTTCCGACAAGCGATTGGATGGCGATGAGTGGGGGATGTCGGGGAATGGTACGGAGAGGGTAGTTTTTTTAATGTTTTTTTTTGTCGGGTTTGGTTGTGCGCCTTCGCTATGGTGGTGGTGGGGGGGAAACGGGGAGTGCGCGTGCGCAGGAGATGGGATTAGTCCACCGGTCCGGCGGTCCCCCTATAATTCCTCGGTTTTTCTTCCCTTTTTTTTCTCCAAAGACTTTTCCACCTTACTAATTTTTTTCCTAAAATGGAAAATTCGTAAAAGTCATTCAAGCTTTTATTTATTTTTGTGGTGTTGCTACTTTTTGACATTTTACGCCTCCTGCATTTTGAGATAACATTTTTTATGTGTCAAGCGGGGCACGCAGTTTGGGGACTTGATTTGATTTTGAATCATCTTGAGACTAGAGTTCGAGAGGACGTCTTGAGGGAGCGGAATCCTCTGGAGTAGGAGTGTCAAAAATGTAACCGAAAACCGAATTGCGAAAACCGAACTGAATTGAACCGAACTGAAAAATTCGGTTTTCATTCGGTTTGGTTCTTATTAAAAATAGAATTTTTTTTTTTATCAGTTCGGTTTTTATCGATTAACCGAACCGAACCGAACCAAACTAATAAACCGATAAGAGCTTATTTCTTGGAAATACAACAGAAAAAAAAAATAAATAAATGCAAAAACCGAAAACTAATAGTTGAAAACCAAAAGTTGAAAAACCGAACCGAACCGAAATTTTGTATTCGGTTCGGGTCTCATTCGGTTTGGTTCGAAAGTTTTTCCTAACGGTTCAGTTTGGTTCGGTTTTCCAAAAAAACCGAACCGAACCGAATTGTTGACACCCCTACTCTGGAGTTCATGAGGACATGAGTCGGACTCTCTATTTCGGAAGTTTGAATTAGGGATGATCGGTCCTCGAGTGGAGCACAATAATATTTATGTAATATTCGAAATTTTGTGTGTCAGGTAATAATATTTAGGTTATAAAGTTAAGTATTTTTTAGCTTGGGATTTGGATTGGCATGTAGAAAATATTGCGAGTTGTTAATTTTATGAGGCGTGGAAAACACGGAAAATAATTTTCCATGATCGTAATTGTCTCTAGTATGATGTGTTGGACTTAAACTGATAGTTGTTGACATATATATTGATGGGTGTAGAGTTACGCTAATTAATTTACAGCTATGCTAGTTATTGATGGAGATGGACATTCTTCGAATTGTATGCTTAATGATTATCAAGTTTTAAATTTACATAAATCAAAATTTTCCTAGCTCTTAGTACAGTTTATTGATAATTTTGGCAAATTTGAGATGTCATGGGTTACATTGTTTATTTTTGACACCTAGACCCCTAGAGTGCTAAAAGTTGGCATAAAGGGATACTTAAGTGCCAAAATCGGAGTAAAATGGATCACTTAAATGTCACTAGCGAGAAAATCCGGCCAAAACGTTGACGTGACAATTTTCTGGCGAGCTGTGCGCAAAACGGCATCGTTTCATAGGCTAATGTGGCTAAACAAGTATCAAAACGACGTCGTTTTAGTATAATTCAATTTTAATATAATTAATTAATTAATTACATTTTAAAAAATCAATTAATTAATTAATTAAAAAAAAAAAAAAAGGGGGGAAGGAAGAGGAGGGAGGCAACCGGTGGCTCAAGGCTCAACCCTCGCCGCCGCAACCACCGCCTCCCCTCGCGTCGCGGGGAGGTGGGGAGTGTCGGCCGGGGCCGCCGAGCCCGGGTTGGGGGCCTTAGCCAACCAGCGATGAGGGCCTGTGTGCCCTCTTCTAGATTTGGAGCGAGGGCATGCAAGCCCTCGTTGTCGGTCGGTTGGGGCTGCCTTGGCCAAGGGCCGTGCCCTCACCCGGGCTCGGCGGCCTCGGTCGACCCTCCCCCACCTTTCGGGGACGGTGGGGAGGCGGCGGCGGCGAGGGCTCGGCCCTCGGCCGCCGGCTACCTTCCTCCTCCTCCTCCTCCTCCTTCGTTTTTAACTTAATAAATATAAATATAAATATAAATATAAATATAAATTATTATTATGTTTTAATTTAATTTAATTAATTTTTATATTATATTAAAATTTAAATTATGCCAAAACGACGTCGTTTTTATGTGTGTTTTGCTGATTCGGCATTCCGGCGAGCCATGTAAGCTAGAAAATTTATAAAAAAAATGACTGTCTCTTTGTGTCAACTTTTGGCACTTGAAGCATTTTTACCCAAATGAGATATAAAGATGATGTTCCTAACAGCATTCTTATAATGCAAACAGTTCTTTAAAACCAATACATGTCTAGAAGACAAACATAAATGAAAAGTCCCTATAGCTAACGCAGCAACTCTTGCTCCATTGGCAAATGTCAAGATAATCTCATTTCGCTCTAGCAAACTACTTATTTCCAGATTCTGCAAAGACATACAAATATGTGAAGTTACAGCAGAATCTAGAACCCATGAGCTGGATTCAGTACTAACTATAAGATTAGTTTCAATAAGCATAAACACCATACCTTAATAAGATTGGTCCTTGGGCTTGACCTTCAAGCTTGCGAGGTACTTCTTACAGTTCCTCCTCCAGTGCCCTCTGATACCACAGTAATGACATTTCCCTTTATCAATCTCGGGTTTTGGTTGCACAATAGGTTTGGCAGGCCTCTTCCATTTCTTTTTATTTAAAACAATCTTACCCCTTGAAGAAGAAGCCTTAGCCATAGCCACTACATTTGGTCTCGTGTTGTGCATTTTCTTCTCATAAACTACCAGCATGCTATGAAATTCAGTGAGAGTTTTCTCCATCTTATGCATGTGGAAATTTTGGACAAAACCAGAGAATGAATCGGGTAAAGATTGGATGATCAAATCCACAGCTAACTCGTTGTCCATAACGAGATTTAGCCTAACCAATTCTTCAATGTGCCAGATCATTTTCAAGGCATGATCATTAACTGATGATTCTTCAGTCATCCTCATACGGTATAATGCCTTAGATATCCCATATCCAGAGGTTCGACCATTCTCATCAAAGTATTTCTTTAAATGCAAAATGATCGACCTAGCATCTTCCATAGATTCATACTTATTTTGTAATTCATTATTCATCGAAGCAAGCATATATGACCTAACTTTTAAATCATCATCACGCCACTTATCATAAGTGACACACTCCTCTTGGGTCTCACCCTCAGGAAAGAAGCTTGGCATCTTTTCATCAAGCACATACCCAATTTTTTCTAAATTGAGAACAATTCTCAAATTCCTCACCCAATCAATGAAATTGGGTTAAGTTAAACAATTCTTGTCAAGTATAGAAGCGAGTGGGTTTATGGTAACCATTTTCAGAGTAATAATATATCTGTTGCAGAAAATAAATTGTTAGCCGTTATATTTTTCAAAATAACTATTTCATTTTGGCCTTTAAATAAAATAGATCCTCCCACTAAATTTATATTCGAATCACATACTTCTTAAGATGGGAAGTGGTAATCTTTGTTGGGTAAAGATTACTAGTGGGAATTGGAGTCTCACTAGCCCAAAGCCTACCTCACCTAGCAGTTATTGATGTTATGTGAATTTAGTGAGTGAACCAACTTGTTCAACGCATCATATGCGAGTCCCAATCATAACTTTGGCCTCTAGACCATGAAAGCCTCACCTAACAGTTATTGGCATCATGATCATAGTTAAGTCATGCAAGTATTGAAAACACAAACGATTTCCTCACCTGACAGTTATTATAAATCATTTGGCTCCAACCCCACAGCATCACATGCATAATGGAGTGGTCCAATATTATGAATGATAATTAACCCCTATGTATCCATAGCCGGTCAGTTAACCACTATAATATTGGATCAAACCACGACGATGGAAGGTCACGAATCCGAAACCTGTTTCGACTTAACGTTATTAATAAGGAGATTTTGGTCGTTATTAACGGTCTCACTTTGCACATTAACCGGTTTAACATGTAGGATAACATAAACACAATAAATAAATAGATATCACATAAACATCTATCCTACGTGGTGATCATGAAATTATGGTTCAATAGGTCTCGAGCCAAAGAGACCAATTTAGCCATTTTAATGTTTTAATAATCGGAACATGTTCTTCCCTTCTTTTTCAATATTTGAACTCTTCAAAAACCGGGCCCATAGAGCTCACCGGCTTAATGGCTTCTCCAATGGCTCCTCCTCTCTCGTAGCATTTACATCAACAATTAAAATACTAAACTATACTAAAATTACATTTCATAAAAATAAATATAAAAGGAAGGACGCAGCCTCCATTTAATAATTACAACCCAAAAAATGAATACCTGTAATCATCATACATTCATCCATACAACAATCATAATGATTAGGGATTTTTCCATGATCACCACCCTTGCTTACGAGCCATAAATTCAAAATTTAAAACTCCGGAAGGCATAGACTAAATTATGCATTTAATCAAATTTAAAGTTGAACAATGCAAATTACATTCCGAACGGAAGTTGCGTTGTCAACTTTAAATTCACAATCGCGAATCATTCGTAGAATATAAACACAAAGTATAACAAGTTACGGATTTTTGATTCAAAATTGATTTAGTTCTAATTTTGCTTAGTTGATTAAATTTATCACATAAATTAATCAACTTCTATAGGCCACATAAGAGCAAGAGATTCTCTTAACAAAAATAAATTGGCCATTAGAACGCAATAATATATTTGAACTATAAATCAATTAAATGCACGAAAAACGTCTAAGGTTGGCTCTAATACCACTATTGGGGTTTCATGAATCATGTATAGGTAAAATTAACAAAAAGAACACGGCGGAAACAAAGATAATATATTTCTATACGTGATTCTTCGAAAGCGTTGTTCGTGCATTTTAATAAAAAAATCTGAATATAAAAAGGGAATTAAACGAATTACCTCTCGAAGTGCGCTTTATACGAATTGATTCGGATGTTCTACAGTTTGAGCCCCACAAACGTCGAACCTCTAGTTCAGACATGCCAACAATGGACGTCGAACGAAAGAGAGAACTTTCGGATGATCACCACTATGATCATGCTAGCAATCTCGTGGAGACAATCCGCAATATTCTTGATGTTTTAGTCACAGCCCGAACGAGAGAGAATCCCTCTTCTTTCTCGCGTTACAAAAAACACAAGAACACGCAAAAACTACAAGAACATGCACAAACCTCTCTATTTCCGCAACCCTCGTATGTCCACAATTCAACATTTTTAAATAAAATTCTTGAATCAGCAACTGTTGCTGATCGTCCGCTTGCTCATGCACGAACGATGGTGCATGCACGATCATCGTGCATGAGCGGTTACTCATGCACGATCGTGCATGAGCAAGGTCAGCAATTGTTGACCATTGCTTCGTGCATGAATGGTCAGCAACTGACCATTCATGCATGATGCACCCCTCTTATTTTATTTTATTTTTTATTTTTATTAAAAGAAATACACATTGATTAATTAATTAAATAAAATAATTAATCAATCCATTTATTTATATATATAATTAATCAATCCATCTATATATATATATATATATATATATATATATATGTGCATTTGGGTACATTAACATGTATCCACTTTGGGCATCATGCATGTTCATCATATGCAAGTAGGCTCGTGACTATAATACAAAATAAATTAAATCTCATTTAATTTAATTTAATTTAATTTCAAATCGACTCAATTCGATTGCAGTAATTGCAAACACATTTACAACATTATTTCTCTCTTATTCCACATTATCCTAATTGTTTATGGTGTGTGACATCCCTAGGTTCATCACTAAGCTGGTGGTAAGACTTGTACTAACACATTAGTACTCCCAAAAGAATTAATTGTCTCGATTAATCTTTGGGTCCTACAAGCCATGATTGACATCTAGCAATATGTCATGGCTACCCAGATAGTGTGAATGCTTTAAAAACATAATGAACCTATCAGTTTTGGCTATAATGTAATTCAAGCCCTCTGTCTTGCTATGTCTCGATTAAACAAAGACCATTGAATATTTGTCAAGTCACCAATTCGATCATATGAACAAATCTAATTGACATGCATTTTATTCGAGACATAAACAATTTATTCTCGGTTACAACCCTGACCAAGGATTTCAATGCAGTGTCATAATTAGATCGCATAGGACATCATTATTATACCTTGGTTACAACAGATTCCATATTGCGCACACGTGCAACTTCGTATATGAACAAATTATGACCATCAGGTATAAAGACGGATTAACGACCCGACATTATGTGCACCCATGAACCATAGTTGTTCGACACACAAGTTAACACTGTGCCTTAGGTCTAAGAATTATTTACACAAGACCAAAGCATGAATAATTAGACACGCTAAAAGCTTCCATGTCGCTAATCGTTCTATATGCGTCACGTTCAGTGAATTTGTCTAATACAAACACTTGTGTTCTTAACTCAGGAATCACAATACCTAATGACTTGTGACTCATCATTCCTTAAGTATCCAATACTTAATGGTGAAGTTATGAACATATTGGTCTCAACAGGATTATTAATATCCACTCAATAATCCATTCATCGGGAACGATTTAAAGATTTAGCCTAAGTATGAACCTGTCACACATATTCTTGATGTCTCAAGAATAGGTCTAGTTACAACTGATCTTATGGAATCATTCATAAATTTAAATAATTGGAACAATGAATGAATACGTCATTGCCATTAATTAAATAATAATAATGATAATCCCTAACATGTAACTATTACATAGTAGCTTTAAGGCATACATCCAACATTTCTAACTTGACTCAAGAGAGAGATTTGGAGCTGCCAAAGAGTATGAGTGTGTATGATAAATACTTTTTATATCATTCAATAGATTTTGTGAGATTTTTTTTTAATGTAATTAGAGTTTGAAAAACACTTGAAAGCTATGTGTTTAGAGTTGTTGTAATCTCCTATTGTTGATTTAGTGAACATCCTCTCGTCATGGAATAGGCATGCTAGATTGAACTACGTCAGGGATGCCTCTCGTCTAGACTCGTTAAACGGGTGGGTCGGGTCATAATTGGTCCGACCTAAATCAACCCATTTAACCCATTTATGACCCATTTATTGCAATGTAAAATTTTTGACCAATACCCGACCCGATCTATACCCGACTCATTTAACTAAACTTAAAAAGCTTATTTCTTATATATATTTAAAAAATGGTATTGCTAAAATAATTTTATACAACACAAATTTAATGGACAATTTTTATATTTTTAAAAGAATTATTTTAAAAAATCGAATTTGAATTATTTTTATTTTAAAAAAATTAAATTTTAATTATTTTTATTTTTATTTTTTAAATATAATTTTCTTTTTTCTTTTTTGTTCTTCTTCTTCTTTGGCCGTCTGCCAGCCATGATGACGGCTGGTGGCCGGCCACAAGCGAGCCACGAGCTCGCCCGGCTCACGGACCTCGGCGTCTCGGCGGCGTCCGGCAAGCTCGAGCTTGCCCCTCGCGGATCTGGCGAGGCTTGAGCCTCGCTGGATGTCGGTGAGGCCTTCGCCTTGCCGGATCCCGCAAGCTCGAGGCTCGCCCGACGTCAACGAGTTCGA
This sequence comes from Eucalyptus tenuipes, assembly GCA_014182365.1. NCBI lineage: Eukaryota > Viridiplantae > Streptophyta > Magnoliopsida > Myrtales > Myrtaceae > Eucalyptus > Eucalyptus tenuipes. Next base: position 13,487,452 of record CM024543.1, read on the forward strand.
GTCTCGCCGGGTGTCGGCGAGGCCTCCGCCTCGCCGGATCCGGCGAGCTCAAGGCTCGCCTAGCCGATCGCCGACCATTGCCGTGCCGGCGATCGGAGGAAGAAGAAAGAAAAAAAGTAGAAGAAAAAGAAGAAAAATAAAAAAGAAAGGAAAATTAAAATTAAAAAAATAATTATAATTTCGGTTTTTATTAAAAAAAATATTTTTGTAAAGTTAAAGAGAGAAGAGAGAGATTGTGAGGTTTTGGGTGAAAATGGGTTTTAAATCCAACCCATTTAAGACCCACTTAAGACCCACCTATCAAAGTCTTTAATTGTTAAATCCATTTAACTAATTTTTCTCAAAAAACAAGTGACCCATATATGACCTATTTATGATTTAAATGGGTCATATATGGGTCAATGACCCTTTTTGCCACCTCTACTCTCGTCATAGAATAGGCATGCTAGATCAAACTACGTTAGGGGTGCCTCATGATGTCACGAGTGGCCCATGCCATTTCCCAAAACTAATTAATTAATATGTTTTATACATATATAAGATCATGTAGAAACAAAAAAAAAAAATTATGGACAAACCATCTGACATAAGAATCGTTTTTCTTTAATGTATATACTTATGGCATCTTTCATGTCATAATAATCATCATTACATCAATTAAACATTTAAAAGAGAATATAGTATATCAGATTTATCCTAGGAAATTGACATAAACAAGGTTAACCTAGCACCACTATACTTATTCTATCATCTAATCAAAAGCTTGTAACTCTACTCAAGAGTTTATAACCTCAAAATCAATATCAACCCATCACTAAAATCTGACAGACCATCGAAACCACTTAGAAGACTGACTAGCTTGCCATTAATAAAAGCGTACTAAGCAACCAAACGATGAGGGGCATAATAAGGTAACCTGATGTTAATTGAAATCGTAGAGCCGCACTTAATATACATCAACACAAAACCAAGTCCATGGACATATTGGTAGTCTTACTCCTTAGATATTGGTATCCGAAAGCTAATCACTAAAGGTTGATCCATAACTATAGATTGGTGGATGCATCACTAGAGATTTCAAAAGAATAAATGGGTGATTTAGAGCCTAATAAATGAAATCTCTAGGTTTATAATGTGACATCCTGAATTTCAGGTCTTGTTTTCAATTGAATAAATTGGGCTTTTCATTGACGCGCCTATAGTTATTTTTTCTGAGTTGGCCACTCACGAGATAACTAGCCTATCATGTGAGGCCGTTAAGGAATCTAAACGCGACTAACTTGAGAATTCGACTAGAAATCGATTATTGGACCGTGTTTATTTGCAAGGGTCATCATGGCATAGTTAAAAATCGATTAGAGACTAGAGATAGGTTGATTTGACAGAGCCATGTGATTAAGTGTGGGTGATTCCACCAAATTGCAAAATTCTTGTCGATCGGTACTAGACTGATTTTTCTATCATTTTGGTATCTTATGTCCGTATTTGAAACCTCAAAATTTTCACGACAACTGAGAGTCGCCAATGTGTCGAAAATGTACAATGTGGTTCGAAAATAATCGACCACGGGTCAATTGCGCTAAAAATTCCTAAAAGCTACTCGGTAGGTTAGGTCACGCTAAAATCGCGTCCGATTGAAATTAACCACGAAATTGAACCCGATTTCAGAAATTGAAAGTTCTGTCATCTCGCGATTTATTTTAGGAATGTTGACTCATCCTTTGAAGATTTTTCTGGAAATCGGGATTTTTGGCAAAAAATTCAAAGTAAGGGTATTTTTGACTGGAAAAATCAAAGGACCGTTGTTGATCGGGTTTTTGGGATTCAAGTTGGTTCAATTGGTGAGGAAAAATGTTGAGTGGGATGATGGCACCATAGTTGAATTTATGGGGACCGATTTAGATTTAATTGAAAGAGAATTTAAGTGGATTTGGGGGAATTTGGTGCAAAATTCGTAGGTCCCTTGGTGTACAATATTTTGGACCATTTGAGTGGTGTGTTGAGGAAGTTTTGAGGGCTGCAAAGTGGCCATGGATGACAGCCATGGCTGGTGGGACCTTGCCAAGAGACAAAGGGATAGAAGAGAAGACTTTTCAGGCTTATGGGAGCCCCCTTCTCTTTAGCAGCTTCTTCTTCTCCATTTGGTCACCTTTCTCCATTGTTGTTGAGTCTTGAGAGCTTAGAAAACTAGAGAAGGCCAGCCAACACCCCCCTTCACCGTTGACCGCCCCCGAGCCGCCAGGACCATTGCTCGCCGCTCGCAAGCCGCCGTGTCGCCTGTGAGCCCAGCTCAGCATTTCGCTTGTTCGCGCGCCCGTACGCCATTGTCCCTGTCCTGGCCGTCCCCCGAGCCATCCGTGGTCATTATCGAAGTTCCCTGGCCGTCGCCCAGTAGCCGTCTTTGCCCGCTATAGTCGCCAGTCCACCTCCTTGCCGTTTCCAGCCCGTTCAGTCGCTCGGCCCAGCCTTTTTGGTTCTTGGACAAAACCGAAGCCAGCAAGGGTTCATGGGCTTTGTGGCTTGTTTTCAGGCCCGTCCGGTCTTCGTTTGGTGTCGTCGTGGGCTTGGTTATTGCCCATCTCCATGTTGTCGTCGTCGTGGACTCATCGGATCGCTCTACCAGTGAGTTTACTCACTAAACTCTGCTTATAGAGTTAATGATGCTTAATGGGTGATTAGCTTAGATTAAATAGGGTTTAGGTGGTTAGTTAGAATGGATTAGTGATTTAATTGTTCAATTGTGCATGTTAGGTGGTTAGAATAGCCTAATTAAGGATTAGATAAGTTGTACTATTTATCTAGATAGGTTGGAAAATTTTCCCAGCCCGTTTGTGCTGTTAATTAAGCATTTCCAACAAAATTTGGTATTTTTGGTAATTAATTGTATTTATTTAATTATTTATTACTTTTCGAAAATTATACAGGGATAGCCGGTGATCGGACTTTGATGCTGATTGCATTGGTGTGCTTAGTTTCTGCAGTTCAATGCTATTTTGTGCAAGTTGAGTGGAAATTGTAATTTTGGGTATTTATTCCGAAATTGTGGAATTTTGATATTTAATTGGAAAAATCCCGGGTTGACACCGAAAATGGTTTTGAGGACCAGATCGAATCGTGTGATTTTAAAAGTGTGAATATCATTTTTTCTGATTCATAGAGCAATGATCGTCAGCTTGTGTGAGCAATGATCGTCAGCTTGTGTGAGTATTGATATGTCAGCTTGTGAGAGCATTGAATCATCAGCTTGTGTGAGCAATGATCATCAACTTGTGAGAGCAATATTATATATCAGCTTGTGTGAGCTATAATATATATCAGCTTGTGCGAGCTACCATCTATTTATCAACTTGTGTGAGCAGTAATGGTATTGATTGATAGATGGTGTTGATTGACAGATGGTATTGATTGATAAATGGTATCGATGGTATTGAATCGATTGGATTGAATTGATTGGTTGAGATTATGAACTGTACTGACATGTAGGAAAGAACTAAGGCGAGGTAAGTCTTCTGACTTGTGTGCATAGACTGCCTCTAGGCGTATTTCCTTCTTAGTCGGAGTTTAGGGGGTGAACTTGCTGAGACATCATCTCACCCCGTCGTGAGCTCAACCTTTTTAGGTCCTTAGATGGCGGTTCCTCTGAAATGTTTTGGACAGCCGCGGCTATTATTGAGCAGGGCATGGACGTCCCAGTCCCCGGTAGTCATTAGGTCTATGAGCTAGTGGTGACCATTGTCTGGGTCGATGAAGGCCTACCCGAGAGGGTACCTCATCGATTCAGGGCGTGATATCGCCATAGACTCAATAGGTTAGGGTAGGTCCCATCCAGGGATTTGATATCCCTGCCGTTGCGCTCAACGCTACTCTGGGCGAGAACACAGCCGACCCTCCTGATGGTGTTGTGGAGGACCCGATGCCCCCGGAGCCTGTGGAGATCGAAGGATCAGCGAATGTGTCCGGCTAGTTGGTCATAGGACAGCTTCGTTTTGAGAGCCAATCTTTTGTAGACTTTTATCTTTAGTCTAGTGTTGTATATAAACTTGGATATTTATAAAAGTGCTTTGGTTGTGAATGTGTTTCCTACTTTTCTATCCAATGCTGTTTGTTGTCAGGGGTAATCGTTCGCTTCTGCATGCGCATTAAAATTAATGGGTCGGCGACGCGTTCTGGGAAGTCGCAAATTTTATCGACCACCGAGAGATGGGCACGCGTTCGAGGATCGGGACGTAACATATGATAAAAAATCATCTCACGATTCAACCTGATATCAAATCATGACAAAATAAATACTAAGACAATACTATGAGATGAATAGATGTGATAACTTTCTACAATAATATGTAAATGATGTTAACTTGTCAATACGACATAAAATTATTTATTTTAATGCAAGCAGATCACATGTTACTTCACCAATATACGCACGTAAGTATCTATTGTTACTCGTCTCTACTCAAAACTCATCTTGACTAGCAAGGCATACTCAGCATTAACTCATGGAGAACGAAATATTAAACTCATCCAATCACACCTTTATCCATCTGTCAAGGTATCTTCTACATTAGTAAAGATAAATGCTTCACCCTATAACTGCATGATGATGGCTATCACATTCTTATTTTGTTTTATTTCCTCTATTTTTTACTGGGACCTCAAGTCCATAATACTGCATAACAGTTTACTAACCCTACGACATCTCAACTGCAAATTATAGTCAGACCAAAAAACAAAAAAACTGCAAATTATAGGACCTTGTATCCCCTCAACGTTATAGACACCCGTCCTAGACAATACGACACTTGTCTTTTTCTAGACTCTTACACATATACAAAATAGTTCTCTTTCCAGTGAATAAATCATGACATTGGTGCAATAAAAGCACATTAATCTCTTGGCTTTTTCCAAATAAATAGTGGCAACAAAATAATTTATATAATTTAATATATGACGTAGATAACATCAACTTCAAAAATAAATAAATAAATAAATAAACTAGGTAACTAAGTAATCAAAGTTTACCAAAAGGACTCGTTCATGTTCCACTAAAATAAAAGCAAGGTGCCTTACTTGATTTGAAGTTATAAGAGTAGATTATATATCACGCTACTTAATTTCTACTTCAAATTTAATGACTACCTCTTTATTAATTAAATATTAGGCATTATCTTAGCTGACTCTAATTATATCATTGCCAAGAGACACCCTGATTAATTTTGCCTTAATCACAAAAAATTACAACTATTTTTTTTTTATGACCCGAGAACCGCTGTCGGCTGGCAGCCTAGACGTAAATCTAGGGCGGACTGAGCCACCACCATGACCCGGCCGCGTTTTTGAGTCGCGCGAACGCGACGCCTGGGATTCGAACTCCTCCCCTTCGTGAGGGGGAGGGAGCCCGGGCCCAGCGCGCCACCGCAGGCGGTGGTCAAAAAATTACAACTATTTTTTTTACCCCTACAAAATTACATAACTACCCCTACAAAATTCCTCATTTTACATTTTTACCCCTAAATTCCTTTTTTTTTTGGTAATCTACCTATACTAATCAAATTAATTAGCTAAGGCAATTCATTTGCTATCTAATCCATATGAATATTTAATTATACTAAAATCATGCCTCGTATTTTATAAAATTACCAAAACAACTCACATTTGATTAAGTCATGCAATCAAATCTAAATTTTGACCAGTCACGTCAATTGTCTAGATCAAGTAATAAATTCTATAAATCGATTTAACAATTTATCATCATAAGATTTCTTATAATGAATGCCCCCAGAAATTTCATATTTAGCATATTAGCACCCTAGCATTGTGCAGTTACTCGTTTGCCCTTAAAGATTTTACACTAGTTATTTTAGGCCGGTTTGATTCCTTTTTTTAAGCTAACTAAATAATCCACTAATGTACACTTTAAAACGTAAAACTAAACTGTACAGTGAGCCGTATTACATATATAATTTTTGCAATTTTTCTCCTAGTCGTGTCGAAAACTACTAAAATGCCACTCTTAGACCTTGTTTTAATATTTGCACACTTCTCCCATCCAATTGCAATGAAACCTGGACAATTATTCAAACATATTATAGGTATGTAGAAAAGCCTTTCCATCCACTTGGTTAATATATTTTTATATTTTAATTATGCCATACATCAGGCAATATTTTAATCTACGTAATTATGGATAAATGGATTTTTTTTTTTCAACTGGATAAATGGATTTCTCATGCTCAATTAATAGAGATGGGCTGTTGTCTGTCCTAGATGGGCCTAAATGACCCTTGCAAACATTCTCAGACTAATAGGTTAAAGGCCGGCTGGGCCCAAGTAAGAATGTATTTTGTTAGGCCTTCCATCTATAATAATAATAATAATAATAATAATAATAATAATAATAATAATAATAAATATTCAAGTCACCCGCATGATGGGTGGCTCCACTGGGCTCGTTGGGCCGCTAGCCCGTAACCAAGGCAGGTGCATGCCAATTAATTATTCAGGAGGGACTTGCAAATTCCTGGGTGAAATTGAGCCGTGGATCATGAAGCTCATAATTTGCTGCTTCTAGATAAAGATTTATGCCTCAATATACCAAATTAATAAGGACATGATAGACCAGAGTTACTACCGTGAGACAGTGATTTACCTATGGATTACGTGATTTGTGGTGATGGAAGTCAATTGCAATATCCGTGCGATATATATGGCACGGTCATAGCCAATACATAGGATACTTTTGGGAAGTACAAGGCACTGGACAGTGGCATAGGGTCTTCTTGCTTTGTGGCTAGAGCTTAAACAGGATATGAAACAAGAACTCATTGCGGATGTGCAGCGTAAAATCACCAAAACAATTGAGCAGATGTACATTAAAATATCGTTCATTGTGCAAATTGACAAAAAAGAGAGGAGGCATATGGTAAATTCACTCCTTTTAACTCTAATATAATGTGGAAAGAAGATTAGTATCGACGTTCTGAATGATCTAGTCTTCGATAACTGGAAATTTCAGCTAAATGTCAAGATTCTGTCATATGCTCAATATGGAAGTATCGTAGTGTTTGTTTGATCTTGTAATCTGCATTATGAAGCTCTATACAAATGTAGCATAAAACTGTTCACGTGAAAAGATCAGTGTATTAATAGATTGTCTATAGAACCTAATTAATTGGAATCTTTTCTAGAGCGGAAACACTAGACTAGCTTGGGAGTTCTCATGGCTAACCCTGAATTTCGAATATTATTCATCTAAGCAACTCACTGAGGTAAAGAAAAGAATCCAATTTATTTCTGTCACTCTAGTAGTGCAAAAAGAGTATCTTGCTTGCTAAATTGGATTACTATAATGGGCTTAGGACTTACAGTTGTTGCATCGTACTTCTCTTGTTGATCATCATGCAGCCCAACTAAATGAGAAGGGCCTTAAGAAATTGAGAAACCCTTGCTCACAGGACTACTCGTTTCGACAATCGTAAGCTATGAGATGAAATTGGTGGCCAACAATTAATTTCTAGGGGTCAAAAACCAGAATGTGATGAGGGTCAACTTAGCTCCGTTAGAATATTAGGGAATTCCATATATATAGAAGAACAAAAGTATTGTCGAAAGGTCAGTTAACCTTAGTGAGTCATACTTATAAATCAAATTACACACTATCTGACTCAGACTTGGACGGAGCCTTTTTTTATTCATGAATTAATTTTCAATGATAGGTTGATTTGTAAAAGTTTATGCATTGTTTTATTTACAATTGGATGACAAGTACGCGTAAATATTATGTAATTTATGAATTTGATGAAACACGGGGTTCTTGGGACTATGTATGTAGGTTGAATCATGAAAGGTACGTATAGAAAATGGATTCTAGCATCACTTACTAGATTAGTGGCATACATACTCGGATTGGATCGGACAGAATGGAATCGAATGGATAAATTTGAACCCAGAATGGATGAATTCTGACTGTTCAACACGGAAATTGTTCCTTCGTGCCGATATTCCTTATCCTGCCGAAAGGTCAATGTTAGTTGTCAGGACAAAAATACAAAAGAAGGAAGAGAGAGAGAGAGGGGGGTGGGAAGAGCTGAATGTGAGATATGACAGGTCACTCTCAAGCTAACTAAATTAACGTCTGATCCAATTTGGACTCCACATTAACCTTTTAAAGCTGTAATAAATTGTCCTAATTACCATTTTGAGCTTTAGCTTTATTGGCAATTAGGGTTTGTGCCTCTCACTTCAAATAGGCTGCTTTCTTCTTCCTTGGGCACATATTGTGTAAGAATAACTTTTTACTAGTACACCGAATCCAGAAAGAGAAAGGAAGAAGAAGTCATATATATAACCTCTTGCTGAAAAGCATGAGTCTTTTTGTTTCTTATAGGTCAAGAGTATATGCATAGGATTCTCTAGGTGACCACATGGCAAATTTTAACCTTGATTGCAACCATAAGAACTTCGAAAGAATGTTTAATTCAACACCCTCCAGTAGTTTCAGTTGTGAAAAAAGAGTGTCGCAGCTTGTAAAAGTGTTTAGTAAACACTACAATAGCTACAACAACTTCAAAGTTGTGGCAACTTACAATAGCTTTGGGAAACTAACTCACCCAATTTTGAAGTACTATAAATTTGAATAAATGTATAATTTATAGATATATTTTAACTTGGAGAGTGAGCATGGTTCTTAATTTAACCTGGGAATTGACCTATCCAGGTGAACCTTATAAGTTCTTCAGTATAAAACCTTCGAACCGGCCAGGGCTGATTTGGTTCCATAGTTATTGCTCTAAAATGCCGTTTACTTAAAAGAATTAAAAGTTGCAGCCTTAAGGAGTGGAACCAATGACATCATGCTATGAGATTAGCATGTATTTCCACTCAGCTACCAAGAGATCACTTGACATGAGCTAATCTATAATTCAATTTTCACACAATAATCTTAGTTCTTGGGTATAACTTGGGAACTAATATAGAATTGATTGGTTCAATTCCGATCGGTTATAGGCTAGTTACAAGTGTAATCGATTAGAAGGCGTTTAGTAACTGTCTAAAAATTCTATTCCCAGAATAGAAATACATTTGATATGATCCTTAAATTTTTTTGTGAATTAGAATTTTTTTAAATTTTTAATACTTTTATTTTTTTCTTTTTACTTTTTAATAAATTTATTATATAATTTATTATATTATATTTTTATCATATTTTTAATATAATTTTATCATGTAATTTTATTATATTTTTAATTATTATATTATATTATTTATTTTATTATATAATCTTATCGTATTTTTAATATAATTTTATTATGTAATTTTATTATATTTTTGCAACTAGCTAGAAGAAGAAGAAGAAGAGAAAAGAAAAGGAAAAGAAGAAAAGAAAAGAGAGAATAAAGAACATGATTGGGCTTGATTATGCAATTATTCCCGGAAACAAAGAAGCAACATTTTTCCACTTCTTAAATCTATTCTCGGGAATAAATTTATTCTCAAGAACAAAAAATTTATCAAACGGATTTCTGTTCTTTTTTTCTTGAGGGAACAAAAGAATAAAATCATGGTTGTTTACCAAACAAGCCTTTAGTTTCCTGATTCCAAAAAATGGGAACATGGACTTGTATGGTCAATTCCAAATTCTAGCACTCGAATCAATCCACCTTGAAACTCATTACCCCTTGGTTCAACTACAACTCTACCAAGTAAGCGCTTAATTAAGTTTGCATGTAAGTAATACACATGACTTAGATTCTACTGATCATAAACATGATTCAAAGAAAATATAGCCCTAAAAGAGGAGGCAATTGTGAACTCTTTGCATTTCATTGGCAAATGGAGTCATTATTGTCACCATTATTATTTAGATACATGTATAAGTTATGTTAGAAAGTCTCACATCAGTGAATTAAGGTGGTGTAGAGTAATTAATATATCTTAGTTGGGCTATAATTCATTAGTTTAAGTTTTCTTGTGAAAATGGATTCAACTAGATATGTTGATGACTTCAGACTTAGGCTCTCTCTTGGCCATATAACTATATGAAGGTATTGAATTTCTATTGCATGCTTTCAACAAATGGCATTAGAATCGATGGTAGATTGGTGGACTTCCAATTCTAGGGTTGATATCTTAAGAAATAAATTTGGTGATCAACACAGTTTCTAGGTAGTGAGCGTTGTGATATAACAACATAAGCCTGAGGACATATTTCATGGTTTGGTCTAGAGAAAGAGACTGAGGATGAAGCTGAGTATTGGAGGTTCTAATCGACATAAGTTGATGCAAAGGATATTTGGACTAAACGAGAACAAACCTAACATTGACCTCCCGCATGAGGGGAAGATTGTTGAGATACACTTTAAGTTGTGTTAGAAAGTCCCACATCAGTGAATTGATATGTTGTGGAGCAGTTGATATATATCCTTGTTGACCAATAACTTATTAGCTCAAATTTTTGAATAGAGGTGAGTCCATCTGAATATGTTGAATAACTCGGACTTGGGTTCCCTCTTGGTCATCTCCTTAAATAAAGATATTGGATTCCTGTTGTGCACTCTCAACAATTATACTCTTTATTATTGAAGGCTTACAACTCTATGGCACTAGGTAACTAATCTTGCAATGATATCTATGACATATATTCCACGAAAGTCAAGGAATTTGCCATTTATTCGAATCAAATAGTGAATGACTGGCTATCAAGAATATGAAGTAACTTTGGAGAAACATGATTCCAATACCGTAGCATAGTTTTATTAACTAGTAATGATTAATATCTATGGTCATTATCACAAGGAAGTATTTATGTAGATGTTACGCTGCAATTCATGAAATAACTATTACCTAAAGCTAATTAAATAGGTATTACATTACGACTTTATTCCATTATCTAGTTGAACAAGTCAATAATATCCATTGATCATACTTCAGAATATCCAAACCTCCTTTTACGGCCCTTTTTTTTTTTTGGTAAGAGTAATCAATATAATGGGAAGGTCAAAACTGTACAAGCAACACGGCTCCAAAAAACTTTTACGGCCCATTTGATAGCTCTAAAATGCCCAAAAAATTTAACACATTCAGCATTTAATGAAATTAGGCATGTCGGATAAACATAGTTTATTTTGACTTAAAGGATTCAATTAAGTAGAAAAATACTTAATTTGCTAAGTAAGATGGGGTATTACTTGATTCATTCAATAAAATAAACATTTGAAAAAGGAATCAAAATCTGACCTATCACTTTGCTAGAAGCCTAAAAGCTACTAATATTATTCTTCATATATATGGTAAGAGGCTAATATTACTCAAACACAATATCCAGCTCTTGCAAAAACTATTTGTACTTTCATGTTCAGCGCTATGTTATCGGCAATTAAAATTCAATAATTAATTGTGGGGCAAAGGCCAAAAAAAAAAAAAAACTTTGAATTATGCTTACTGTGACACAAATATTCCAAATCTTTTTGTATTACTGAAAACCCTAAACTTGGCCACTATGACACAAATATCCATAACTTTTATTTTGTGTCCCGAGAAAACCTAAACTTATACATGTGCAATATACATACCGTCTATTTTAATTCCATTTATGGTATATTCGCAGGATTTTTTATGACACAAAAAAGTTAGGGTTAATTATATCATAATGGGTAAATTTGAGGTTTTAGTGACATAAAAGTTCGGCTTATTTGTATTATAGTAAGCATTATTCGAGATTTTTTTTTTCTTAACCCTTACATTTTCAACACTTGTTTTCTCCGGTCTTACCAAACGACTTTTCAATGGTTCAGTAAATATATGTCTTTAGTTTAACTGAAGATCTAAACTTTAGAGAGTACTTTTCACAATTTCTTTGGGATGAAGATTAGGGTCCAAGTGTCCCCGCACTACTGCGAAGCGCCTGCAAATGGACCATTACGAAGATCTCACCTCCCGAAAGTAAAGCTCTTCACATCTGCATCAATGACTAAAGTTTAACTGAAGATCTACAGAAGATCTAGAGCGTACCTTTCACAATTTCCATGGGATAAAGATTAGAGTTCCAAGTGTCCACGCACTACTGGGAAGGGCCTGCAAATGGCCCATTACAAAGATCTCACCCCACGAAAGTGAAGCTCCTCACGTCTGCATCAGCAGCATCGTGTTCGGAAGAGGGAAAGACAGCAGCGGAGTGCCGTATGCACCAAAAATGGAATCAAAATGTCAGTAGAGATGGGGCCTTGACGCAATCTTCTCCTTCATCTCTTTCTGTGGGTTTTTGTCTTTACTTTATGCAGATCTTTGTGTGTGGATTTTTTGACTCGCCAACTCCTGCTCATGGGCTCGTGAGCTAGTGCCTCTGGTTGACTTGGCTACTCGAGATCTTGTGGATTGTGAAGACTTTGTTCAAGAGAAGCTCTCTCACTTGTCATTGTCTTATCAGCTTTGTCGTAAAAGCAGAGGTGGCGAAATGAGTCGATGATCAATTCTTAACCCAAGATTTGTTAGGCCACAATGTGCATGGGTTAGCGAGCATCTATTATATAAGGTTGAAATGTGAGTTATGAAACATATCAAAGACTTGAACTGAGTCTAATAGCTCTAGAATGAACCATTTTTGACTCGTTTTGATCAATTTGGCGAAATTGAAAACGCCGGAATTAGATTAAAAAAAAAATGAAAAAACCCTAATGAAAGGACCATGATTGTCACTTGGACTTTGCCTAAGAACAATGACCTGCGAGCCATCCCATCCTCGACGATGACTTATTCACATCCTATCGGCCGACACACGCATACATAGCCTGATGACCACCACAATGTTGGTAGCCTAGATAGTGACCAAGATAAGATGATTGATCGCGTGCAATGACCACCTCGGAATGGTTATCGAGATTGTAGCGCGCAAATCTACACGAGGCAAATTTGCCTTTTTTTCCCTTTAAAATTTCTTTGTTTTATTCTTTCGAACTTCTTTAGCCAACAATGTGATTTTCTAATCTAGACCTAACATTTTTGATTTGTTAAATTTGTGGAATTTACTGTTCTACTTTCTATATTTTGCACCGATACTAAAGTGAGGACAACAACACATAGAAGTGGCGATGGCAATGGTGATGGCAGTGGCCGTGGCGGTAGGGATAGGTGTACAAGGGTGGCAATGGAAACATCATCAATGCACTTTTAACAAGTAATTTGCAAGAACTTGGGTTGGACCTAGGGTTAGTTGGATCGAGTTAGGGTCACTTTTAATAAATTGAGTCCATTTAAATTAAATAGATCAATTTGATCTTTAACCCAACCCGCCCCCACCCTCCCTCCCCTGCACACACAAAAACAAGACTTGAGACCAATTAGAAAGAGTTATGTGGTCATTCCACTATGGGAAATATCAATAAAGAAGATGCAGCTCCCTTCGTGTCTTGGTATGAGTAAGGATGAAATGATAACGAATTGACGTCGGATTTCCATCGAATATTTGCCATACAATGTTCCTATGTGGTCGGTCGCTATCACGTAGTAACGATGAAACACATATATGAGACACCTCAGCTCATAAACATGGCTTTTACATAAAGGAAGCACGATTCGATATCGGGAAGTATTCACTATGTTCTCGATGACAATTAATATCGAAAAGAAGCAATGAGTTCCAATATGGGTTCATAAGGAGAGAAATGGAACGACTATTTTTAAGCTTTGTTTATTTCGTAAAAAATATATTATTTTTGAAAAATATTTATTAGGAAATCATTTTCTATTAAAATGATAATTATTTCCAATATTTGAAAAACTTGAAAATGAATTAGAAAATATATTTTGCCGTTCAGTATGAATAATCTAATCTTGCAAAAAATTATCGAAAGTTTGAATTTTTAAAATTTTTAAATTTTCTTTTCTTTTTTTTTTTTTTTGCTTCTTCCTTGATTGATTGTTGGCCATAGGCAAGCTCAAGCTCAAGCTCGGCCAAGTCCAATGAGGCTCAAGCTCGTTAGATATCGACAAGCCGAGCCTTGCTGACCTCGGGTGAGCTTCACCTTACCACATATCAATGAGCTCAAGGTTGCTTGTGGTTGGTCGCTAGCTAAAGGAAGCAAAAAGGAAAAGAAAACAAAAACAAAAACAAAAAAAATTAAAAAAATTGATTTAAAAAAAATAAAATCAAAAAAATCAAAAGTAGTGCACAAGAGGAGAACATGGTTGGTCTAAGTGAAAGAAAGAGGAGGAGAGGAAATTATTTTCTTAGGAGAGGAAATCATTTTCCCCACTTTTGAATGTGTTTTATTGTTTTTCCATTAACGAAATATTTTTTCTTTGACCAGTTTATTTTCTGTGAACCAAATGCTAGAAAATCAGAAAAACTTTCTCTTGGAAGTTATTTATGTGAAACAAGTTGAGCCTTAAAGTATCTTGGAAGCTAGTTTGGAATAGAGCTATTTAGGAAAGTGTTAAACAGTGCTCATTTGGCACTTGTTAAGGGTCATTGTCGGCACTCAAAGATTCGACGACAGACATTGATCGAGCTAAAGGGAAGATTTCAAATTAGGATAAGTCAAGGCAAACCAGAGCGATTAGTGAAAAATTAGTGAGTTTAGACAGAGACCATGAGCCATGCCACATCAGGAACGGATAACGTAAGCAGAGACGGTTACCAGAGCAGTCATCGAAAACTTGGGAGCGGATATGGATGGCAACAAGTATAAAAAGGAGAGTCGGACCAAGAAGAGGCACACGCAAACATCCGGAGAACTGGAATTTCTACTTTTGCCCATGTCCTCTAGTGATTTCCGGCGGTTCATTTAGTCATTTGAGTTGTTAATTTTCCTTAGTTGATTCAACCTTCGCTCTTGCGCATTAAAAACCATTTATGTTGCCGTCAATAAATTCTTTTCGTTGGTATGGAAGCCCAATCATCAAGTTCTCGTTCCTTTCCTAGTGCACAATTGTCTGTCCATATCGAAGCACAGGGAGTGTGATGGTAGGTCAGGATCATTGATCATTCAAGGCGCGGTGATTTTCATTGCCAAGTCGATAAATTTGAGGAAAGCGATTTTCGAGCGAAACAATCAATAAATTGTGCTTTTCGTTAAATATGAACATTTCTATTCGGAGCATGTTACTTTTTTGAAACCATAAGTCGCTAGTCTTAACTAGTGCCCTTGGAGCATTTGAGACTTCAGTTAATGAGGTCTTTTACTTTATACGGATGAGAGAATAAAATAAGTAGCTTAGACGAAACTCGTCAAAGATAATTTTTGCTGTTAACTTCGAGTTAGTCCTGTCAGAATGGGTCATTAACCCGTTTCTTCACTCATGTGAGTATTAAATGGGTTATAAATGAGTTTAAATATAATATTGGCATTAAGTAGGTCATAAATGGATCATAAATAGGTTGACAACTTATTTAGACCTAACTTAATTCTATGACTTGCTCTTCATTATTTATTGCTCTTGCTCGATCTCATGTTTGCTCACTCTGTACTCTCATCTTAGTTTGAATATGTTTTTTCGTAGATTGGGTTAAATGTTGAAATGTTTTAATAATATAGGTTGGGTTGGGTATGAGTCGGGTCAGATATGAGTTACTAAACTTGCATTATATAAAAATAGGTTAAAACGGATTAAATGGGTCTATTTAGGTAAGACAATTTTCAACCTGACCTGACTCACTTGTTTGACGGGTTTACTTTGAATTCAGACTCTCCTAATTTATCTACGAAGATCAAGGATATGATGTCGGCCAAATGATAACGAGCATATCCATGCACACCATTTAAGATGATTGACTTAGTGGTAGACAACCACTTGTCTTTCAATAGATCATGATTCAAATTCACGTTATGAGCGTACTTTTGAATAGTTTGTGCTCCATTGCCTAGTTGCTATACCTTGAATGGAGATGTTTTGTGATTGCTAGAATCTTGGTGGGGTTATAACAACCGGCTTACCAACCTCTAACTTTAGAATCATAAGTGATGCTAATTTAGTCATAAACTTTCAATTTGGTCAATTTAGTCTTAAACATTGCGATGATTTTCCAATGCAATTATCCTATTCAATTTTAGCTAGAAATCGCTAATGTAGATACCGATTGTTCTATATAGCATGATCGACATTGAAGTTGATAATTTTAATGATTCTTTTAAAAAATTCTCTCATTTTTCATTTTTCCCTATTTCTCTTCATCGATTGTTGGGAATCAGCAATTGCTAATGGAGGTTGCTAGCCACGGGCAAAGGAAAAAAGGAAAAAAATTTAGAAAATTTAAAAATTGCAACAATCGTTCACATCAACTCTAACTGTGCTAAGAAGACGATTGATGCTAATTGGATTGTCATGTTAGTGATTTCCGGTCAAAATTGATTGAAAATATATAATTGATGAATGGTTAAAAAGTTTAGAATGAAATTGAAAAATTTAAAATTAAATTGGCCGCCATACAATAGATGTAGGATTTTTTGGATAATTTTTTCCAAAATAGCGCTGACTTAATCTGAACTTCTGTAATGGGTGCTAGATTATTAAGTGAAAGCTCAAAGGGGGCTGCTAATGCTATTCTGAGCTGATAATCTTCCGACCCCTATAAAATAATTGTGCCTAACGAGGTTGGAGGGGTATTTGGCCTTGTCAAGAGCTGCTTGTAAACCAGAAATTAAATAGGCCATTTATCCGAACTGCGACGGAGAGTCATTATTGTGGCGTCAACGACAGAGACATCTGCTAGAAAGACCCTCTTTGAAAGCACTGTTTTCTTTTGAGGCTATTACATCTTTTCCACGTCTCACTTTTTTACTCAAAGCTTGCCTACCTTCTTATATGTACGTTATGGATAGAATTTGTCGACTTCAGACTAGAATCCAAAAAGGAGTAACGTTCAAAACCCAAACAACATAGATTTCTTTATAGGATAGAGATAGGAGATGTGAGCGTGGCCGCAATATTCAGTGCTTTGAAGGAAAAGGCGGAAGTGACAGCGTGGTGACCGGCGAGGGTGGCGGCGAGGGTGGGTGGAGGCATGACCGAGCAATGTGAGAGACAAAGAGAGATTTTTTATTGGGTTTTATTTGCGAGGATGAAAGTCATTATGTTGTAAAATATTTTAAGGAACCCTATTAGGGAAGGAGGAAAGTTTAACACCTGTTGTTAATTTAAGGGATAAGTGTATTCAAAGTCCTAAACTTATCGCGAAAATACAATTAAGTCTTAGAACTTTCAAAAGTACAATCAAGTCATAAAACTCGTCAAATTTGTGCAATCAAGTTATTTCACTAACTTCGTCCATTTTAACAAACGGAAAATGTTAATAAGTTTTATAATTTGGTTGTACTAACTTGATAAGTTTTTAGACTTAATTGCAAATTTTGAATCTTTCAAGACTCAATTACATTTTTATAACAAGTTTTATGACTTCTAATATATCTATCCCTTAATTAAAAGGTCATAAGTTTCTCAATTCCGCAAGCAAATTTATTTGGGCATGCTCGAGCACAAAGTGAGCTTTTGAATGTTGTTTTACTTCCCTTTAATGGTGTCAAAATTATTTATTTAAAAATTTAAACTATTTGGTGGAGGAACATTATATGCATGTAAAACTTATTGAATTCCCATATTTACACAATGTGGGAGAGTATTTTAGCAGTCTAGTGTGCAAATTGGTTTGAATTCTTTGAAGAACACACATATTGAAGAATGAGAAACCCCGCACGAAATAACCTAGAGGGAGCATGTCAAATTGGAACTTGGCCTTGATAGTATAGTAGAAACTCTAGACTAGAAGTTCGAAAAATTCTATGAAAGGAGACTATATGTACAAGATTATGACAGGGTAAGTACACTATCAGTGCCAAAAGTTGTGCACAACGCTTACTTTGGTGCCAAAAGTTTATTTTGAATCACTAAGTGCCAAATTTTTTGAAAAACAATCATTTTAGTGCCAAAGCCAATGTGGTTGGCCGGAAATCCAGCGTGGCAGTTTTTTATTAATTTTTTAAACCGATGTGAATTGCCGGAGAGTACAATCAGCATACAAACAACAAAACGACGCCGTTTAGCATCTTTCCCCCAAGTAAGAATCCTAAATCCCCGAATTGAGAGAGAACCGGAAGTTCAAAACCCTAAATCCCCAATTTGAGTGCATACTTCGATTTTCTCCCAAAATTATCAGCTCGCTCGCAGAAGCTTTAGAAGCGCTCCCATTCCTACGAAAAAAGTGAATTAGATGGTGAGTGTTATTGTTATTGTGGGTCATCGAGTCCGAGAAGAACATCTTGGACTCGGTTGAATCCCGGAAGAAGATTCCATGGGTGAGACAGATATAGAAAAGGCTCGAAGTGCAAATATTTCAAATGGGTGGATAGGAAATTCTTTGATTGAGCGACAGAAGTGATCTTGGAGTTACTTGAAGGCCGACATCAATCTCCACCTACATTAATGGACGAGTTGAAGGATGTCGACTCAATGCAAGCTCAAATGAAAGGTTTAGCATCTCTGGTTGACCATTTGAAGAGGGAGGTTTCAAGTCTAAAAATTGAAAGAAATTTTTATCAAGCGTTGATTGTGATGTTATTCTCTTGTGTAGTCTATTCAAATGTGAAGTGAGTAATGAGAAGAAGTTTGTATGCGTACCATAGTCGAAGACGTGGAATATGCACTTGTATTGGATTATTTATAAGTAAAGTGTGTTTTTGGTTTGCTGCAATTTTTGTATGGGGCAGAAGGTTTTGTTGTAATCTATGGTAGAAATGGAAGGTTGGAGTTGGAATGCATTAGTTGTGAGTACTTAAAAGTTTTCTTGCTTAGTTGTGTATTGTCAATGTTTGTTTTGGTTAGTTTTTGCTTCAGATATAATGGTTTGCTACATTTTTTATTTGGTAATGGTTTGCTGGCTTGCTGTAATTATTATTGCAAACCAAGGCAAAATTAAGGGATTGAGGCAAATTCACAATTGACTATTTTGGTGCTATAAGTTGTAAATAGTGATCGATTGAGTGTCAAGTTTTTATAAAAGTGATCATTTAAGTGACAGTCGCAATTACAAAGTGATCACTTGTGTTGCATAATTTTTTTTTTTTTAAAAGAACACGTTAGTTTTAAACGTCATTTGACTTGCACCAGTCGTGGTGCATCTTGTTGCACCAGTTAAGTTGCTGGTGCATCTTGTTCTTGCACCAACCCATACAAGTGTTGATGCAATAAGATGCACCAACACCCAAAATTGCTCATGCAAGAAGATGCAGCACCCACAACTACACTAAGGCAAGCTGGTGCATTTTGTTCTTGCACTAGCACATACAACCAGAACCCACAAATTCATTAGCATCCATAACTTCAACCAGCAACAGTATATGCACACATCACTTCTAAAAACAATATCAACCTCATAAGAACATTGCACGAACAACAAAAAATTATACAGCATAACTATCTTGCCAGCATTACTAGCCAAAACAAACACAAGAGAAAATAACAAAAATAGCTATTGCCATTGACATTGATTGATTCTTTACAAAAGAAAAACATGTTTGACTTCACTCCCCAATCACTGAAGGTTCAACACCTTCTTAAAAATAAAAACAATGGCAATATGCACCCTCCTTAAAAAACAATGGCAGCAACTACCATTAATAAAAATACAATATCCAGCACCATCCTAAAAAAAGAAAACATTAAGAGATCATGTCCAGCACCACATAAAAAGAGACTCTGTCCAACACCCTCCCATAAGTCAATATGCACAACACCCCCATCTCATTTTCCTTTTGGAGCTTTGAATTGATTCATAATCAAAGCACTCTTTCGAATTGGATGTGCATGTTCTTTAACTAGCCTTTCTGTCACCTCATTTTCCTTGTTCTTGACAGCGGCTATTTTGTTCTAGCACGTGTCATGTGTTGGTCCATATGATCACTATTGCTCCCATGATCAGTTGGTTGAGATGGAATTAGTGCTGGGTTCTTTTTGGATGGTTGTTTTGGAGCTATACCCGTTGTCTTCTTCTTTGGAGCACTCTTCTTTGGCCATTGATTCTTGAGTTGGCCCACCTTGAGAGATAAGTACCTCCGAAGTTCTCCCAGGCTACAAGAATATAGTCATATTGTCAACCAAATGAATTGAAGTACAACAAATTAAATACATGAGGCCTACAAATCTTATATTCAAAATAGTCATTCCAGTACGTTCATTTGTATAAATCCCATAACCATATTGCCTTAATCTTTTTCCAAGAGCCCCTCTTGTTCATTGTGGTGCATCATTTTCAACATCAACAAATGAGGGAGCAACCTATGCAACTTGTGCAATTGCTCGTCTTCTTACTTGAAAAACATATAACAAATTTAAATTTTAGCCCATAAAAGACAAACACAACGATATACAACTTACATGATATTTTTTTCTTGTTTGCTCAATAGTGGGCTCAGTCGTTGTTGTTGTCCTGCCTGTTCCAGTCCATTTCCCTACACTTGGGCTTACAATAGGGCATTTTTTTGGCCCTTTAGTAGGCCTTACAACAATGTACTGTATTAGGATTATGACCAGCTAGAATAAATAATTAGACATCTACTCATTTTCATGGTGGAAACAAATAGAGAAAACTTCGCAAATTAATTACTAGTGCATGATAGAGGAAAAGCACAAAAGAAGCCAATACACATGGTCAACCATCAAACTCTATCGAATATGAACTGAAAAGTTACTGAGGCAAAAATGATACTTACCTTACAACAGGGCTTTTTGTTTGCCCTTCGGTAAGCATTACAGCAGGGCCTTCTGTTCTCCCTTCAATACACCCAACAAGAAGTTTAGTAGGTCTTGTTCTTAGCACTAAATCAGCTAATACATCTTGCTGTTGATGTTACTTTTTCAACTCACAACCTTTCTTATTGTGTCATTCCTTGTGGCAATAGGAACATTTCATCTTTACTCCAGTTCTACTCATCCTCTGACTTGATGCCTCTTCTTGCTGCATTCTTCGTCTCCTTTTTGGCTTTCCTAGTTGCTTCTTCAGTGGCAAAGGTAGAGGGCTTTCATGATTTGTTGGCTCTCAAAATTTGCTACTTCTGATAAGGCTGCATCATGAATTGGTACGAAGCAAGGTATGCGTTTTTTTTGTACCAATCATCTAGGTAATCATCTTAGTTTTCTTGCTTCATCTGGATAGCACATATGGCGTGGGCAAAGGGAATTCCATTTAGTTGCCAGGCTCGACATGAACATTTTATTCTATCTAGGTTGATAACATACTTATCATGATTTTGAATGATCTCATATCCATTATCTCCATTCCAAATTGGATGGCAGAACCTACTAACAGCAACGTTTGCATCCAATCTCTTCACAATCCTCGGACTACAATCTCGAGTCCACTTCGTAGCCTCATCTCTTTGCTTATGCAATCTAGTCATGACCATAACTTGAATATCATCAAGCATGCTAATGATTGGTTTGCATATGGCCTCTAAAATTCTATCATTGAAAGCTTCACTAAGGTTGTTATTAATGATATCGCATTTGAACTTTTCGCTGAAGAAGGCCTGACATCAATGCTTAGCTTCTGTCTGGAAGAGTGCATCAAAACCTTCATTTGTCAGCTGCAACAATCCCTGTTTGGCTAATCTGAAATCAGCCATGTTGGTACTCTTCACTATCTGCCATAAACTGCTTCCGCAACCTATCTCCTTTGAAGTTCCTTGACCAATTTGCATATATGTGCCTCGCGCACATTCTATGCTACATCAACTCAACCAATGCAGGAATAAGTTCTTACAAAAATTTAAACCAATAAATACAAGTCAGGAAAAATATGCAAGTGATTAATATTAACGGGAATGAATTAATTGACAATGGTATTACCTTGTGTTGATCGATCATGAATGCTCATCCTCCCCATAGGTTATCTTAAGGTCAGTCATTAAATTTTTTAGGAACTAGGACCAAGTATCCTTATTCTCTATCTTCACCACCGCCCAAGCTATCAAAAACATTTGATTATTGACATCTCTCCCCATAGCAACCAACAACTCCCCCTTGCATAAATCCTTTAGAAAGCATCCATCCAATCCTATAAGTCTTCTACAATCATCCAAGAAGCTCCGTTTTCATGCATCAAAACAGACATAAATTCTATCAAATCTAGGCCCAAGATCAGGGAGTGGCCTCTCCACAACCTCTACATATACCCTATTAGATGGGTTTTGAAGCATGCATTTGTCAACATAATCACATCCCTACGCATATTCTTCCTTATACTAACCCATCAATATTTTTATCACCCTCAGCTTAGCTCTCTTATATTGATTTCTTGACACATTAACCTCTAATTGCTCCTTCACTAACAGCTGAAACTGAGGACTCTTAATCTCAAGCATTGCTTTGATAGTATTGAAAAAATGCTTTGATAGCCACACACTTGTTACCCTTTTATTGTTAAATATAATTGGACAAGTATGCTCTTCCTAGAAGGACCTAATCTGGAATAACCCTTTCCTACTCAGCGCGCCATAGAGCTTTCATGAACAATTGGGTTGTGAGCATTTAGCTCTCACAAATTCTTTCGTATTTCTAATGAATTTAACGCTCCTCTGTTCAGCAATGGAGTTCTTGACAATAACTTCCTTTAATTGTTTGGCATCGTCAAATCTCATGCCCACAGACAAAATAGGTTTATTAGTAGTCATATCGTAGCAATGGTACTTACTTTTTCTTCCACGAGTAGGTTCTTCATCATCATTACCAAGCTCATTCTCCGAACCAGTAATTTCATCACCGCAGCTTTCTTCATCTTCACTTCTATTACCTTCAGCTGAAGTTCCATCCCTATTTATTGGCTCTGGCCTTTTTCTTGAAGTTGCAAAAGATTTTCTGAAAAATTCCCTTTGCTTTTGTCTTGATTGTGCGAGTTTATCATCATCTTTGTCACTTGGGAAACTTACTGTAGCCAAATATTCATCTTCCGATTCACTAGATAGAGCAACTTCCAATTCTAATCTAATGAAGTCTTCATCGCCCACATCTTCACCAAAGATTTCAAGATATCTCTCTGTTTGTTCATCTCTATCAATATGACTTCTCTCTCTTTCATTTTGCCATTCATCTAACCTAAACTCATCCCCAACCTGATTACTCGCTTGAGTAGGATCCCTCACTTTTCCTCTTTCGGTGGTGGTCTGCTCATCCCATCCTCATCCTCATCCTCACCATCCTCATCATTACCATAATACTAAACATATACCCTAACTTTGTCATCATGAAGATAATAGTAAATGATATCCTTAATACCATTATCGTCATTAAAAAATATCAAACCATCCTTCAATTCATTCCCAGGAACACAATATTGTAGTTTTTGCACTTTTCATCTTAAAAAATACACCAAATCCCTCATAAAATCAATATATGATGGCTTTCGAACATTGACATAAATGATACCTTCATTTCCACCAGTATATTCCAAGTCTTTGGTGCCAATAACAAACTCTCCACCATAGCAAACAATAACGCCTCCCTGATTCTCGTTCATGTTGATGCTGCACCCAAGGAAAAAAAAGTCATTAGTTTTTGGGACCACATGACAGAATCAAAAACTTCACATGCAGATCCTTGTCGTTTTGTCGAAGGAAATAAATGCGACCAATTTATTCAATTCGGTCCCTTTACAGAAACAAAGGAAGCCGAATTGAATAAACAAAGTGAGGTTCCCACCACCCATTTTTCAATTCAATCACATTCGGTCCATCACAGAAGCAGTGCAACTAATTAAACAAAGTAAGGACACACCACTGTTTCCCTTCGAGTCGAGCCCCCATTTTCCTCTCTGCACCCTATTTTTCTATTCGATCCCCACAAAAGAAAGCGAACGACGGAACCCTAAATTTTTCTATTCGGTCCCCACAAAAGTGAGATCCCCACCACTTTCCCCACCACTTTCCCCCTGAGCCGAGCCCTCAATTTGCCCTCCGTGCCCTAACTTGCCCGTCAGAATCCTAAATTTTTCACTCAATTGACCAACGTAGAGAACATGACAAACCTGAGTGAGCGAGAGTTAGGGACATAGCCAACGAACGACAGTGAACGATGGCGCAACAACAGCGGTGTCCGAGCAATGGCGGGTGAGCAAACGACGGTGGGTGAGCAAGCTACGGCTGGCGTCGAGCGAGAATCGTAGTTTGTATGCTGCCTATACGAACCTTATTTTACTCCCTCTTTAGCGATGCCGTTTTGGCCATAGAGTAATGCGGCGTCATTTTGTAAGTGAGTCCACATGGAATGGCATAAAATGACGTCATTTCTAAAGGAGAAAGGAAAACGGCGTCGTTTTATATTATTCCACGTGGACAATCTTCTTCAATTTTTGCCATGTCGATTTGTTTTTAAAAATATAAAAGCCATGTAATCATTTTGGCCAAAATCTGTCGCCGGTGGCATCAAAATGATCGTTTTTCCTCCAATTTGGCACTTAAGTGATCTGACGAAAACTTTTGACACTAAAGTGAGCGCCGTACATAAATTTTGGTATTGATAGTGTACTTACCCCAGATTATGATCATTAGTGAAATATTATATATAAGTTTTCTTAGATATTAGGCTACTAGTCTTAGGGCCCGTTTGGTTCAGCTTCGAGGAAATGCCATTGGGAGAATGCAAATACCTTTGAGATAGTTACACTGTTTGATAAATTGTAGCATTGAAATGTTACTTAGCATAAATACCGTTTGGAAAATCTCACATTTGTAATGGGCTTTTGCTTTTTTTTTTTTTTTTTTTTTTTTTATAAATCTGAAAGTTAAATCTGACGGCAAGCTAACCATCGGCCAAATCTGGCCGCTTGAGGTCGAGACCTCAGGCGACGCATGATTTGGCCTCCAGACCACCAGATCTGGCCCAGACAGCCAGATCTGGCGGCCTAAGGCTTGATTCTTGCGAGTCGAAGGAGTCAGAGCGTAGAAGCAAGGAGTCGATGCGGTGTTGGTCACACTCGTCGAAGGGGATGGATCTGCCGCAGAAGAGGAAGGCATCGACGGCGGAGGCGACAGGCGGGACCGGCGAGAGAACTCGAAGTCGGGGGCGTCCTAAAGTGGCAGGGCGGGAGGGCTGTCATGTTGGTCGAGGGGGGGAGTCAAGGCCAAATTTGGCCGCCGAATGGCCAGATCTAGCCTCCTGAGGCCTGGTTCGCACGAGTCGAAAGAGTCGGAGTGCAGAAATAGGGAGTCAGTGCTGCTCAAGCTCGTCGAAGGGGATGGATCTGCCGTAGAAGAGGAAGGCGTTGACGGCGGAGGGGGAGGCGGCGTCGACGGCGGAGGTGGCAGGGCCGGCGGACAACTCGAAGTCATGAGGAAGAAGATGAATAGTAGTGACACATGAACAGTGGAACTTGCATTTTGGAAATGCCAAATGCTCGAAGCACCTCAAGAGTCGCATTGGGCTTTCAGCATTGTGAATGCTGATATTTGCCCAATGAGTTTTCAAAAATGACTCCTAAACACAAAATATTTTCCTCAAGGGACTTTGGGGGCCCAAAGCCCCTTGGGGAAACTGAACCAAACGAGGCCTTAATGCAAAGTAGATGTATATTCATGCATTGCGTGGATTATCAAACCATAAATAGTCAAAATGGTGTATGAAATATGTAAATTTAAATACCTGTTATATTAACATATCATTAGATGATAAAACTGTAAATATTTTTGATAAATATCATACGAATTTTATTGGATGTTTCCAAAGATAGATGGATATGTAATTATTAGAATAGAAATTAATTAGTGTACAAAAAAAACCAAGAACGTGATATGAACTATTCCATTTCATACATTATTTCCTATGTCAAAAAATCATATAAAATAATCTCCATAGAAGCTTTGGTTTGCTAATTAAGAGGAAAACCTTAAGTTTTATTATGAAGTTATAGTAAATAATGTGCTAGCTTAGAGAGGGAGAGAGAAGAGCATTATAATATTGCCTACTGTAACCTACTTAATAAACATGGCGCAATCATTGAGACTTTTTTGGAAGAACTTGTTCTCATATCATATATAGATATGATAAATGCTTATTCTTCATGAGGAAAAAAGCAAAACAATAATGCCAAGTGATGTGTCGATCTTCTCATCATTTGCTCGAACAAGCGAGATCTAGTGCCAAGTGATGTGTCGATTTTCTCATCATTTGCTCGAACAAGCGAGATCCATACTTTTAATGATTGGCGTTTCCAAACATCCATCGAAACTTGACACGTCTTTGAAAAGCACTTTTTGTAAGAAATCTTAACGTCTCCCAAGTCGCTACTAAAGAAAAAGGGCTCATTCATTTAGGACGACACAGATATCTATCTTCGGGAAAGTTACTTTTCATTTTAGGTCACAGTTATAGCAG
Source organism: Eucalyptus tenuipes (assembly GCA_014182365.1). Lineage (NCBI taxonomy): Eukaryota > Viridiplantae > Streptophyta > Magnoliopsida > Myrtales > Myrtaceae > Eucalyptus > Eucalyptus tenuipes. Next base: position 13,513,798 of record CM024543.1, read on the forward strand.
CTAAAGGACAAAAGGGAGTGATAAATAATTCCCCATCCTAAAATTTACCCATCCATATCTTCCTAGATGCCCTAGATCTTGCAGGTTCTTTCCAGCAACACCTCCATCCGGAAAACGAGTCACGTGGAAATGAACTCTTGGTCGAGCTGCTCGGATGGAGATGGAGAAAAAGCAATCATTCGGGGCCAGGAAACGCCAGAGAGAGAATCATCTCCCTCTGGTCATTTCTGCTCCGTACGATTGATGTATGACCACCGAGACTGGGCACTTCGAACCATCTGTTGGCGTGCCTTTGGCAGGAGGAGGTAGGTAGTGCTTCACGAAATACAGCAGAAAGTAAGTGAAGAGGGGAGCCGTGGCGCATCCGCGCACGTTGATGCAGTATTATGGTTATCGAGTTCGCTTGGACTATGCATTTCCCCCTTTTTTCTGTTCTCTTTTCCTTTATCTAAAGACGTGGGAAATACAAAGACTGACAGCACATGGGACTCGTGTTGAGTAGACTTTTGATTATCGCATGAGGAGAGAACTCGACTTAGATTAGATGGCTCAATGGGTTGGTTTTAGTGGTTAACGATTTGATCGTTAGTGCGTGGATTGCGTGAGGAATGTGAGTGAAAACAAGACTCGAGCTCAGGTGGTGGAATTCGAACGATGGAAATGATATGTGGCTGAGGGCGCCTGATTTTCTTACTTAAGGTTTGATTGAAATTGATAGAGAATAAGACTTCGCTTAAAATTTGATCGAAGGACATAGTTGGGTAGTGCTTGTCAAGAGCATTCCAACAAAACCTAATTTGCCTTCATTGGATGGTCCGATCTCAAAATTCAGCACTGCAACATATGGCGCCCATGGGTGCACCGGTAGCGCACCCAATTGGGACGTAGGGGCACACAACCTGTAGTGCTTCCAGCACTATTAGCCTGGCGTTGCGCTAGTGCCAGGTAGTTGGCCAGTTGCTAGGGCACTGTGGGCTAGCATTCGATGGCGTTAGCCTAGCACGGTTAGGGGTGAGCATGATTTGAGTGGGCAGTTCTTACTTTGGAACCGAGAACCGCTTACTAATGACTGGTTCCAAAAAATTAGAACTAAGAACTGTCTATTAATTTTATGGATTCACCCAGTAACCGGACAGTCATGGAACTAGTCCCACCAAACTTCACACACTTAGTGCAACGTTTTCTAGTAAATAAAAAATAAAGCAAAAGGCAAAGAACTTGCCCATTCTTATTTGCAATATTAGTAAAAAGATTAGGCTCATATTGAAAGTTAAGAGATGATGCCATGAGTTGATGGGCGTTGAGCTTGAGATTCAATGCCGTGAATGAAAGATGGAGAGACGATTGAGACAAGACAAATACTCAACCAATAGATGTTGAGCTTCAAATTAAAGATTTTAGGATTTTCATATTTTTTATATTCTTCTTTTTGAAATTTTTTCTTAAAAATTTAAAATATATTACTGGTTTGGTTTGAATGGGAGGTGTTGGAAAAGCTAATGAAAATAAATAAAGGTGTGCAAGTGCAAGTATTGTCCTTAAGGATAATTACGCCCCTCAAAGTGCGAAACTTGGTATGATAGGTTTTTGGCGGCTACCCTCCCAAGATATCATAGACCTTCTTCTATATTAGAAGGAACAAAAACAACTTTATGTATAACCCAGCAAGGAAAATGAAATAAAAGATTTTTTAAAGAAAGGATATTCTCTATTTCATTTGGTGTATATGTCAAGATTATCTTATGAGATTTTATTTTTATATTCAGACAAAATAGATCAGTTAAAAGAGCCATTGCAAAGCTATTGAAAAACCGTTATATGACTATTAAGAAACCGTTATGTGACTATTAAAAATGATGCTCATCTTCAATGCGGTCATAAGTTTTATCAAAGCTATTATTGTAAATATTTCAAAATATCATTGAAATATCCAATAGAATGGTGGGCGGTTTCACAACTTGAACTAAGAATCCAACCGATATCCACTGGTCCGAGTGATCTAAACAGATCTTGCTTCCTTTATAAACCTCTAATGCTAATGTAGAAAATATGGAGGTAACCGCTAATGGGAGCATCTCTCTCTATCTCTCTCTCTCTCAAGCATGGTGGCAACAACTAGGGTAGCAAAGGGTGATGGGTAGGATAAGAGTAGCAAGATGACGAATGCCGAAGATACAAGTACATTGAGGTGTACAATTTAACTGTGACTTCAAAAGTGGACATCTCTCTCTCTCTCTCTCAAGCATGGTGGCAATGACTAGGGTAGCAAAGGGTGATGGGTAGGATAAGAGCAACAAGATAACGAATGCAGAAGATACGAGTAAATTGATGTGTACAATTTAACTGTGACTTTAAAAGTGACATCCATTACATCGAACCAATCTAATTTTCAATGGAAAGAGTTACAGTTTGAATATCCATGTACTTAATTGGAAAGAAAAGAAATCTAATGGCCATCAATAGTTATTGTAATAGACACTGCTATCGTGCTGTGGCAATCACATGGCAAAGTTATGAGGCCAATCTGATAGGTGATGATCGATGATCGACGATCTAGCGACCGACGTGGTTGTCGGTATCGATCAAAAGTCATCGTCCGTTAACTTACTTTTCGGGAGCCCTCTTATTTTATTTTATTTTCCTTTACTTTTGTCTTTTTTGGCCGACGAAATCAGATTGGGGTTCAGGCAAAGTCAACTTGTCTTTCCGTTTCTGATAAACATCGAAAGTGTCGGCAAATCATGGGGCACGGCTCCCTCGACCGCCCGTGGACATTACCGCACCTCGCCAGCCCCTTCTCGCAGGGTCTCGATCCCGGGCGCCTCCCGATCGCCGACACGTGTCCCCGCCGCGGCCCCCACCTCGACGCGGACCTCTCTAGCCCGTCCGTCTCCGTGCGCACGTGAATCCGCACGCGGCCGGGCCCTCCGATTAGCTGGATCCCACGTGCGTCCGCCTCATCCGACGGTTGCGCTGAGCTGGACTCCACGCTCCGGCCCCGGAGATTTTCTCGCGGGTTCACGCCTCTTCTGGTTTTCTTTTATTGGGGGCCCACGCGGGGGTCGAGAAGGTTCCACGTCGGCGTCAGGAGAGGTTCGGCGCCGTGCGTTTCGGGGCGGGGGGCGTGGGGACCGTCGGATCTTTTTCCCCCGGGGTTGCGAGATCGCAACGGCTCCAACGTGTGAGCCGGAATGCACCGCCGTTCGCGGCGGGTCCCACGCCGGCACGTGAAGGGGCGCCGACGAAGCTGCGATCTCCATTCGAAGGCTTTCCATGTCATTTATCACGAGAACGACTTTAACTACCTTCGGCCCCTTTTTTGACACGATTTCTTCTTCTTCTTTAATTTTTTTTTTGGCCATATTATCTTTTTTTGGCCTTTTAATTAAGGAGATTTGTACTCTTAGCCCGAAATTGAATCTTTTCTATTTCAGTCTTTCCTAAAACGACGTTAACCTCCCTTCTCTTCCGACTAATGACGGGTGACGAAGATGGCGATCGCTGGCTAAGGCCGGGAGGGAGACTGGGTGGTCCTTTTGATTTCTGTGCAAATCCGAGTTTATCTTCATTCCTAATTGCGTACGCTATGAATTTTAATATCATGGAGATGGGTGTGGTGATCTCTTAGATTGAAATTGGATCATCTTTATTTATCGGGTTGTTTTCAATTATTACATTACAATCTTTTACGATTTTTATTGTTTTAGGTTCTTATCTGAATTAGAGCTTTCTAGCAGAACTTTTATTTTCTTTTATTTTGTAAAGATTCATTTTCAAAAGCTATTACTAATATGCCAATGTTTTCCACTATTTTTTTTAAATACAAATATTTGGTTCTTAGAGATATTTTCATCTTTTGATACGTATTGATATTTATTTAATTATATACTTTGAAGATATAACTTTGTGTCCCTCATTGTTAATATTCAATTGGCTTTGACTCTCTTTAATTATATACTTTGAAGATATAACTTTGTGTCCCTCATTGTTAATATTCAATTGGCTTTGATTCTCTTGGCAAAAAAATAGAGTACTTTGCAACAATAAGGGAGGGAGAAAGGAAGGGTGGAGGGAGGTGGTCACCGTGGTACCAAGGCGCTGCGAGGTGGGCATAGACAGTGATGATTGACGAAGCGCACTAGCAACTGGGGAAGAAGGATGGGACATAAAGGATTAAAAAAAGGAAAAAAGAAGAAAAAATAGATTTCACTAACTTGGAAAGGTAAAAATAAAATGTAGCCTAGTCACAGGTGATCTGTTTTAGAGTGGGTTAGTTTTAATAAATTTTAATAGTGAATAGAAATGATCGAGTTTGGAAAATGTTATGTTTTGGGTAAAACTGCAAATTTTTATAATAAAATATAAAACTTGCATACTCTCACTAGAATAGAATATGTTCATCAAGTGGTTATGTTGGCATTTTTTCATGTCAAACCATGATTTCAATTATCTATAAGTGCAAAAGCTCTTCTTCTAAAAGATGCTTCAAAAACGGTTTAACCTAAGAGTCGGATTAGTTGAACCAATTCCACAGTTTGGAACTAAGAACCAAACTAGTCCTAGGCTGCTTTTAGGTTCGTGGAACCAAAAATTGAACCCGTTCTTCTTAGAATCGGCCTAGAACCGTTCAATCTAGGTCAGCTAGATCCGGTTCTTAAGTTGTACCACACTTGATGCTCACCTCTACCGTCAGCATAATATTTTTTTCCCTAGTTAACACTCACCTCACAATATATGTTGAAAAAAAGGGCATGTGACTTAACATTGCACTTAACATATAAGAACACAGAGAGCTTTCATGAACTAATTAACAAAAGGGATTATCTTCAGGGACGATATTAGAAAATGCTGGGTGAGCAGAGATTATATTAACCAAATTTTTTTTCTTATGCTCGGTACATATTACATCATTTAGATGGATACGCTAACTGATATCATCTTTCTCTCTCTTGCTCAATTTATGTGATTGATGAGGCATTTTTGCATAGACATAAAAACAATGGAATATCCAGCCAAACTATCAATTTTTGGAAATTAAGATGGGCTCTAAACGTACAAAACCCTCTAAAGAAATAGATGTACCGAGCACATATTGTGCAACACATATTAATTGATTAAGAGAAAAATATATCAATGATTGATGTACCTTTTTCTAGTTATAGCATGGATTTGACATGGGGACAAAAGTATGAGTCACAGTGGGGACTTTACTCTAGGAGGAGGGGACAATCATCTTAGCTATCAATCCTTTTCATACGGATTTTACCTTTGATAAATCATGATGAAAAGTTACCATCATATTATTAAGATATAGACATCCCATGCATCACAACTTTCATACAATACTCACTTAAATGTCGTAATATTTTTTTTAGCATTTGAGTATCATCATTTCTTAAAAACATTTACTTAAATGCCATAACTTTTACCTTAACGTTCAAAAAATTTTTACAAGTAAGTGAGTGCTTTAAGAAATTATGGCATAAAAGTGATTAATTGAAAAGTTATAATACTCATGTGACTGCTGTACAAAAAGTTATAGTATTTGTAATGTCTTTTCTCGATAATTATTAATATTATAAGTCAATATTAATATCTTTCCAAAATTTAATTATGAGTTGTCTTCTACGAATTGTTTCAAGTATTCACTGAAGGAAGAAATTAGAAGAAAGTATTTTTTAAGACTTGATGGAATGAACTGCTTCTACACAGTTCTTCTATAACTTGATTTCCTCAATTTTAATTAAAGATAATACAAAAATCATGCTAATGTTTCTCTTAGATAAATTTGCGCCTTATAGCTTCAAAATCTAGGAACTGTATGTTTCTCTTAGATAAACATACTTGTTTTGGCCATCTAATTTTTCCAACATTTTCTTAATTGGGTTAGACTTCGAGTTTAAATGGGAAAAGTACTCCATCCTCACCTTTTAATAATTCATCTCCACCTTCCCTCTTTTTCTCAAAATACCATTTTGCATCCAAGATAAAGCCTCATGGATAAAGAGACCAAATTAGCCTCCAAGAAAATCCTACCTCTCAAAACCAACCACACTCAGTAACAAACGTTTACTAAGTCTCATCCATTCACGAACTCCCACATTTACTAGATGGGTTGGGCACTATGTATAATGATTTGATTGGCTCCACTTGGGTCAACCTTCCAAAAGTTGTATTCTTGAGTAACTGGACAAGATGGTGACTATTTGGGAGCATGTATATATTTATTACTCACCCAATAGAACCTCATCCATTTGACGTGAAATCTCGAGACGTTACATGTCCTAAGAAAGAAATTTTGGTTAGGCCAATCTTCCAGTAGCATTTGCACATGGAAATGGACTCAACGTGCTAAGCATTTTTAAGCTAGAACTAAAATGATCATTATCATGGTAGGCATACTTTCAATGTCTACATTAGGCATATGTGTAAAGCGAATAGCTTTTGTAAAAGAGACGCACAAACATGTGACACCTGTGATAAGAAGTGTGACCTGCTGCAAGGACTGAGCACGAGCGCTCATGTTGGCTTGTGGCTTATCTTTTTCCTCTTGCTTCATTTCCATTTGGTAATCAGACAGAGGCTCACATCAAAGATTCCATACTCAGTGTGGAAGAAGATGTTGAAGTCCACCGGTTTTGCAATCCGCAACCGCCCCCTGATTAGCATTTTAGCTTGGATTTTCAGCCAAAAAGAATAAGAAGAATGAGTTCATTGTGAAAATCCGCAACCGTCCCCTCATATCGTGCTAAGATTTTCGCAGTTAATCATCGATTAAAAGTTATGTCACATATAAGAGTCCATAAATATATTTGAAGTGTCAGTAAGCTGCTAAACAAAATCAACTCGACTATCAACTTGTCATGTTAAATAATCAACTCGTTTTTGGTTAATAATTCTTGTATAAATTACTTACCAACCTTTACTAGTTTTCAATAATTTTCAACTTTTCTATTGAGTTGCCATCTTTTATGTACCTTAATCAACAACCCTTCATATTTACCAACTCCCTTTTCGAAAACCAATTAAGATTAGTGTGACTCACTAACTTTCTCCCATTAAATTACGACCTAGGCTTGAATTACCCATTCTGATTTGAATTGTTTATCTACGTCTATTTTCTTCTTAATTTTTCTACTTTGCCTATCATTAGTAATGCTTTTAATTTACTTAGAACTTTTATTTGTGTTTCTTGGTAGTGCCTAAAATTTACCAACTTGTTTATGAAATTACCAACCTCAATTAAAGTGACCTAGCAACTTTTCTCTATTAAGTTACAAATTAATTTGGGTTACCAATTCTCGTTTGCGTTTGAGTTACTTAACTGAATGCATTTTTTTTTTCTAATTGCCAACTTTTCTATCTTTCACCAGATTTTATTGACATTTCTTAACAATTAGTTAGTTCTAGGTTACCAACTATTATTTGAGTTAGCTATCAACATTTTTTTGGTTTTAAATTAACCAACTTCTCTTTTGGATTATTTGATCGGGAAAAGGTTAATAAGTTATACAAATAAAGGCAGTAATTGTATATAATAGTTGGTAAAATAGTAAAGATATGTAAATAAAACTTAGTAAAAGATAAGAGATTTTTCTTATCTTTTATTAAGTTTTATTTGTCAAAAAAAAAAAGGTTTGTAATTTAAAACAAGCAAATAAAAATTGACAATTAATTTTAATGTGAGTTGGTAACGCAAAACTAGTCAGTACCTATATCGTAGAAAAGGGTTCGTAAGCTGGGCAAATAAATAGAGAAGCTGATAAGTGATATATATATAAAATATGTGCGCGCGCGCGTGCTCTAGCAAGAAATTTAAATTAGAACTATAACTCGAAAGTAATTGGTAACTTAATCAAAGAAAAGTTTATAAGTAACATAATTTTTTTTTTTTTATGAGTCCTTATTATAATTGGTAAAGTTAAGCCCTTGGTGAGAAAGGTAAATGAAAGTCGGTAAAAGATCAAAAAAATAAAAAAAAAAATTTCTTGTTGAGTCATAAATAAGAGAAGCTTGTAATTAAAATAAAATAAAATAAACAATAGTAAGCAGCTCAAATAAGAATTGATAATGCAAAACTAGTTGGTATCAGAAAAAAGTTGGTAATAACTCTATTTGAGGTAGACAATTCCTAAAATGTGTTGGTGAACTCAATAGGAGAGTTGGCAAATTTGACAAAGAAGTCCATGGTAAGCAACTCAAATTAGAGTTGGTAATTCAAAACTAAATGTGGACTTAATTAGAGAAAAGTTAGTAATTTACACAAATAAATGCTGACACTTAAGACACTTTCATAAAGCCGTCAATAAGAAAGTCAAATTAAATTTGGCAAATGATAAGGGAAGTTCTTTTTTTTTTTTAGAGATAACAGAAATTAATTATTTTCTAAACAAATAAATACTAATAACTAACTTAGATTTGTCAGGAGCACAAAACTAGTTCATTCATCGGAGAAAAGTTGGTATTTACTCCGGTTAAGGTTGATAATTTCAACCAAAAAAAAAAAAAAAAGATTGGTAAGCACCACAATAAAAAGTGATAACTCAATGGAAAAGTAAGTGACTTAAAAATAATCAAACACGTGGTAGGTAACTCAAATGAAAATTGATAAAAACAAGTTCGTAACCTACTAGAAGAAAAAGATGGTATGTTACACAGATAAAATTCACATTAACAAATATAAAGTTAAGGCGTTTGTAAGATAAAAAAAAAAAAAAAAAAAAAAAGAAGGAAAATTACTCAAAGCCCCTTTAAACTTTTTTCAACTATTACACAATATCCCTCTGAAATTCAATTTGTTACAATCGATAGCACTTCCTTATTTTTTCCGTCGACTTTGCAATGCGCATGACTTTTAGGGGTACATCTATACTTTCATCTAACATTTGAAGGTAATCTCTCTCAAACCTTAACTGCTGTAAAGAAATGAAAACGAAGATAGGAAATGGGAGAAAACTAAATAATAAAAGACGAGACGAAATTACTATTTTACCCCTTCATGTGCTTTGCACATACTAACGTAAACTACAATTAAGCGTTAACGATTGTAACAAAAATGAAAATTCGTAGGGTAAGGTGTCGCGATTGAAAGTTCAGAGGAAAATGTGTATTACCTCCAAAGATTGGGGATTGTTCTATGATATTTCCAAAATAAAAGTTGGTGAATGATGACAAAAGTTGGTAAAGTGAAAAACCAAATGAGCTCCGGTTAGTAACTCAAATGGGAGTTGATAATTCAATTGGAAAAAAATTATGGAGTCACTCATATAAATTGGGTAAATTCACATAAGAGTTAGTTACTTTAAGGCATTGATAGAAATGCTAATAAAATTTGGTAAAAGAAAACAATAGTTGGGAAATTTCAAATTATTAAAAAGAGTTAGTAATTCGCCAAAGTTTCAGTATTAATAAGTCATCAGGAAATTCGATGACAAGTTATTTTTTTCACCAACAACTTTTGATGCTTACCAACTCTTGTAGAAATCTAGTAGCGAATTTTTTTTTTTTTGGGATCGTAACAATGAAATTATATATATATATATATATATATATATATATATATATATAGCACATAATATTCAAACTTTGTCTTGATTAATCCCTACGGACCCACGTAAACTATCTCTCTATGTACATCAAATACGAAATTCCTCCATAAAGTGGCTAGTGTTCCCCCTAAAGTTTCTTTAAGTGGGTAGGAGACGCTGATTCGATCCAAAATTCACCGCGTCCAAATGATTTCCTTGAGGCTTATTCTGATTCTTTGAACTCTTATGCTTTTCAATTGAAGTGAAGAAAAATGAAACACTGATGGCCCATGTATAGTAGTAGTGTTAAATTAAATGGTGCATCTGCATAGTTGCAGTCTGACATGATAACTCCTAGATTTTCAGACAGTTTTGCTGTAGAGAACCGCTTATTCATTGCATCAATATTTTAACCAGTAATTTCTAGTAGCAGCTTTCAAATCCAACTTTTCCTTTGCGTTTTGTCAGCATTTTGTGCGCGTGTCTTTTCCATCTAACCCAGCTGCATATAAATTGGATTCTAACCATGCAAAACAAAGAGCAATCCCTCAACAACATTTGGCGAATCTCCTTCTAAAGCGTATCATCCACTCCCACTCTCCAATTCATTTCTCATAGCCGAAAGACAGTTATCTCCAACTCCTCTATAAATTTGATCATCTCTTCCTCGCACAACCCTCTTCAACTCAGGAACGCTTGATTCATCCCATCTTCTATAACTCAGAGAGAGAGAGAGAGGGAGAGAGAGAGAGAGAGAGAGAGAGAGAGAGAGTTTTTTCATCTGCACTTGCATGGAGATTATTATATCTGTCTTACCGTACATATTTCTTTTTCTCTCAGCACTCATTCTCTCGTACCCATTAAACCTTCAGAAGCAAATGAAGCAGCTCAAAAGAATTGCTAAGCTACCTCCTGGTTCAATGGGTTGGCCTTATATCGGAGAGACAATCCAACTCTATTCTCAAGACCCAAACATCTTCTTTGCAACGAAGCAGAAGAGGTTTGAACTCATGCTTGCTTTGCTTTTCAATTTTGAATTCCCATTTTTCAGAATCCTTAAGAAACCATCGGAGAGATTATACAGAACCGAACTGATTTGGCGTCATAACTCACAGATATGGAGAATTATTCAAGACCCACATATTGGGCTGTCCCTGCGTGATGCTGGCGAGCCCAGAAGCAGCTAGATTCGTGCTGGTGACTCACGCTCACTTGTTCAAGCCAACCTATCCCAAGAGCAAAGAAAAGATGATTGGGCCGAACGCTTTGTTCTTTCACCAAGGGGAGTACCATACACGCATTCGAAAGCTGGTTCAGAGCTCGTTGTACCCAGAAGTGATCCGAAAGAAAGTCGCCGACATTGAGGCAGTAGCTGTTTCGGCATTGGAGTCTTGGGCTGATCGGAAAGTGATCAACACCTTTCATGAAATGAAGAAGGTTTGATTTTGTTCCTTTTTCTCTTTATTTTCCCCCCCACACAGGTTAATTTAAACATGCAGGATGTAAACGTGTTTCGCTGTGTGATGTGCTTGTTTTCCCTTCTTTGGCTTATGTGCATAGCATCAAACCCAGTACTTTCTTTTGTTTTTTGTCCTTTTATTCCTGTTCATTTAATACATTACTTTTTGAGCTCATTCTTTATGGATTGATTTATTTTGTTCTTATGAATTTCTTAGGCACTAGGTTTCTCCATTTTATTTCACTACGTACATGCTTGCTTTGTCTTATTTTCTGTTGTAAAGTGAAATACTTATTAACAAAAGTATATACGCAGTTCTCCTTCGAAGTTGGAGTTTTATCCATCTTTGGGCACCTGGATGAGTATTACAAGCAAAAGCTAAAGGAGAACTATTGCATAGTGGAAAAGGGTTATAATTCTTTTCCCACAAAAATACCAGGAACAGCATATCAAAAGGCCCTCCTGGTAAGCAATAAATCCTTCTTATGCAGTCCTATGATGGCATGATATCTACCTTACTGTACTTTCATAAATTTCCCATTTGTCTCTATATACTTTCACAAAGCTAGGAGGAAAAGTAGTATCTGCCACTCTACTTATGTGACAATAACGACAACAAATTTAAAGTCAGTAATTGTTTCAACTTGGGGCTATTCAGCTTTTCATTAGATTCAGACAAATATGCTATTGATCCACTGAAGCAGTTCGGTTGAAAAAAAAATTCCGTGGGTAAAATATGGACGAAGGGACTATTAATTTACCGCATAGGCAATGGAAAAGTGCGCTTCTATCATGAGCATCACGATAAATGCGCGCACTTGCAGAAATACTGGACCAAATCACTACTCAATTAGCACTGCTAGCGCAGAAAATGCATGTGGTTACACAACATCTATGTTCGCTCCATAAATCCGCGCATATACGAAAGAAAACTAAAGTCCCAAATGCTTCTCGTCACCCAAGGGCCTTTTCCTAATCAACTAATCAACTCCACACTTTTTGTTGCATTTTGCAGGCAAGAAAGAGGCTCGGGGAAATATTGCGGGAGATCATAAGGTTGAGGAAGGAGAAGAGGATAGTGGACAAGGACATGTTGGGCCAATTCATGAGCTTCGAGCTCAAGGACGATGAAGACCGTGGTAGTTTGAGGGAGGATGAGGTGGTGGCCGATAACGTGATCGGAGTGTTGTTCGCGGCCCAGGACACGACGGCCAGTGTGCTGACATGGATCCTCAAGTACCTTCATGATGACCCGAAGCTTCTGGAGGCTGTCAAGGTACGTATCTCCATGTGTTGCTGTGACCACTTTTCGATTGGTGTAGGGCTTGTCCGTGGGCCCCTGTTGGAGTCGTAGTCTTTGATTTGAAGAGATGTCTGTTCTCGTCAATTAGCGATTGCTAGGCATGTGGTCTTTCATAGTGAATCCTTATTCTGCTCGCAGTTCGTTTGATTAGGTTAAATTCTGCAAATTTTACTGTACATGAATGATAAATATTAGAACATAAGTGATACCCTAAAAGGATAGTCGTCTCGCACACCTATGGAGTTAAAAGGTTGCCCTCCCAGATTTATGTCATGCTTTATATTTAACATTTTGAGAATCAGAGTCGAAAGTCTCGATTTCAAATGTATATTACTAAGTTTGGGATTCGATTTAATTTTCATTAACGTTATTAAGAAAAGGATGGCCCTCTAAGACATTACTCAACCCTTTTTCAACAGGCAGAGCAAATGGCAATATTCAATATGAATGGTGGAGGAAAGAGACCCCTGACATGGGCACAGACTAGGAATATGCCACTCACTTACAAGGTATGCGTAGCTCAGATTCCTGAATCAGTCCTATATTTATACATATAGAATGTCAATTACTAGCTTGTTTAATCATCATTATTTTCATTTGATTTATTCGTATGCTTTTGTTCATGTGCTTTGGTGGAATCAGGTGATACTAGAGAGTTTGAGGATGGCAAGCATCATATCTTTCACATTCAGGGAGGCGACGGTTGATGTAGAATATAAAGGTGACAGAATTAAATTTCAAGATGTGGTCGTTATCTACCAAGATTTTATGAGAATCTCTCTCTCTCTCTCTCTCAGAATTGTTCAATGCCATAAATTGCAGGATATCTGATTCCGAAGGGCTGGAAAGTGATGCCACTTTTCAGGAACATTCATCACAATCCTGAATATTTCCCTGATCCACATATCTTCGATCCCTCTAGATTTGAGGTATGTATGTTTGCGTGAGTATGTATATACATAAAGCAAAAGCAGCGTAGAGGATAAGCTATACCTAACTTGATGATTCTTTTTTTCTTTTGAGTTTTTATCACACAAGATAGTCGGATAAGACTTTCTTGCAAAAGTTGATATAATTAAGATAAAACCCTGTTATACTTTAGACTACATATTCAAATAGTAAACGCACATCTACTTAAGCTTGCAGTCGTATTTTCTGATGAAGCATGAACAAAAGTTAACTCTAACTTAAGTAGGCTCCTTATTTAACTAATCTAATCAAGTATGCGAGTTATTTTTGCACTTCCGTGACTGAACACGAAACCCTAATCAAATAAGATCTTGATGACTAAACTAAGGGAACACAAAATTGACCAAAAAACCCTGATTGCACTTATTTCCATCAAAAGCTAATTCAAGAGTTTCCATTAATTTTCTGGTTGTGGGTGGATGCAGGTAGCTCCAAAACCCAATACCTTCATGCCATTCGGCAGTGGAGTCCATTCTTGCCCTGGAAACGAACTGGCCAAGCTAGAGATACTCATATTGATCCATCATCTGACAGCCAAATTCAGGTAATATAAACATTAAATTAATAATATTTGTTTTTTTGTTTTTCTTTTCCAAAATTTCTAATAATTTACTTTATTCCTTCTTTTGACATCTATCTGCATATCATTGGTCTCTCTTTAATAAATGGATTAATTAATATTTATGTTTTTGCGCAGGTGGGAAATCGTGGGTACCCAAAGTGGGATTCAGTATGGTCCATTCCCAGTCCCACAACATGGACTCCCAATAAGAATATGGAAAGATTGCAGCAGTGAAGTATAAGATGCGTGCCCTTAATTGAAACATATATGGCCTACCCCCACTTTTCACTTGTCTAAATTATTAAGTTCCTCCCTAACGAGTCCAATTTCCAATTATGAGAACTCACCCATTTTTTTCCGGGCGGGTAAGATATTAAGAATATAAGAGAATTACCATTACTCGGTATCACCCTGATGTAGTCAACTTAGATGGTTGGCAACTACCAGTTCATTTCCCTACTAATTTCGACATGGAGTATGTAGCCAATGCAATGTAAAGTTCAATTAAATGGAACCTTTGGTTTCCCACCTAGAATCTTGATCCTAAATTTTTCCTTGTCTAATCTTGGTTAGTATTTCTTGCTCCATATCAAAAGCAAAGTATCAAGAAAGGAGAAACACAAAACGGCAATGTTGTACTTATGGTTGGAGACTAAAGAGAGAGGAACCTTTTTGATTCACTTCCTAGTGCCCGCCTTTTGTGTCTAGAAATGTGGCGGTCTATGTCCGTTTAGGGTTCTGGCGGAGGTTGAAAATGACCTTGGATTCCCGTTGATTAGCATAAAGGTGGCCGGCATAAAAGAAGATATAGGAGATTACGGTTTTTGGTAGATAGAAAAACTTTGAACGGTTCAAAACTTTAGTGATATGACTAAATTTGAACCCTCAATGATGAATCGCCACCGATACATGGAGAAAACCAGCCAGCGAATAACAAGTGTATATACTTTTCCTCGACGAATCAAATTTAGAAGCAGTTGTAAAATTCGCCTCCTCATTAGGGAGAGATTGGAGGAAGCACACTTGCATAGAGTTCAACAAATTTATAATGCCTTCTATCTTTAAGACGAATTTTTCACCTCAACATAATCACTTCCGATTTTTTTTTTTTTTATGTAATGATAAAGTAAGCTGATAAAATGAATAAATTATTTCCATTTATCACGGAATTCCATATAATCCCACAAACACAAGCATACAAAGCCAGTTGATATGAGATTAAAGAAATAAGCCCCATGCGTATATGAATCAAACGTGTGCATACCTAGGAGAAAATAACCTAATTAGTTTTATTGAACGAATGGTAATTTAGTCATAAATTTTTTAATTCTGCTAATTAAGTTCTAAACTTTTACGCAACATCCTCATACTCAGTCCAACCAACTTTTGTCAGAAGTCATCGACATAGTAATCCAATCATTCTCAGCCATCTTATGTAGCACACCACCATATCAACAATTTCTTGGTGAAAATTGACTAAAATGATTGTATTGAAGTTTTGTGCAAAAATTTAAAATTAATTTGGCAAAATTAGAAATTTTAAAATTAAATTAACATTCGTACAATAATAAGTTGAGAACTCATTAGACAATTTGTCTGAGAAAATTATAGTACACCCACTTTTATCTTTCATAAAATCTCATATTATAACATATACATAAATCATTAAACACACATATATTGTTCCTATAATCCCATTGCAGCACGGAAATATTAGAGGGGACATCTGCCACGTGGCTAATCCCACTTACGCCAGTGCTGATTTGGTTCACGTGAAGGGAAGTCACTAGGAATGGCTGAGGATGAGAAACGTGTCCTCACTATATGATTGGAACACAAAGAAGAGACCGGTAGGAATGTCCTCAACCTGGAGGGCAATGTGCAAAATGGCACATCCGAAAATTTGAAGCCAAAATGCTTTTGTCGGTGGTCCCACAAGTGATTTTTTCTTTTTTATTATATTATTTTATTTATTTATTTGTTCATTTTCTTTTCTTTGTTTTTCTGGGTAGAAATTATGTGATTTTGGGGGGCGATTGTGCTGAATTTATATCTTTTCGGGAGACTTCCAGTCCTGTGGAGTAGTTTTCAGTTCCTGCTCGTCCTCTTGCGAAATTCAGGAAGTCCACTCTTCGAGGGAAAAGGTCCGCAAAAATCTAATTTTGGGATTTGGTCATTTGCCCATCCAACCATGAATGGACGATTCGTTCCATCGACAAAAGCACGAGACTTGATGCGGCGTTTTCAACGTCCAATCAAGACAAAAGACAAAATCGCGACAGAATGAGCAAGATAGGGTTGGCACCTAGACAAAATCAGATCGCAAGATTAGGTATGAGAAGCTAGAAAAATAGAGGAAAAAGATGGAAAATAGGCAAAACCATTGTAGGAATGTCATAACTTTTATACAACACTGATTTTGGTGTCAAAACTTTTTATCATATCACTTAATGTCAAATTAAAGAAAAAATAATCACTTCAGTGAATCCAGTGACAAATTCTAGCCAAAAGTCTAACGAAACTGTAAGAATAAATCGTTTCTTCGTACATGACTTTTCTATTAAAAAAAAAAAAAGAGTCCAACGTGGACTATGAAGTGGTTGGCCTAGCCCTAATTGATGTCGCACCTTGTCTTCTCTCAAACACACACATGAAAGGCTTGGCCTTGATAGACAGATCTACGAAATGACCCCCCATCTCCCTCTTACTTTGGTTGGTTGCCAGCTAGTCGCCTCACACTTGCTCGCACGCCGGTTCTCTTTCTCACTCAGTTACTTGCTCGACCATATTCATATCCTCTCACTCCCTCGCTCAATTGGCACGGAAAAAACTAAGGCTCCATGATTGGAGGGAAAAACCAGGGCTTGAATCTTGGAGGAAAAAAATTTGGGCTCGGTGCCGGAATGAGAATCTCACAATATGTAAAAGATTATGTGTTTGGCAAGAGGTGTTGTTGTTTTCTATCCACTGACAAACGAAATTAGTCATTGTTTATTCAATTTTATTATGGGGACCTCATGTAAAGTCGTTGTCCTTACGGCGTTGTGGTCCTAGAAAATAATTTGTTTTTTCATCTTGGGGGTGACATTAGCATAAGTGACACTAGTGCAATCATTACTGGTAACTATGGTGAGGAATTTGTTATTAGTAGCAATGAGTGACAATGTGTTGATGGAAATGCTGGTATTGTCATTGTCAATGTAAGTAGGCAGTCATATAAAGAATTTGGGGATAAGTACACTAGAAGTGTCAAAAGTAGTATAAAGTTTTCATTTTAGTGCTAATTTTTTTTTTCCCCAGATCACTTAAGTGCCATTAAAAAAAAATCACTTAAGTGCCAACTCCGATTTGGGTCACCGAAAATCCGACGTAACTATATTTTATTAATTTTTTAGTCCTACGTGACTCGCTAGCATGCCTAGTTAGTATATAGCCCCTAAACGACATCGTCTAAAATTGTAAATAGTGATCTTTAAGTGCCAAATTTTGTTTTAATTTGAGTGCCAAATCTTATTTGAAGTGATCACTTCAGTAATAGTCATTGTTAAAAAGCAATCACTTTAGTGCCAAGCCTACCACGTGAAAATGCCATGTGAATTGGACTTTTTAAAAGATTTGCCAAGCGATATTATAATTTTAATTATATATGCCATGTAATCAATTTGGTCAGAATTTCTTGTCGTTGGCACTTAAGTGATCATTTTTTCTTTGATTTGGCACTTAACTGAGCTAGTGAAAACTTTTGGCATTAAAGTGAGCAATGTACCCAACTTTTGATACTTTTAGTGTACTTATCTCAAAGAATTTGTGAGAAAGTAGTAGAACAATTTGGATGTAGAATAGAGAAAATGCATTAGAGGATACTTAAGAAGAGTGACATAAACTGTCAAGCCCGTCTGGTTCACCAGCGTCAGCGCGTGCCTTTGCCAGAGTTCGTTGTCTTCCATTGCGTAGGCGTTAATTGTATCGGGGCCCCCCAAGTGCAGCAGCAGAAATGGGGCCCAAAAGGTGCTTAGCTTTGCGTGCGGGTCTATCTTGTTCATCGATGTGCCTTCCTCGATATCCCCGATCAAGTTGGAGATCATGCCAAGCGCGTAAATGGCAACTGAATTGGCCCATAGGTAGGCCGACCAGGTGACAACCCTAATCCAAGCACGCGGGACATACTTAACGCGGTCGTGCCACAGTCATGCGGCGGCGGTCGGTGGTCCTTGAGTAAGAAGAAAAATCAAATAAATACAAAAATTTATAAATTTTACCAAACACATTTCTATTATTTTCCTATTCCAAGAATAGAAATTTTGTATAATTACCGAACACCTTATTTTACTCATAAATAGTTCCCCGGAATAGAAACGTTGTCATCCGCACCCTTAGACAGCGGTTGGATTCGGTTGACAAAATTGAACACAGCTGATTGCTTGTTCTTTAAGCCAACAGGCGAACTGGTCGGAGAAAAGGATATGAGATAGTGCGTATAACTCGAGCAAAATGGCTGCTCCTAGCAACAGGAAGGTCAAGCACAGATCCGCCTTCAAGTATCATCTCTTTTCACGCAAAGAGAAGACCATCGGGGAGGCACATATAGAGAATGAAATGAAGAGTCTACAAATAAAGCCCCAACTCGTATAGACCGCATTCGCCTTCGCATAGAAGACATCGTAGATGAGGCCCAGTTTAATTTCAATGACTTTAAAAGCCTTTACACTATGCTTGTCATGCACTAGCTCCCTTGAGCCTTTTAAGGACCTGCTCAGGTCCGTCAGTATTGACAAGCAAGTGACACGTTCCTCCAAGCTAAATAAGTGATCTGCAAAAAGGCACTGACTAGTGTTGACCAAGCTGTTGGCCGCTAGCAGTGCACACACATGGCCCTTGTATTCTTGGTCCTCAAAGTCCTTCCTAAAACTCAGTTTCTGAGACAAAAGGTCTCCGGTTGCATCATTGATCACAATCACTGCATCATCCGTACCTCAATGACTTGATGAGGCACGCCACTGTACCCCTTGACCTCCTTCAACTCGCATTCCTCTACAATCTTGTTGGAAAACTTGTGGCGGGGCTGGGATTCGGCAAGGGAGTCCTTGAAGTGCTCGTTGCTGGCGGCACGGAGGACCCAAACCCTGTCACCATACTTATAGAAACCGGAGAGCAATATAAGCATAGCGAGAAATGATAGGATAGGATGAGTCCATGCCATTATCAGGACATAAACTGTCAAGCCCATCTGGTTCACCAGCATCAGCGCATGCCTTAGCCAGACCTCGTTGTCTTCCATTGTGTTGGCACTAATCATATCAAGGCCCCCAAGTGTAGCAGCAGAAATGGTCCCCAAAAGGTGCTTAGCTCTACGTGCGCGTCTATCTTGTTCATCGATGTGCCTTCCTCAATATCCCCGATAAAGTTGGAGATCATGCCAAGCGCGTAGATTGCAACTGAATCGGCCAATAGTTCGCCGACCAGGTGACAACTGTAATCCAAGCGCGCGGGACGTACTTGCGGCGGTCGTGCGACTATGGTGCCGCAGTCATGCGGCGGTCACGTGATGGTCGTGCGGCGGTCGTGCGACGATCGTGCGGTGGTCGTGCGGCAGTGGTCAGCGGTCCCTGAGTAAGAAGAAAAATCAAATAAATACAAAAATTTATAAATTTTTACCAAATACATTTCTATTCTTTTTCTATTCCAAGAATAGAAATTTTGTATAAATACCAAACACCTTATTTTGCTCATAAATTGTTCTGAGAGTAGAAATTAAAAAAAAAAAAAAAATTATTTCTGAAAAGAAATAGTTCCCCAGAATAGAAACGTTGCCATGTGCACCCTTAGATAACGGTTGGATTCGGTTGACAAAATTGAACACAGCTGATTGCTTGTTCTTTATGAGCCAACAGGCGAACTGGTCGGAGAAAAGGATATCAGACAGTGCGTATAACTCGAGGAAAATGGCTGCTCCTAGCAATAGGAAGCTCAAGCATAGATCCGCCTTCGACTATCGTCTCTTGTCACGCAAAGAGAAGACCACTAGGGAGACACATACCGAGAATGAAATGAAGAGTACAAATCAAGCCCCAGCTCGTATAGACCACCTTCGCCTTCGCGTAGAAGAATTCGGAGATGAGGCCCAGTTCAATTTCAATGACTTTAAAGCCTCTACACAATGCTTGTCACGCATGAGCCTTTTAAGGACATGCTCAGGTCCGACAGCATCGACAGGCAAGTGTCGCGTTCCTCCAAGCAGAACAAGTGATCTGCAAAAAGGCGCTGACTAGTGTTGACCAAGCTGCCGGCCGCTTGCAGTGCGCACACATGGCCCTTGTATTCTTGGTCCTCAGAGTCCTTCCTGGAACTCAGTTTCTGAGACAAAAGGTCTGCAATTGCTTCATTGATCATAATCACTACATCATCTCGTACCTCAATGACTGGATGAGGCACAACGCTATACCCCTCCACCTCCTTCAACTTACATTCCTCAACAATCTTGTTGGAATATTTGTGGCGGGGTTGGGATTCAGCAAGGGAGTCCTTGAAGTGCTTGTTGCTAGCGGCACGGAGGACCCAAACCCTCTCACCATACTTATAGAAACCGGAGAGCAGTATAAGAATGGCGAGAAATGATAGGATAGGATGAGTCCATGCCATTACTAGGACGTAAACTGTCAAGCCCATCTGGTTCACCAGTGTCAGCACGTGCCTTAGCCAGAGCTCGTTGTCTTCAATCGCGTAGGCGCTAATCGTATCAGGGCCTCCAAAGGGCAGTAGCAGAAATGTGCCCAAAAGGTGCTTAGCTATGCATGCACGTCTATCTTGTTTATCGATGTGCCTTCCTCAATATCCCCGATCAAGTTGGAGATCATGCCAAGCGCGTAGATTGCAACTGAATCGGCCAATAAGTAGGCCGACCAGGTGACAACCCTAATCCAAGCGCGCAGGACGTACTTGCTACGGTCGTGCGACGATCGTGCCGCGATCGTGCGGCGATCTTGGGACGGTCATTCGGCGGTCGTGCGGCGGCGATCGGCGGTCCGTGAGTAAGAAGAAAAATTAAATAAATATAAAAATTTATAAATACCAAACACATTTCTATTCTTTTTCTATTCCAAGAATAGAAATTTTGTATAATTACCAAACACTTTATTTTACTCAGAAATTGTTCCCGGAGTAGAAATAGAAAAAAAATATTTCTGAAAAGAAATAGTTCCCCAGAATAGAAACGTTGCCATGCGCACCCTTAGACAGTGGTTGGATTCGGTTGACAAAATTGAACACAGCTGATTGCTTGTTCTTTATGAGCCAACAGGCGAACTGGTCAGAGAAAAGGATATGAGACAGTGCGTATAACTCAAGGAAAATGGCTGCTCCTAGCAACAGGAAGGTCAAGCACAGATCCGTCTTTGAGTATCATCTCTTCTCACCCAAAGAGAAGATCACAAGGGAGACACATATCAAGAATGAAATGAAGAGTCTACAAATAAAGTCCCAGCTCGTATAGACCGCCTTCGCCTTTGCGTAGAAGACATCGTAGATGAGGCCCAATTCAATTTCAATGACTTTAAAAGCCTCTAAACTATGCTTGTCACGCACTAGCTTCCTTAAGCCTTTTTAGGACCTACTAAGGTCCGACAGTATCGACATGCAAGTGTCACGTTCCTCCAAGCTAAACAAGTGATCTGCAAAAAGGCGCTGACTAGTGTCGACCAAGCTGATAGCCGCTAGCAGTGCGCACACATGGCCCTTGTATTCTTGGTCCTCATAGTCCTTCCTGGAACTCAGTTTCTGAGACAAAAGGTCTGCGATTGCATCATTGATCATAATCACTACATCATCCCATACCTCAATGACTTGATGAGGCACGACATTGTACCCCTCGGCCTCCTTCAACTCGCATTCCTCTACAATCTTATTGGAATACTTGTGGCGGGGTTGGAATTCGGCAAGGGAGTCCTTGAAGTGCTCGTTGCTGGCGGCACAGAGACCCAAACCCTCTCACCATACTTATAGAATGAGTCCATGCCATTACATGAACATAAACTATCAAGCCCATTTGGTTCACCAGCATCAGCACGTGCCTTAGCCAGAGCTCATTGTCTTCCATTGCATAGGCAGTAATCGTATTGGGCCCCCCCAAGTGCAGCAGGAGAAATGGCACCCAAAAGGTGCTTCACTCTGCCTGCGGGTCTATCTTCTTCATTGATGTTCGTTCCTCGATATCCCCGATCAAGTTGGAGATCATGCTAGATTGCAACTGAATCGGCCAATAGGTAGGTCAACCAGGTGACAACCCTAATCCAAGTGCGCGGGGTGTACTGGCGGCGGTTGTCCGACGATTGTGCCGTAGTCATGCGGCGGTCGTGCGACAGTCGTACGGCGATCGTACGGCGAGCGTGCAACGATCGTACGGCGATCGTGCGGCGATCGTGAGGCAGCGGTCGGTGCGGCGGTCCGTGAGTAGGAAGAAAAATCAAATAAATACAAAAATTTATTAATTTTAACCAAACGCATTTCAATTCTTTTTCTATTCCGAGAATAGAAATTTTGTATAATTACCAAACACCTTATTTTACTCATAAATTGTTCCCGGAGTAGAAATAGAAAAAAAAAAACTATTTCTGAAAAGAAATAGTTCCCCGGAATAGAAACGTTGCCATGCGCACCCTTAAACAACGGTTGGATTCGGTTGACAAAATTGAACACAGCTGATTGCTTGTTCTTTATGAGCCAACAGCCAAACTGGTCGGAGAAAAGGATATGAGACAGTGCGTATAACTAGAGGAAAATGGCTGCTCCTAGCAACAGGAAGGTCAAGCACAGATCCGCCTTCAAGTATCGTCTCTTGTCACACAAAGAGCAGTCCACCAGGGAGACACATAACGAGAATGAAATGAAGAGTCTACAACTAAAGCCCCAGCTCGTATAGAGGGCCTTCGCCTTCGCGTAGAAGACATTGTAGATGAGGTCCAGTTCAATTTCAGCGACTTTAAAAGCCTCTACACTATGCATGTCACGCACTAGCTCCCTTGAGCCTTTTAAGGACCTGCTCAGGTCCTACGGTATCGACAGACAAGTGTTGCGTTCCTCCAAGCTGAACAAGTGATCTGCAAAAAGGCGCTGACTAGCGTCGACCAAGCTGCTGGCCGTTGGCAGTGCACTCACATGGCCTTTGTATTCTTGGTCCTCAGAGTCCTTTCTGGAACTCAGTTTCTGAGACAAAAGATTTGCGATTGCATCATTGATCATAATCACTGCATCATCCGTACCTCAATGACTTGATGAGGCACGACGTTGTACCCCTCGACGTGTTTCAAGTCGCATTCCTCTACAATCTTGTTGGAATACTTGTGGCGGGGTTGGGATTCGACAAGGGAGTCCTTGAAGTGCTTGTTGCTGGCGGCATGGAGGACCCAAACCCTCTCACCATACTTATAGAAACCGGAGAGCAGTATAAGCATGTCGAGAAATGATAGGATAGGATGAGTCCATGCCATTACCGGGACATAAACTGTCAAGCCCGTCTAATTCACCAACGTCAGCGCGTTCCTTATCACAATGGTATTGTTGAAACTTGCTTGAACATGAATAACTCCCTTTGGTATTCTACATGTACTTTTACGTGAACCACTACGGGCATTCCTACGTGAACCAATTCTTGGTATAGATTTTGCCATACTTTATCATCTCATAAATAAAAATTCGAGATATATGGATATATCCATTTCATGTCAAAACAGATCCTATTTTTTTTCATTAGGTCCTTTACGTTAGAGAGCCCCTTTTCAAAAGATTATCCTTGTCTTTGTTTATGTCTCGGATTAGAACAAATTACTATAATTCGTCCTCTTCTACGGATCAGTCGACATTTTTCACAAATTTTACGAACGGAGGCCCTTATTTTCATAGTTGTCGTTTCTTAACTTAATTCTGACTCTATTTATTGGAAGAAAATAAGTTTCTTTCATTAATGGAAATTTTTTGCTGTAGTGAGTAATAGCTTTGGTTATTCGCTGTTCAAAAATTCTTGTTAGAGAGCCCCTTTTCAAAAGATTATCCTTGTCTTTGTTTATGTCTCGGATTAGAACAAATTACTATAATTCGTCCTCTTCTACGGATCGGTCAACATTTTTCACAAATTTTTCATCATCAGAAACAACCGGATTTCCGACCTCTTGCATTGCATTACCATAACGAAAAAAAAGAGAGATTGCTCGTGTGATTCGGAATGAACCTTTCTTTCCTATCTGCTTAGGTTTTTCATATGGGTTAGTAGTTAATTGCTATCACCTTGGTATGGTGCGGTATTTTCTTTTGGAGTCGTGTCATCCAGACGACGAGTATTTGTTGTCTGCGCGGGATGATTTGGAGCGTAAGCTCACTGAAGAAGGGGACTTGACAGGAATCGATCTTTCTAGAGGTACTTGCTCCACCTCGAATTCGTAACCTCTTCAACAACCCCTAAAAGAACCAGATTTCGAAAACAACATAGAGGAAGAATGAAAGGAATATCTTATAAGCATAAATAACTCACTCAGAACACCCTTTAAAGGATTACGTGGTACAATTGGATCGAATAAGCCCTTATGGAATAAATATTCAGCCTCTTGTGAACCTTCAGGTACTATCTTATTCAATGTTTGTTCAATTACTCTTTTACCTGCGAATGCAATGTAAGCATTAGGTTCGGCAATAATAATATCCCCCAACATCCCAAAACTAGCCGTTACCCCACCAGTAGTAGGAGATTCTTCTGTGAGTGAAGTCACATTGGTAGTAGCATCTCAGTAGTAGGAAACAGCCAGGCATGACAAGACAAGGCGTGGGTAGTAAAGGTAGTTCAGTAGACAAAGTAGGGTAGCAGATCTCAAGCTAGAGCGAATCAAGTACGGAGGTTTCGGGTTATGAGATCTCTTAAGGTTCAAGCGTCAGTCATAAAATAATCAGCTCATATAGAGTCTATAGTATATAGCATGCCATACCCCCCTCTCGGTGCGGCGGTTAGGCATCCTTAGACGAAAGAGTGGTCTTTCAGGATTGGTCGTTGTGTGTCACCACCTTTGAAACCAAGTGTAAAAATGATATTGCCATAAATTAACAAGGTAATATTTCCATTTCTTCATCAGAAGAGGCGTATCTTTTGAAGCCAGAATTGATTTTCCTTGATATCGAACATAATGCATGAAAGGATCTTTGAAGAACCATAGGATGCACTAACTTCTCTTGAAGTAATAATGCGTTGATCTAGTCGCCATCGAAGCCACAAAAGGCTATCTAAATTGATTCTTTTCTCTTCTCGATTTGACTAGTAACACTCATCACTACCTTCCCTCGACCGGGAGTAGGCTTTTGAGAGACCACTAGTAATTGTTGAATTTTTGTCTTGGAATAAAAGGGATTGCTATTGGTGTGATCTGACACATTATCTGAATCTGAGATCAATCCTGAGCCTGAGGGATCATTCCTTTTTCTGAGATACGAAATAGGGAATTTCAAAGACCCTATGAAGCTTTACTGTTCCCTGGGATTGGCTTTGGGCCTTTCCTACACAGCTTAGGTGGAAGGCGAAGAAGGCCTCCTTCCGGGGGGGCCCGAGCCATCAGTGAGATACCACGTATTTGTCCAGTTCAGGACAACTGAGATCTTCCGGTCTGCGCGCGTGGGAGCAGCTCAAACAAAGAAAAAAAGTTTTGTAGTGCTCCTCGGAATATTAATGATACATAGAAGGATATCTATGTATATCCTTTCAATTCAAAATTTGGAAAAAGAATATAATAATTGAACATTTCTTCTTTTTCTAATACTCCATCCGAGAGTTATCAGTATTTATCAAATTTGTTCCTATCGAACAAAAGGCTATTGGATCAAATGACAAAGACATTGTTGAGAAAAAGATGGCTTTTCCCGGATGAAATGAAAATTGGATTGATCTTGTCAGTATTGGTATAAGTGATCTTTCCCTCGTGTTCGGCTATTAGCGGTAACCCCTGAATCTAGAGCCGCTTGGCGTTCCATTCGTTTAGTTGCTGAAAGTATAGAGAAAAGCTATTCTTCTTCTTGGCTATCTAATGGGAAGGTTCTACCCTTCGGATTGAGCCGACATCCGTTACGGTCGTTGTTTGCTTGATTTGATTATTCTTTTTCAAGAGAAAGGCATAAGGACTCTATAAATCACGAGAATGCATATTCTGATGCTTGCGATATCTATATGATCTGATCGATTGCGTAAAGCCCGCGGTAGCAAAGGAACCGGGGAAAGTATACAGAAATGACAGTTCTTTTCTATTCTATTAGTATTAGATTAGTATTAGTTAGTGATCCTGGCTCAGCGAGTCCTTTCTTCCGTGATTCACTTTTGGCACTAGTATTCCAAGTATTTCAGCTGGAACAGCTATGTACGTTTTCGATTTTCTATTCACTCATGATGTGGCCTGGGCGAGGAAGAAACAGATGTAGAAATAGAAACAACTTTCAAAATGAAGGGGACTAAACAGGAACAAGAGGGTCCTCCACCTACTCGACCCTACTCGAGCCGTCATCATCATCCTCCGAAAGTGGTAGCGGCCCCATCATACGTCCGTTGACTTACGCATACAAGACAATGAACCCCATAAGTACAGGGCCCATGGTGAGACCGGCGTCCACGGTGATGATCACCGTAATTCGGATAAAGGTGACGCTCGGAAAGTTAGGGTCGGCATGCTCTACCTGGTCCCATGTAAGGTCGATGGGGATGCCATTGAACATGTCGAAAGACACGGGCTGGAGCGGCATAGCCATGTCTCTGAAATGTGATAGTCCCACAAGGGGTGAGTACGACTACTCAGCAGTAATAGCCTGTCAAACTATATTACACAAGTCTACCGCTAGTCAACCTATAACATTCTAAACATGCAATATGTAACACGAAACGACTTAGGATACCAAAACCCTGAAAGAACAACATAAATGAGACATTAGGAAGGCAAATAAACAGTTAGAACAATTCGGTAATCGATTAGACTTTAATTCTAACTGCCGCCATCTTCCAGAGGGACCTGTGTTTGCATCCCTCCAGGCATCTCGCATCCCACCTGGCATGACGAAAGGACCCAATGAAAAAAATAGGATCTGTTTTGACATGAAATGGATATATCCATATATCTCGAATTTTTATTTATGAGATGATAAAGTATGGCAAAATCTATACCAAGAACTGGTTCACGTAGGAATGCCCGTAGTGGTTCACGTAAAAGTACACGTAGAATACCAAAGGGAGTTATTCATGTTCAAGCAAGTTTCAACAATACCATTGTGACTGTTACAGATGTACGGGGTCGGGTAATTTCTTGCTCCTCCGCCGGTACTTGTGGATTCAATGGTACAAGAAGGGGGACATGAAATCCAATCATGGAAATACATCATCCCACTTTTTTTTACTACTCAAGGCTTCGATACATTTCGAAATCGAGAAATTTCTACTGGAGCGGGTGCTATCCAAGAACAATTAGCCGATCTCAATTGTGAATCAGCAAGGACCACCTTGCAAGGCTAAATACTCCTGGGTGACCCATAGCGAAGTAGTACCGTGAGGGAAGGGTGAAAAGAACCCCCATCGGGGAGTGAAATAGAACATGAAATCGTAAGCTCCCAAGTAGTTGGAGGAGACTACTAGGACTCTGACTGCATGCCTGTTGAAGAATGAGCCGGCGACTCATAGGCAGTGGCTTGGTTAAGGGAACCCACCGGAGTCGTAGCGAAAGCGAGTCTTCATAGGGCAATTGTCATACGGCTTTCTGGATGTAAATGATGATATCTATACAGATGGATCTTATATATATCGTATAATGAAGTACTCCATGAGTGGATATATAAGAATCCAAATCTGCCAAATCACTCATGTTATGATCTTCTACATCCTAGGTCTTCTCGTTCCGTCATTTGGCTTATGTTCTTCATGTAGCATTCAGACCGAATGACTGTATGAAATTACGTAATTTTTCTACTGCATGTACATTCCCATAATGATGGTGTTTTTCCAAAATCAAACTTTGTTGTTCAGCATCTTGTACTAACCATCCCTTAGGGGATCTTCCAATCGAGACGATCCATCGACCTGAGACGAAGAGAAAAGTCTATCTATTTTATTTAGTTATTCAGTTAAACTTAAACCAATGATTTGTTATTAGAGCAGATAGCAACAACCATTTCATCCGACATGCATAGTTTTGATTTTCCAATGGATTTACATCTTTCATTAATGGAAATTTTTTGATGTAGTGAGTAATAGCAAATAACCAAGTTATGGAAGCCGAAGCATTGGTCAAGAGAGAGAAGAGAAAGAAGAGGAACTATAGATCAAGAAAGTCACATTAGTTACACCGCCGTATACACCTTTTTTTTTTAACCTATTTTTTGACCGACCGGATCGGTCACCCCCTCACCCCTATCACTTAAAGGCGAGCTAAACCAACATTCTACTGTTCTCTAAAAGGCCTGCCTATTCTATTAGTCAAGCTTGGAGAACATACTACTAGGACTTACTAGATGAAAGCCTGTGATTGGTGAAGAGCTTAAAAGCGCCTTAGGTAGCTGCTATCTATCGGATCTTTTCTAAGAAGTTAGGTAGGTGGTTGAGTCGACTTTCTTTGTTACTTTGTCAGTGTTTAGCTGTTAATAGACTCTTCTGTCTTGGAAGCTACTCAGGGAAGTAGTAATCCCCTACTAACATACACTCACTTTCCTTACGAGTCTATGTTCTTCGTTGTGCTTTCTTTATAGCTTGCGCGCTATTGGATGGTTGGTTGAATTTTCCTTCTTCCATCTATCTACTGCCATTTACCTTGTCTTCCACTTATGTACACTAAAAAGTTTAAAGGAAGTGACGTCCTTGCAAGGACCAATTGTTAAGAATAGTGAATTACTATTCTCATTAATAGCATTTAACCAGCCGGGCAACCATATGCTTTGACCTGCATTAAATGCTGGGCTATTCGTTGAAGATAAAAGCACATCGAACCCTAATCAAAATGCATCCATTTGTCTCATACACTATGGGGATGGTGAGAAGAGATATATTTTACATCCCAGAGGGGCTATAATTGGAGATACCATTGTTTCTGGTACAGAAGTTCCTATAAAAATGGGAAATGCCCTACCTCTCTTTCGGATCCAGGAAACAGCTCTCAGAGATCTTTTTTCCTTTTGGAAGATAGAGAAGCGAAACAATCAACCTATTGATATTGGAAGACCCAAAAGATTCTTCCAATGTATCATTTCTGGGTCCAATGGAATTCATAGGTATAGTAGGCTCGCTGCTAACAGAGACTAGGAACAACAATGCTGCCCTCACCTGCTAACCGCACTATACACATGCGGCTGATGTACGTATATGGCCCTTGCGTCGATCTTACCTCCGCTGCC